>OX638135.1:50655846-51264738 GCA_951804985.1 Dryomyza anilis
TATATTGTACATTAAATATATTGTATATACATATATTTATTATTTTAAATCTTCTCAAACATTGTTGAATTTATTATAAATACATATTTTTTTTTTAACTGTTTAATTTAGTTTAAAAATTTTATTTACTTTCCAATACAAATTTAAATTTTCAAAACAAAATTAAATGTTAGATAAAAATTAAAATAAATTAATTAATTTTTTTTTAATTTTAATTCCCCTTATTTTTTTTCATATATTTCTTCCTTTTTTTTTCTTTAAAACAAAAATTAATAGGTAATATCTGTTATTTATATATTTTTTTTTCCTCAATATTTTTTTTGTTCTCTTTTTATTTTCTTCCTTTTTTTATTCTTCTCTTTAATTAAAATTTTCAGACCTCCTTTTTTTTTTTGTTTTTCTTCTCTTTAATTAAAATTTTCAAACCTCCTTTTTTTTTTCTTTTTTTTTCTCTTTAATTAAAATTTTCTCCTTTTTTTAATTTTAGTTCCCTTTTTTTTTCATATATATATTTTTTTATCTCTTTTTTTATTCTTTAAGAATTTAATTGTTAATATTATTTTTTTTTGTCTTCTCTTTTTTTTCTCCTTTCATTAAAAATACGTATACCTCTTTTTATACCCTACACTAAGAGTGAAAGGGTATATTCAGTTTGGTAAGCCGTTTGTAACACCCAGAAGGAAGCATCTCCGGTATGGAAAAGTATATATATTCTTGATCAGCATGACCTCCTGAGTCGATTTAGCGATGTCCGTCTGTCCGTCTGTCTGTCCGTCTGTCTGTCCGTCTGTCTGTCTGTCTGTTGAAATCCCTACTACTTTTAAAATTGAAGAGCTAGATAAATGAAACTTATAACTTAGATTACTAATATACCTACGCTGTATGTGCGAAAAAATTGGCGAGATCGGTCCATTGTGACCTATGATCCGACCACTTATGTTCAAATACCTCATATAAAATGTACATAAAATGATCAATTCTTACGTATACGTGCTTAGGTAAACTTTTTTGGTCAAATATATATTGATGTCATGCTCAAATACATGATAATAATGTTTTCCGGCGAAAAGACTTGTGGTTCACAAAAAAAAAAATCGAAATTCGGTACACCTACCCATTTGTAAATATGGGTATCAAATGAATGGTTATTTTCAGGATTCGTATACCCTGGTGACCTATATATCACTTTGAATGGTAACCACACATATGTGTAGGGTATTTATAGTCGGCTTAGACCGACTATAATTTTGACTATCCTAACTATCATAATTACACCTACTTTAAAATTTCCCATGTGATCTAACCTTCCCAACTGGTTTTTTTTAATTTTAATTCCCCAATTTTTTTTTTTCTTGTTTATTAAATTTTTTTTTATATTTTTCTTTTTTTTTCATCTCTTCTTATTATTTTTTTCACTTTTTTTTTCTTTAAAATTTAAAAATTCTTTTTTAAAAAAAAATTAATATTTAATATCTATATATATATTTTCTCC
Source organism: Dryomyza anilis (assembly GCA_951804985.1). Taxonomy (NCBI): domain Eukaryota; kingdom Metazoa; phylum Arthropoda; class Insecta; order Diptera; family Dryomyzidae; genus Dryomyza; species Dryomyza anilis. Next base: position 50,657,339 of record OX638135.1, read on the forward strand.
ATTTTATTTATACTAATATGTTTCCTCTTTTTTTTTCGATTCAAATATTAAAACTTTTTTTGTTAATTTTAACTGCACTTAATATTTTAATGCATAAATCCCTATTTTTTTTTAATTTTAAATTCTTTGTTTTTGTTTTATTTTTCATATTTGTTAAAAATTAAATATTTAAATTTTAACTGTACTAAATATTTATATATCTCTCTTTTTTTTTAATTTGAACACTAACTGATATTTTTCTTCTTCTTTAAGAAATTTAAATTATTATAAATAAGTTCTTCAAATTCATTTAAAATTTATTTGTTATATTCAACCTTATTCAAATTGAATTATATTAATATACAAAAGTACCTATAATTTCTCTGCATGTAAATAAATATAATTAGAGTTGCGATTTACTTTCTAAGCATGTTTAATATTTTATTATATTATTTTTGTGCACTTATATAAGTCACATTATACGAAACTTCCTACTAGCATGACGGTAAAATTGAATTATATTTATTTGCATTGTTTATGGTATCAAAACAAACTGCAAGATCCGCATTTATATGCCAGCTACATTCGATCGTATAAATGGCATATGTGCTACATTATGAAATACTTGGGTAAATGACCATTATCAAGGTTTGATGGCTTGCGCTATTAATGTAGGTCAGTAAGACAATTGTTGGTTTGCGTTATCCGCATTGAATACGACAATTTTATGACGAATTTTCATTTAATTAAATGGTGTTTGACCCGTCGACGTATGCACCGTGTTATTATGAACATGCATTGCAGAATTTAACCATTGGTCCCAGTTTGACCCATCCTCTTTAGCAAAACTACGTAAATATTCAGCTAGTGGACGATGACTTCGTTCCAATGACCCATTAGCCTGTGGATAGTAGGGTGTTTTTTAATTCCTAACAATTTACATGTATCCGAAAAAGTTTGGAAACAAAGTTCGATCCATTGTCTGTTACCAATACTTTGGGTATATTGTGGCGTGTAACTATTTCGTTGAAGAATGCTTTTGCTACGGTGTTGGCTTCCGCATCGGGTATAAATTTAGAAAAATCGTCCTGAAACGTTAAGATGTATTTATTCCCTGAAATGGTTGCAGGCAGAAAAACCACCAGGTCCATGTACACTTTGTCAAAGGGTCTGACTGGCGTATCAGTTAGAACCATTGGCATACCCTTCCATCGGTACTGTTGCCGAATTCTTAAAAATGTTTTTACGCCACCTTCGTGACCACCTAACGGTGAATCGTGAAAATCTTTAATTACCGTCTCTATGTCCCGAGGTTCAGTTAGAATTATTATATTGTCATTTTCCTTTGTTATCAAATCGTCAGGATCGCAAGAAACAGCCGGTTCTTATCGTCTTCCTTGTGTCTTTTCATGGTTTTCGAACGTGTTTGTACTACAACTATTTTTTCAGTATTATTCGGTATGCGGCTAAGCGCATCAGCGTTTAAATTACTTTTTCCCGGTTTATAATGAACTTCGAAATCATATTCCGATAATTTGTGTCGGAAATGCGCAAGACGTGATGTCTGATCTTTTAAGTTTGCTATACCCTTTAAGGCTGATGATCTGTATAAATTTTAAATGGTCTTCCCAAAAGATATGCCCTAAAATTTTTTGTTGCCCATACAATTGCCAAAAATTCTTTTTCTATAATACAATAGCGTGTTTCCGCATCGTTTAGAGACCTACTGGCAAACACGATCGGACGGTCGCTTCCAACTTCACCTTGCGAAAGAACCGCGCCAATTGCTTCGTTGCTGGCGTCTGTCGTGAGCAAAAAGGGTTCGTTAAAATCCGGATACGCTAGTATGGGTGGTGACATAATTGCCTCCTTAAGTTTTAAAAACGAATTCTGACAATTGTCATTCCATATGAACTTAGCGTCCTTCTTAAGCAAACAGTTTATTGGTAATGACAGTTTCGCCATACCTCCTATAAATTTTCTGTAATAATTAATTAAGCCTAAAAATGCTTGAACTTCCTTCCTATTTTTCGGAACTGGAATACTTTTTACACACTCTACTTTTGCTGGGTCTGGTAGGGCATCTAACTCAGAACACTTATGTCCTAAATATATAACCTCGCGTCGCAAAAACTGACATTTCTCTGTATTTAATTTCAAATTATGTTCTCTCAGCTTTTGCAAAACTTTGCATAGCCTATGCTAGTGTTCTGCTAAATTATTTCCATAAACCACTATGTCATCTAAATAAACGAAACAGTCAACACCCTGTAAACCTGTTAGTATCTGGTTCATTATCCTTTGAAAGTGGCAGGTGCTCCCGTTAAGCCGAATGGCATCCTGTTGAATTCAAAATGACCAAGAACTGTATTGAAAGCAGTTTTTTCTTTGTCACTATCTTCAACTAGAACCTGATGGTAACCACTGGCTAAATCTAGTGTTGAAAAATACCGACTATGACCTAACTGGTCTAAAATCTTATCTATTCGTGGTATCGGTAACACCTGTTTGATGGTGACGTCATTTTATTTTCGGAAATCTATAACTAGTCTCCATTTCTTATTGCCATCTTTATCGCCCTTTTTAGGTACCAATAATAATGGGGAATTCCAAGGCGACATGCTTGGTGAAATAATTCCATCGTCTAACATCTTTGATACTTGTCTATTAATCTCATTTCTATGCATATGAGGAAGTTTATACTGTTTTTGATTTATTGGTGGCTGATTCCATTGTGTGGGTATTTCATGTTTTAATATCGGAGTGAATGTTAATTCATCCCCTTCCAAATGTAAAACGTCATGATATGACAAGCAAATATTTTGCAAAGATGCAACTTCTTCTTTATTTAATGATAAATCGATCTTTACATTCCCTAATAATCTATCAATTCTATTTTTTATATTAACCGAGTTTATTGTATTTATAGTTGTTTCTTTCGCCTTTGTTGCTTCTTTATATTTGTTAAAATTTGAAAATTGTGGCCTGAAATTGCTATCAATGGTTACCTCCTTATCGCTGGCATTTAAAATTGATGCATATACTCTATTTCTTCTAACGTTTGTTAAACTCTCTCCCAAATATACTCCTGGCTGAATTTCCTGTTTGTGCAACAAAACTGTAGGAATTCTTGTTCTTAACGGCAGAGATACAACCATGGCTGTGCTGGGCTGTATCCTGATTTGTTGATTAAAATTAATATTTTCTATGTCTTGCAATGATTTTAATGGAAATTTAACAAGATGATTTTTGTCTTCATCAAAAAATGTATTTTTTTTATTTAAAGCATTTATTATAGATCTGTTCTAGAGATTGTCACGCCCGACTATTTCATCTGCTGGCACCCCTTGTTCAAGTGACACAACGTGTAGCGTTAAACTCAGATTTTCTATGTTTGTGTGCTGAATCTTAGTGGAGCCTAAGGTTCTAACGCATTCACCAAAAGCACCAATCAGATCCTATTTTCTTTAATCAGGCTGGCCTCAGCTCCAGAATCCACTAACAGAGTAAGTTTTCCATTTTTTGCTGCCTCGCAAGGTACTTCAATGAACACATCACTCATATCGGATATCTTGAAACACTCTCCATGCCGGTTGAATATTTTACGATGCATGCCTAATTGTGAAGTTAATTTTATTTTTCTCGACATAAATTTACTCTTAAAATTATTAGCAATTAAAGACAATTTAATTTTACAAATCGTGAATTTATTATACATTTCTGACGATAAAACGCACATAACGCTAATAATAAAAAGAAATATTGAAATTACTTCATTACAAATTATACTCGCCCCTGTACGGCCCACAGTCTTGCCAGACGTTTGATCTACAATTCCCACATTTTCAGGACAGTTAATTACGACTTTCTTTTTTTTTTGATTTACTTTTGATTTTATTATTCTTGATTTTAATATTTTTAGCTTCCGATTCAATTGGTTTTACTTTCTTTACTTTTTTTTTTAATTTGTTTATTTTTATTTTCCTTAATTCCTATATTCTGTTCATTATTCGTGTCAAGTTGTGTATTATTACTATTTAGTTCATTATATGTTTTTGTTGGAAGATTTCTATCTTCACTAATATGTATTTTTACTTTTTGTTCTACATTTTCTGCGTTAATAATATTCGCTGTTTTATTTTGTTGTAGTGTGCTATTTGGAACTTCTACAACTACTGGCCTTACTACACTATTTGATAAGGGTCCCCAGTTTAGTGGCCTTGACTGGGCCCCAGGTAGTTTCCCTGCGGAGTGTTATTATTGTACCATGCATCATATTTGCGTTTGGCATAACAATTCATAATAACATGTCCGTTCTTTCTGGACCAAGTGCAATATTTAGCAGGCCTGTTTGCAAAATTCGCGTTTAACACGACAATCCCCCTCGACATGTCCCCCTCTATGGCACCAATCGCATCTCAATCCTGGAGCACCCCCGCCTTGGTTCTGGCTACCACCTTTACCATTTACCTGATGTACGGGTGGCTGACTTCCTTGGGTAGCATTATGTCCTGGAAAAACATTCCGACCCGAACGATCTGCACACTGTTCATGTCCATAAGTACGACAGTCACTGCAATATGGAGTGTTTCTCCGTGTATGACATTCATCCCTCAGATGTCCCTTCTTCTTGCAAAAAGAACATGTAGGTGTAGGCTGCATCATACCTACATTTTGTGTTTTCTCTTCCGTCTCCTTTTTTTCATTGCCTTGGCCACCTGATGTATTACGATTATTTGGAATGAAGGCCGATGAGGGCTCATTGAAATGGACTCCAAACTTGTCTATGCCCGTTAACTCTGCTGACTCCCTTTGTATCTTCGCATGGTCCAATGCCTCTTCCACCAATTGTTTGCACCAGTGTTGTTTGCTTACTGCTCAACATGAGCATTCGCAAAGTGTAATCCTGAAGCCCTAACTTAAATGAGCTTTTAACTAAATTATTCAATTCATTAACGAACACGTTGTCTTTCGTATCATTATATTTACATTTAATCGTGCTTAATGCTGCCGATTGCAGGTTAACCAAACGCCTTGAGAAAGATCTAATACTTTCCCCCGGATACTGAGATGCCTTACTAATGTCATATTGAATGGCATCTACTGACCTACATTCCAAGTACGTATTCCTTAACAGATTGTATAAATCATCTATTGTGTCAAACTCCTTTGAACTTGCTAAGTCAAAAGCATCTCCCTGTAAACGAACCCTAACGCTTTTAATAAACTCCTTCATTTGTTCAGGCTTCAGTTCTGCCCTCACCACATCCTTCAATAAAACGGTGAAGATCAGTCCTCAGCGATGATGAGTCTGCACCTGCAAAATCTGGCACCGCATTTTTAACAAATTTCGCGACTTCGCCTAATCCCATGTTGCCCTGTGTTGTGATGCCGTCCTTGTGATATAAGGATGTCTCGTGCGCTGTCTTAACCTCCTCGTTCAAATGTCTAATACGCGCGTTTAACTCCTGTATTTTGTTGTTCGCTTCCTCTAACGTCGCGTACTCCTCCATTGCCAGGCGTCTGACAGAATTATTTATTGATTCCTCAGAAATTTTTTATGTTTTCCTCATCTATTTTAGCTGTTTCTTCTAATTCTGCTGTACGTTTTAAACAATAATCGTTTAAACGTTTTCTCAACACGTCAACTAATCTTTCTAATTCACCATTTTCTGTTAAAACCGATTTAATTTTCAAGTTCTGGAAATTTAATTACTCTTCTACTATTTTATCTGCCTCCTCTAATTTAGATAAATGCAGAATTCTAGATATATTATCTTTTAATAACGCTGTACTATCTTTATTTAGTATTATTGCTACAAATTGCGACCATAATTTTTCAACAAATCTGCCCAATTCGCTAGATTGCTTTTGAATATACGCATTTAATTCATTAGCATCTGCCATTAAATATTTTCAATCAATTTAAAACGTTATCTTTATCTTTTAATTTAAAAAAAAAAATTACATCAGGTTGTAATTGAAAATTTCAATGAAACAAAAATGTTACCCAAACAACAACGAAATCAATTTTGGCATTCAAGAAGTATAACTATATAATATATTTTTTTTCAAATTTATATTGAATTATTTTTTTTTTTTATCTGTTTTCTATAACATTGGAAAAATAAAAATAATTTTATTTTCCAAATACGTACTCCTCCATTGCCTGGCGTCTGACAGAATTATTTATTGATTCCTCAGAATTTTTTTATGTTTTCCTCATCTATTTTAGCTGTTTCTTCTAATTCTGCTGTACGTTTTAAACAATAATCGTTTAAACGTTTTCTCAACACGTCAACTAATCTTTCTAATTCACCATTTTCTGTTAAAACCGATTTAATTTTCAAGTTCTGGAAATTTAATTACTCTTCTACTATTTTATCTGCCTCCTCTAATTTAGATAAATGCAGAATTCTAGATATATTATCTTTTAATAACGCTGTACTATCTTTATTTAGTATTATTGCTACAAATTGCGACCATAATTTTTCAACAAATCTGCCCAATTCGCTAGATTGCTTTTGAATATACGCATTTAATTCATTAGCATCTGCCATTAAATATTTTCAATCAATTTAAAACGTTATCTTTATCTTTTAATTTAAAAAAAAAAATTACATCAGGTTGTAATTGAAAATTTCAATGAAACAAAAATGTTACCCAAACAACAACGAAATCAATTTTGGCATTCAAGAAGTATAACTATATAATATATTTTTTTCAAATTTATATTGAAGTATTTTTTTTTTAAATCTGTTTTCTATAACATTGGAAAAATAAAAATAATTTTATTTTCCAAATAAAAAAAAATTATGTGTATATTCGGTTACTCAAGACTGTTAAAAAAATTTAACATACAATGTTTTTTTATTATAATTTTTTTGTTATTTTTAAAATCATAACAGCAATCAGTGCTGTGTTCACCCGCTTTAAAATTTAATCAAATCATTTAGTTTTTATTTGTTATACACTGGAGGGTCCGTAGTTTGGAATCTCAGTGTTATTTCGATTTATTTATTTGGAAATGTTAATTTTCCGTTTTTAAATTCTTTATTTTTCAATTGTTATGCACTGGAGGGTCCGTAGTTCGGAATCTCAGTGTTATTTTATTTATTTATTGTTCATTGAATGTTAATTGATTCTATTGAATATTAACAATATTCATTTAAATTTTAAAAATAAATTTATATTTAACTATATTCTGTTGTAAAATAGTCCCTCTTCTTTTTTTTAAATTTCTAAAACACTACTCATAAAAAAAAATGAAAACTATCCTATTCTATTTTTATATCTTTTAAAAAAAAAAAAAAATTTCAAACACTTACCATTTTATTTTAGGGTCCTTCCTCCTTCGTTCTTCCTTCTTCCTATCTCTCGGTCCTTGAGAGGTTGGTACCGACGTACCGGCTGCGCCAAATGTTGTAAATTCTAGTGTTGAATTTAGAGTTGATTTATTTTACATTTATTTATTTTACAATTTAATTAATCAAAAGACACTTTTTTATTTTTAGAGTTGAAAAGGTACTTTTATTAATTTTAGAGTTGAAAAGACACTTTTACTATTTTAGTACCTCCACTTGAGGTTGGTTAAACTACAATCTTTTAAATTGCAACGAAAGGTATTAACAATACCTACGGATATCGGTTTCGGTTACGGTTTCAATCCTTGATAAATAACATGAATTTTTTCATAAATATTATGAAACCGTTCATCAATATTATGACCTTTTTCATTACGGTTTTTTGATCGATTCATAAATTGGATGAATTTCGTCATTGGTTGAGTAATAATGAAAAATTCATAAAATTGATGAACAAATTCATAAATAGTATGAACATTTTTTTCTGTGTGCTCCTCGACATTACCGCCTTCCTCGAGTTTCTGCCGCATAATCGTCCTCAAAATGCATACCCTATTTCCTGGTCGATTTCGCTGTTTGACAATTTCTGATGTGTTGAATTTGACTGTCTTCCACATTCAACGCGATCGTCGAATGAGCCCTTTGATCCTTTTCTGTCCATTCAGATGTAACTGGATCTGGCGCCGCCACAGATATTGTACCAAACACAACTTTTTCCATTAACAGCATTTGCATTTTGTATCTCCAATTAAAATAATTGTCACTGTTTAACTTCGCTATTAAATACTTCGATTCAGTCATTGCACAATATACACGCCTCTTCACAGTTAACCACAAAGATCACTTAAATTTCTCAGAAAAATCTCTCTACTTTTATTTAATCCACAAAATATTGTTCCTAGGTCTTACAGTGGGCTATAACCTATTGGATGCTGTTTTAATTAAGAAAAATAAGTTGCAATAAAAGTCTGATTGCGTCTTTATTGTGTTCAGAAACGTTAAGAATAATTTTATTATTGAATGAAAAATATTAATGAAAAACATAGACAAATATTGCTAACTCATTTGATATAGAAAATAACAAAGCAGTACAAGTACAAAACGCTGCAAAAAAAAAGGGCTCTCCCAAACATAATTTTGCAGGCATTCCAATTTCATGTAAACATAATATATAATTGACTGATAAATCTTTTGTAAACAGGGTTGTATTGAGACTTGAACAGTTTTGTAATGAGCTCTGACTAACATTATTATATCCCGGAAACATTTTATTGTTGCCCCTTAAAATGGAGTATGTTCTGGAAACATAATAATTACTACATCCAAATAAAATAAATATTTGAACCGAATCAAAAATATGTTCAAAATAAAACATGATTTTGAACGACCTGAATATAAATATGTTTCCAGTGAAACATATCAGTTGTTTCAGTTCAAAAAGTAGTATGTTTGCATAGAAACATATTTAAATATTTTTGGAAAGAAATCCTGAAAATAAAATAAAAATAAAATGACTTTTATTAATTTTTATTAAAAATCTTTAAACATGCACAGTGGGAATTTGTAATAATTGAATTCATATACAAATTTTTAAATGCATAAATAAATAATTAGTTTAAAACTGCAAGTACAAGTGTACTGAATGCACATTTGCACCAGCCGACGCTAAACCAGACGATCCAGACTTGCTTTATATTTGGTACAGTTACAGTTGATCTCAGTACAGCACATAGCGTAGGCAAGGAATTCACGGAGGCTTTTGTAAAAAAACATGCTAAATTCTGTTTGAAATTTGAAACACAGATTTGTATTTGTGGTTTTTTCACATTAGTTTCAGAAATTATATACTGCACTTTATTATACTCTGTTACTATTTGTACTTTTTGTAACACAATTTATATATTTATTTAATTTACATAATAACAAAATTATTACCGACGTGAACACGTTTTCACAACGAATCACAACGAACCACAAAATACCGTTGTTTTCAAACATCAGTATGTTTAAAATGACCCTATACATACTTCAAACGACGACAAAAGAGACGTAGGTAAAAAATTTTGCTCAACGAGTGCCAACTTCGTATATAAGAAGAATGTTGCAAGAATACACTTATTTAAATCCATTTTTTTTGTTTGGTTTTAAACATCAATATGTTCAAACGATGGCAAAAGATGGCGTAGGTAGAAAATGTTGCACACCGTTGCCAACGTCGTCAGTTGCGAACATACGTTGTATTTAGATTTGATTAGCATTTTCTGTGTTTCGAAACATATTTTTAATCAGAGCTGTAAAGGTTGGATTACGATTACTTTATTATTAAATAAACGAAAAATAATCTAACAAAAATAGAAACAATCAAAAAAAAAGCAGTCGCATTACATTTTTTGATTATTTTCAAATAATCAAAAAAAGTAGTCGGATTACTTTTTTTTAATTATTTTCAAATAATCAAAACAAAATAGTCGGATTACTAGTTTCTGATTATTTTAAAGTAGTCGTGAAAATAATCAAAAAATGTACTAAGAATCAAATTACTTTTTGATTATTTCTAATCGTAATCAAAATTTTTGATTACGACTACTAAGAATCGTAATCAAAATTTTTGATTACGATTCTTTAGTAATCGTAATCAAAATTTTTGATTACGACTACTAAGAAACGTAATTAAAATTATTGATTACGATTCTTTAATAATCGTAATCAAAAGTAATCGTAATCCAACCTTTACAGCTCTGGTTTTAACCATGTAAAATACCAAGAAATAGTTTATTCAAATGCAATTAAAATTTTATGTTGGTATCAGGGCTCGTGTGGAACTGGAACCGTTTCATTTTTATAGAACCGGAACTGGAACTGGAACCGTTTTTCAAATTTTTTATAGAACCGGAATTGGAACTGGAATCGTTATTTTATTTTTTATAGACCCGGAACTGGAACTGAAACAGAAAACAAGAACTGAAACCGGAACTGGAACCATTACTAAATTAATTAGATCAGAAATTAATATATCAAAAAAATAATAATGAAATCAATTTGGACAATGAATTTGGAAACAAAAACAAATATTGTCCACATGTGTGGACAATGGCATTTTAAAAAAAGTTGAGCTTTGCAAATTGTCTGTATACATATTGATTATCATACAAAATATGTTTTGTATTTTTGACAAATATTTCATTCATTTATTTCTCAAAAGATGTATATTATAATTAATGTTGACGTTTTACTTACGTTTGAGATCGTGTCCCCTCGAGGAAACTTAAATACGACTGTTAAACCATGCGACTTTATAAATGGTCAATTCCCATATAATGCATATATATTAGGGTCACTTATTTGACACTTCTTTCGATTTTTAGATTTCTTACCCCTAGGATTGTTTATTAGGTACAAAAAATAAGATATGCTAAATATTTTTGAATTTGAAAATTGTACTTGAAATTGTACTAGGAGGTGCATTTGTACTAAGACCCTAGTGGAAATTTGCCCGATGCGCCATCGGGAAATGATAGGGGTTTCGTCAGGTAACCCCTATTAGAGCAAATATGATCATTGCCTTATTGCAGGGTTTACATTATCTAAATAGCCAATGGTCCCGATCAAAGCTACATTAGTTGTTCCTCATAACGAAATTTTCATCGGGCAATGATCAGGTTTCAATGAGGTATGATATTTTATTTCATCGGGTATTCGTAGTGCTTTTGTATGCTCATGTTTTAACAAGGCAATGGTCAGATAAATAATGATATGGGAAATTACCCGATCAGTACATGATCATTGCCTGAGGTGAGTACATGATCAGGACACTGTGTTACAAGGACATCGTGGGCCTCGTTATATCCCGATCATCTCAAATAATGACATGATCAGTTCATGAGCATGGCCCTACCAAAATTTCTACTAGGGGAGTCGAATTGTAGAATATTCCAAAATAATATTTTGAGTAAGCAATCCTCTGTTTGCGAAAAAAAATTATTTGTAATCGGATTTTCGATGTCTGAGTTATCGATTATTTTATAAAGTAATAAACACATATAAATCAAGGAAAATATTTTAAGTAAACCATCCTTTAACAAGCTTAATTAGTTTCCATTAAATTGGTATACAAATCTGGTGCCAATATGTTGAGTTTATATTTGCTGTTTAAATTTATCGATAACACGGAAAATTATCGAAAATCCGATTACATATAATTTTCTTTCGCAAACAGTTCTTACTTACTCGAATGATTGTTTTGAAATATTCTAAATTTCGACATATAATACAAATGCACCTCCTAGTATAATTTTCAATGTACTTGCAATGTGTTCCCGTTGTTCAAATTCAAAAAAAAAGTTGCACACCTTATTTTTCAGTCCTAATAAACAATCCTAGAGCGTGAGACATGCACTAAGAAAACTAGATCTTTATGAAAGTCTTGCTGCAACTATCTGTTTAAATTTACGCCTTGTAGCAAATATTCAAACATCCCATAAGTTTCAATAAAGTTGCAGCAAAACTATAACTATATTAGTTGACTGACAGCAAACATCCTCAGTTCTTGGACATTTGCAGGAAAACTGTTGTTATTTTGACATTTGACTACTATAAAAAAGGAAAATGGCGTACTTTTTCTTTATGCTCGATTTATCCACAACAATTAAGTAAATCAAATGGTGTCAAAAAAGTGTTAACTCAAACATTAAATTTTATTGGTAAAAGTGAAAATGAAATTTCCTGGGATTGAAATTATCAACTCGTGATGGAAAATATATTTTTTCAGAGTTCACATCGCCGGTCGGACTTGGTTCTTCCGCGAAGAAGTCTCAAATCGTTGTACAATTTTACATTCGAAGACGATGGCGATGTATAACCAATATACTATTTTAATTCTAGAATAAATAAAAAATCATTTGATCCTTTTATTCAGTCCGCGAATTCTAATGGAGTACCTTTTCCAAATATTCATCAACTATCTTCCTATTTCTAAGATGTTTAATTGATGTTTGCTATAAATAATCGTAAATTTGAAAGATGGTTGCTAGCAATATTTATTGTATTTGACGGATATTTGAGAGATGGTTGTCTCAAAGACGATTTAAATAATTTCTGTATAACTTGATATTTAGGGCTGTGATATTTCTGGCAATCATCTTTGTTTTCTTAGTGTGGGTGTTAAAAAATAAGTGACACCCTAATCTATTTATGCTTTTTTTATATCAATATTTGTTTGTTAGTTTAAAACATGAGACTCATGACGTTTGAATACAAGCATAAATTATTTTCTATTTTCATGCATCTTTTTGTTATCAAATTTTTCAATTTCGGATGGAAAATCTCAACCTCGTATAAAATATTATTTATTTCAATTTTAAAATCAAATTTCATTTGGCATTTGCTCAATTTATATTGGAATATCTAAATTTCATTTAGAACTTTTTCAATTTCAAATGAAAAATCTTAAATACATTTGCAATTTTCACAATATCATATGAAAATCTCATTATCATTTGGATTTTTTTCAATTTCAGTTGAAAATGGTGTTGTCCGTGCTAAACATAATAATACGTCACGAATAGATATTTCCATACATTTTTTTATGCAGTTAATATTTCCCAAACAATACATTCAATTTAAATTTAATAATGATTGGCTGTAGAGTGTCGCATTTTTATACCCTACACTAAGAGTGAAAGGGTATATTCAGTTTGGTACGCCGTTTGTAACACCCAGAAGGAAGCATCTCCGGTATGGAAAAGTATATATTCTTGATCAGCATGACCTCCTGAGTCGATTTAGCGATGTCCGTCTGTCTGCCCGTCCGTCTGTCTGTTGAAATCCCTACTACTTTTAAAATTGAAGAGCTAGATAAATGAAACTTATAACTTTGATTACTAATATACCTACGCTGTATGTGCGAGATCGGTTCATTGTGACCTATGATCCGACCACTTATGTTCAAATACCTCATATAAAATGTACATATAAAGATTAATTTTTATGTATACGTGCTTAGGTAAACTTTTTTGGTCAAATATATATTGACATCATGCTCAAGTACGTGATAATAATGTTTTCCGGCGAAAAGACTTGTGGTTCATAAAAAAAAATCGAAATTCGGTACACCTACCCATTTGTAAATATGGGTATCAAATGAATGGAAATTCTTCAGCGATTGAATGTTTGTAGTTATTTTCAGGATTCGTATACCCTGGTGACCTATATATCACTTTGAATGGTAACCACACATATGTGTAGGGTATTTATATTCGGCTTAGACCGACTATAATTTTGATAATCCTAACTATCATAATTACACCTACTTTAAAATTTCCCATGTGATCTAACCTTCCCAACTGGTTTATTTTGTTCATGTCAAATTATCAAAAATTTCATTTCAGTCGCTCAGAAGATTTCGTTGACGACGGATATGTAATAGATTTTTTTTAACCCATTAAAGCCTGCCGAATCAAATACACACCAGGAGATTACGCAGTGCAATTTTCCCCATCATGTTTTCCCATAATGCGTACAGCAGATGCTAAGAATTTTGTTCGATTTTGTATACATTATATCAGTATGAAATTGTATATCTCTGCGTGCATTTCCTTCCATTTTAAAGAAATATTTCATATACTAACATTAAAAAATATTCAGAAAAAATGTCAGTAAGATAAAGTTTAAAACCTTTTTTCAAAAATATGACAGCAAAAACATTGCTAACTTAAATTAAAAAAATAATTAAGAGAGCCGAAATCTATGATAAGTTTCAGTTCGGTAGAAAATCCTTGTAGAACAGTGTTATCAGAAAGATGTAATGGAGTTTTGGAATATAACAACTTTTACAGAAATATGCAGTTTCTTATATCCAGATAGTTTGTAATGCTACAAACTAAAACGCCCTTATATCTTCGACATAAGAAAAACGTCTCAAGGGAAAAACATATCGCGTCACATTATTAAAATCTCCACTTAGTAGGTCAGGAGTAATAGCATTTAAAAAAGTTTGGTTGTATGGGGCGTGCCACTCCCCTTTGTCCAATCTATCCGTAGTGGCTATATAAACGAATCCTCATTATAAAAATACAATTCCCATTGGTGGTGCACTTAATGCATTCGCATATAAAACACAAATTTCGGTTTTTCCGATTTTTCGGTTTTTCCTTGGGAGTTTTTCGAATTCCCAGTATTGAGATGAATAAAACAAAAAAGAATCATCCAAATCAGTCGATCCGTTCTCATGTTTTTGCGAGACTATCGCAGGGCAATTAAATTTTATATATGAATAAATATAAATTTTATTATGTTTTTACGTAAAAATAAAATATAGTTATATTTTAATTGCGTTTTTTTTTTTGGTTTGTTTGTGGAACCGTAACTGGAACCATTACTGGGAACTGGAACTGGAATCGTTATTTTATTTTTTTATGGAACCGGAACCGGAACTGAAACCGAAATAAAAAATAATTTAAGAACCGGTACCGGAACCATTTTTATATTTTTTTTATAGAACCGGAACTGGAACCGCGTAGAATAGAATTTCGGTTCCTAGCCCTGGTTGGTATTGTAACATATATTTTTGTAAATTTGACAGATTCTGCTGGACAATATAATAATGCTTCCACGTGAACAAAAATAAATTCAATTTCGATTATAATTTAATTACACTTCATTCCTAATACATATATGGTAATTTCGTATTACTTTTTAATTACATTCGAATATGTTTGAAACAAATCTTTTCTATCCGTAAAATAGCTTATAATTTATATGAATGAATCAATTACAACAGATATAACATAATTTTAAGGTATGATAAAATTTTTCACACATTCAGGATATTAAAAATAAAGCCAAATCCTTGGCAGCTAAAAAGGATCATTCGATTTTAAGTACGAAAAACTTTAGTATTTTGCAGTTTCATATAAATTAAAAAAATACTTTGCAGTGCTCAGTATTAGACGGCTTTTATGCTGAATATTTTTTCCATGGACTATATGATACATTTGCAACTCCTTAATATGAAATTAGTCGATTATGTAGATTGATCCTTTGAAAATCATCAATATTGGTATTAAAATGACGAGATAGAAATTTAATAAGTACTACAGATATGAAGCCTTGGATAGTGTATCTACATTTGGTTCTCAGACAACAAATCCATAACTACTACCGTTTTCTCAATAAACCAAAGTTAATATTGTGGTCGCTATAGGACCTTTATGGTCATATATCTCGTAAATCTGACGTGATAGGACATCTGTTTGTTTAGTGAAATTTCGTCAGGTTACTCAAGGATTCTAAAAAAAAATTCAAATCTCCGTCACTAAATTTAGTGTCGCACTGTGTTATTATAAAATTTCATTACATGCCTACAGCTACGATAACCATTTTAAAACAATTAATTTAAAACAATTTATTACACCGTTCGACAATGATAAAATTGACCTATACGTGAAACTATGGATTATTCTAAGAATTTGTGTGTACTCAGTTTTTTAGATCCATTCGTTTATGTTTTTTTATATTTAATTTAATTGTATACCTTAATTTTAAAGTTCTTAATTATACTGAACCCCCATCCTCAGAATATTATTCACATATCAGTAATTTACGTCTTATATCCCCATAAATTAAACATTTTATATAAAATTATTAAAAAACTATTAAAAAAATTTTGAAAAATAATTTATTAAAAATTTTGTAAGGTTAATAAACCCGGGAAATAATGTAAAAAAAATGTAGGCAAATCACGCCTATTTTTGGTCCACATATTTTTAGGCGTATTCTAACAAAACGTTTTAAATTTTATAACTATATCTTGAATACGTTTCGAGTTATTAGTTCTTAAAGAGTTATATAAAAGGGACTTGTATGGGAGGTGGGCGTGTCCGTTGACCGATTTGGCTCATTTCCAAACTCAGTTCCTACTTTTGGCTCCAAAATATTGAGATAAAATTTTATAGCATTCTGATCCGTATTTCTCAAGATTTTCTGTATTCGGACAGAATGACAGCAAGACAGACATACAGGCAGAGAGACGGACATAGCTAAACGGACTCGGTTAGTGATGCTGATCAATAATATATATACTTGTCCATACCGGACACGCCTCCTAAGGGGCGTTGCAATATATGCACAATGTAAATTATACCCTGTACCTCATAGGTGTAGGGCAGGCATGTCAAACTCATTTGGCTTCACGGGCCGCATTGGCAACTCAAAAGATGAGGCGGGCTGCAATTGTGTACCATACAAAAAAAAATTCGCTCGTTTTTACATTTGGTTCGTTTGTTGTAAAATAAAATATAATATTAAGATGATGGATATATACAATAAAACAGAGGTAACACAGTGGGTTGGCAAGCGTCAAATCTATATATATAAAACTCTTGGTCCGTCTGTCAGTCTGTCGGTCTGTCTGTCTGTTTGTTCCAGCATCATGTCTAAACCGCTGAACCGATTTAACTGAAATTTTGCACTACGATAGTATGGAGTCCGGAGGGTGTCATAGGCTATATATGGGCGGGATTGGACAAAAAGGCGTGGTACCTCCCATACAACCTAAACTTTCAAAACGACATAACTCAGCACATACACAATCTAAAAAGATGAAACAAAAAACTAAAATTCACCACACTAAAACTCACCACACTAAAACTCACCACACTAAAACTCACCACACTAAAACTCACCACAATAAAACTCACCACGCTAAAACTCACCACACTAAAAATTCACCATACTAAAACTCACCACACCAAAATTCACCACAATAAAACTCACCACACTAAAACTCACCACACTAAAACTCAACACACTAAAACTTACCGCACTAAAACTCACCACAATAAAGCTCACAACACTAAAACTCACAACACTATAAATTCACCACACTAAAACTCACCACACTAAAACACACCATACTTAAAACTCACCACACCGAAACTCACCACACTAAAACTCACCACACTAAAACTCACCGCACTAAAACTCACCACAATAAAACTAACTAAACTAAAACTCACTATACTAAAAATTCACCACACTAAAACTCACCACACTAAAACACACCACACCAAAACTCACCACACTAAAACACACCACACTAAAACTCACCACACTAAAAATTCACTAAACTAAAAATTCAACACACTTAAACTCACCACAATAAAACTAACTACACTAAAACTTCTACTGGGAAAAACACTACGGGGAAGAATTCTACCGGGAAGAGTTCTACCGGGAAGAATTCTACGGTAAAGCGTTTTATGGGGAAGAATTTTACGGCGAAGATTTCTACTGGGAAGAATTCTACGGCGAAATATTCTACTGTCTGAATTGTCTTTGAGAAAAGTTGTTTTGGAGGAGAATTATTATTTGGTTACTACATTTATAAAACCAGTAAAAACTTCCACAGCGAATCACGGGCCTCTGATATAAAAAATAATAATAATGTTTTTTATATTAATAAAATCGCTTTATATCTATGAATTCACAAAATCTTGGCACGAGTCGTGCACGGGTCCAGCTAGTATCTTTATATATTTGCATTGTCGACATCCTCACGACCTAACCTAACTAACTAAGATGAAAAAATTTTTCATTGATCATTGTTAACAGTGCCGCAGGCGAAAATTTTGCAAAAAATGGTGCGATTTTTGTCTGTTTGAAATATATCGAAAAAATGTTCGAATTTCTTTGATCCTGCCAAAATTTTTGTCAGAGGTATATACAATGGAGTATATTTCAAACACCAGAGACAATTTTGTAAAACAGATCTAACAATCATCCAAAATTGTTGCAATTTTTTATGTCCGCAAAATCGTACGATATCTAATTAGCTCTTGTACCAATGTCGAAGGCCAAGTCGCGCTATATGGCCGTTTTTTTTTCGAAACGATAATAAAAACGATTCTGGATTAATATTGCATCAAATAGTTCAAATATATAGAGATATATTTCAAAAACATAGCGATGTGGAAAATGTTTAAATATCCTAACATAAAATTTTACTCTACTAAAATTACGAAATTTTAAACATTAGCAACGAGATGGAATTTTTGTTATCCAAGTTAGTTCGAGAAAACTTCGAGGTATAAATCACATGGCAGATTTCTTACCAAACATATTGAAAAAGTTTTTTTTTAAATATAAGATATTTAAAATAAATTTTGATATTTATATAAATTTGAAATTTATGTAAATTTGAAAAGGGTTCCTTTTTATGCACAACTAATTTAAATTGCAAGGACAATCCATTGATTAGAGATGTACGGATTTAGGAGTTATAACAAAGTTTATTTTATTATTCTTAAAATGAGGTAATTTTTCAATTAATTTTTTGAAACTTTGGACCAATGTATCTCTGGAGAAGGTGAGTCTGGAACTCTGATAGATTTGGTGTGGAATGTCTCTAAACAAAAAGTTTTACTTACTAAAAAAAAAATGTTAAAATGAATACAATTCCAATTTTTACAATGCAAGACTCTTGTCTACAAATTTTTGATTCTTGTTTTACTTTGATTGCGCCTTTATTTACTACTAGAGCTAATTCCGAAAATGGTTTTGTTAAATAGGGACTAGTTTTTAAGATTTTTAAGTTTTAATTGTTTTTCTCTCCTTTTATTTTTAATTGTCGAACCAAAAACAATAATGTATTTATCATTTCGTTGTTAGACGTACAAAACTATGCGCTACTATATATTTTTTAAAAATGCCGGTGAAATATAGCCAAGGGGATTCAAAACTTTACATTAAATTTAAAATTTTATGAATAAAAAACAATATTACTTGATGAAAAAAAGATAAACATTATTGTTATGCCATTTGTTCAACGCCATGTATAATATTTAAAATGAAAATTATGAAAATAAATTAAGACTCGAGTCTCCGAGTCTCAATTTCTCATTATTAAATTTTGGAAAATATAAAAATATTGATTTTTTTTTTAAATAAATTAATAAATTTTTAACCAAGAATAAATGGTAATCTTGATTATGCCTCCGTTATTTAATATAATAATCATTTTAACGCCTGGAAATAAAATATTTAAAAAAAATTTCAATTCTTAAAAATATATTTTTCTTATATTATTTAAAAAGTCTTCGCGAGCCGCACAGAAATGTTGGCGGGCCGCATGTTTGACATGCCTGGTGTAGGGTATAATAATTTTGGCGGCACATATGTAGCTGAAATCTCCTTGAGTATGGATATGAAAACGGTTTTCCAATACCATTTCATTTAAAGGTTTTATTCCCATTTGAAATGCTACTAAGAGATATTTTAAAAATCAATTAAAATTTATATTCATACTCAGTGATGTTTGAGCTGTAAAGTGAATCCAACATTTCAAATGCAAATAAAACCCTTTAACCAATTGATATAGAAAAATTGGGAAACATGTGTATTTTATTTTTTTGCGTACTCTTAGAATATACAGGATTTTTTTCCATGTGTGCTGCCTAAAGTGGAATTTTTTCGTACGGTATTATAATTATTAAAATTACAATATTGAAAAAGCGAAAAACTCGTAGCGATTTTTTACTTTGTGTTTGTAAAACTAGACATTATTTGCTTAATTGCGATATAGTAAACTATTTTTATTTTCTAGTTGTTAATTTAATGTTAATTTCTTGTGACAATTAATTTTTATTAATGTTTTTTACCATGAGAAATTTTAATTTGTTGCATTGGGCTGAAAATGCACCAACCATGGAAGCAACAACAATTTTTTTCGATGTTATCCTTGGCGGTTTAGAAATTCAATTTCATATATATAAACATTTTTATATTAATTGATGCTTTTTGAGATTATGAAAATTTAAGTAGTGTTAAAAATATATAGAGTTTTCGTAAAAATAAAAAGATTTTAACTTTTTAGTTTAAAAAATTGACCAAAATTACAAATATTGTCTTATTGTAGTATGTACTGATAAAAGTATCGGAATTACAGCTTATCAAGACTTAAGGTACACATTTGTGAATTCGATTAACTATTTAAACCGTAATCAGTCTTCGTAAAGGTTTAAAAACCTTTAAAAAGATTATTTTCTATAAAAAATTTGGAAGACAATATATCATATTTTTGCACAATTTTCAAAATGTCAATGCATTTCAATATTTTTAACCTTCATGTGCTCGGGATTGTAAACTTACATTGCCGGTCGGATGACTATATTTGTAGTCAACATGTAATTTTATGGAAAACCATTTCAATATATGAAAAGAAACACTTCTACGCAGATTGTAATACTTTTATATACATTTTAACATATTTATTTTAAAAAAATGATTTTTAACCCAAATATCAGACTTCCCAAATTTTCAAATTCTTAGAAATGGGCCTCAGACGCTCATTTGGGAAAGTCCCCACAAGTACACTAATATCTATGTATATTTTTGGCGTAGAATTATAATAAAAATCACGTTTTGTACACTATGAAAAAAATGACGTAATAAAATTAAACAAAATCTATTTAAATTTGATTTAAATACTTTTGTAATAAAAAAGTAATACTCTATAAAAAAATATATTACGCGCGCATTTAATTTCAAATTAAATAAAAAGTATTTAATTTTATTACGAACGCAATTAAATTCATTATTTAAAAAAAATTATATTATAGAAATATTTTTAACATTACTAAAGTTTTTTTTTTTTAAAGTAACCACAACAAAATTATGTAATACGTATAGAACCTATAGAACCACCGTGAGTGATAAAAAATTTCGAAAAAGGTAAAAAAAAACAAAAATTTTATCTTTTCCTATCCTTCTTTACTTGAAATAAATAGTTTTAAAATGCCAATTGACATGACTATGATGTTGTGATTAAATTAAAATTTTATTATCTTAATAAAAAATAATAAAAAATTTTATTACCTACGTAATAAATTTAAATAAAAAGTATTTACTTCAAATTTTATTACGTACGTAATAAATTTAAATAAAAAGTATTTACTTCAAATTTTATTACGTACGTAATAAATTTAAATAAAAAGTATTTACTTCAATTTTAAATAAAAAGTATTTAATTTAAATGAAAAAGACAACGGGTGAAACGTGTCGTAAAGTATTTAAATTTATTACTTTTTTTATTAAATTTTATTTCTTTTTTCCCTCAGTGTAAATGAAATTTCAACGCTTTTTTTGTATTTTTAGCATTTGGTTATACTCCAACCAACACACCGTATATATATTTTATATGGGGCTCTGGAGCTCACTTCTGAGGTTACGTTACAATTTCCATAGTTGCTTTAAAACCATAATTTAAAGAATACATTTTGTCAATACATAAGTCACATAACAAGTAGTCGGAAGAATACAAACAAACCCACTAAATTAAAAAAAAAACGCTAAAAGTTATAACCACTTGAATATGATAATGAGTATCGAACGGATATTTACTTCTGACTAGAGATGGGCACGTGAGTGAGTTTTGACTCACACTCACTCACGCTCACGAAAAAATATTTCTAATCTCGCACACTCACTCACGGCCTTTTTTGCTCTACTCACACTCATTCACGATCACGTGAGTAAAATTAAGATTCAATCACAATCACGCGTGATTCACGTGAATCACGTGTTTTTTTGTTGTTGTTATTGTTTGTTGGTGAGATTGGTCGACCGAGCGTGGCACCTCCAATACAATCAACATCTTTAAAACACAATAATAATGAAATATATCTCAATTTTTAACGGATGTGGAAATGTGAAAGACCTTCGATGTGCTGTTCATATAAAAAACTAAAAATTGTCTCGAAGAATAATTCTCCGTTAAAGAATTCGTTTAAAATCTTTGAGAATTGTCGTTATTTGTGAATGTAAGTATGTATGTATGCATGTATGTTCCGAATAGACGTCTAAACGGCTGAACCGAATTGAATAAAATTTTTACACAATATGTAAGTTAGGTCTGGGCAGAGTATAGGCTATATATCGGTGGGATTGTTGGACTGGGTGTGGCACCTCCCATATATCCGAAAAATTAAAAACACATTATGTCAGCAATTAGAATAGCACAATTAATGAAATTTTGGTCAAACTATACGGGGAAGATTTCTACGGGAAAACGTCTACGGGGAAGGCGACTGCCCGGGAAGGCGACTGCCCACATTTCAGAACTATAAAAAATCAAACCCTTTCTAACGACCGTCATATACCCACCCCTTCGTTAACTCAGAATAAGTTGCAAGGTTTCAGTCAACAATTTATCTAACCCCTGCAAACCGGCCGTACTTAGTATGGGCTAGTCAATTTTTGTGGGGTCATGTCAATAGTTTTTGCTTGGTTTCATACGACCGTTCATGGAAGTCATTTTTTTTCTATATACCCATTTTTGTAAAAAGTTGAATTTTCAATTTTAACTATACATGATAACTCTGTATTGACATCTTTTTGTTTTTATACCCTACACCTATGAGGTACAGGGTATATTAACTTTGTACATATATTGTAACGTCCCTTAGGAGGCGTGTCCGGTATGGAAAAGTATATATATTCTTGATCAGCATCACTACCCGAGTCCGTTTAGCCATGTCCGTCTGTCTGTCTGTCAGTCCGTCTTGCTGTCCGAATACAGAATAACTTGAGAAATACTGGTCAGAATCCGATAAAATTTCGTATTATTATATTTTAGCCAAAAGTAGGAACTGAGTTTGAAAATAAGCCAAATCGGTCAACGGACACGCCCACCTCCCATACAAATCACTTTCATATAACTCTTTAGGAACTAATAACTCGAAAAGTATTGAAGATATAAGTATAAAAAAAACGTATTGTTATAATTCACCTAAAAATATGTGGCGTAATCCGCCCACTTTTTTTTCATTATTTCCCGGGTTTTCATAGTGAAAATTTGATCCGTAAATTATTAAAATCAAATCTATGAAATATTAGCCTTTCAAAATTTTAAATATAGACGTTGTCCGCCCAATTATATGTTTCTATTTTTTTTATTAGTTTTTTATACTATTATATAAATTTTTTAATTTATGGGAATATAAGACGTAAATTTCTGATATGTGAATAATATTATGAGGGTGGGGAGTTCAGCATAATTAAAATCTTTAAAATTAAGGTATGCAATTAAATATCCCACATTAATATCCCCACCAAAGGTGAAGGGTATTCCATAGTCGGGCCCGATCGACTATAAAAATCCGTCACATGTGACCGAATTTACCTATGTGACCTATTCTAGTTAT
Source organism: Dryomyza anilis (assembly GCA_951804985.1). Taxonomy (NCBI): domain Eukaryota; kingdom Metazoa; phylum Arthropoda; class Insecta; order Diptera; family Dryomyzidae; genus Dryomyza; species Dryomyza anilis. The sequence goes on from OX638135.1 coordinate 50,680,878, forward strand.
AAATGTAGTAACCAAAAAAATCGCTTCAAAAATAGTTTTTCCCAAAATCAATTTCTCCCTGGTTAATTCTACCCTATTCTTTTATTGATAACTAGCTGGACCCGTGCACGACTAGTGCCAAGATTTTTTGACTGCAAGGATATGTAGTGATTTTATTAATATAAAGAACATTTTTATTATTTATATCTTCCTCGTAGACGTTTTCCCGTAGAAATCTTCCCCGTATAGTTTGACCAAAATTTCATTAATTTTGCTATCCTAATTGCTGATATAATGTGTTTTTAATTTTTCGGATATATGGGAGGTGTCACGCCCAGTCCAACAATCCCACCGATATATAGCCTACATACATTCTTACATTCACAAATAAGACAATTCTCAAAGATTTTAAACGAATTCTTTAACGGAGAATTATTTTTCGAGGCAATTTTAATTTTTTTATATGAACAGCACATCGAAGTTCTTTCACATTTCCATCTCCGTTAAAAATTGAGATATATTTTATCAAAATCCCTAACATCATAACATCATTATTGTGTTTTAAAGATGTTGATTGTATTGGAGGTGCCACGCTCGGTCGACCAATCTCACCAACAAACAATAGCAAAAAAAACACGTGATTCAGCTTGATTCACGTGAATCACGTGTGATCACCCGTGATTGTGGTTGAATCTTAATTTTACTCATGTGATTGTGAGTGAGTGTGAGTAGAGCAAAAAAGGCCGTGAGTGAGTGTGCGTGATTAGAAATATTCCTTCGTGAGCGTGAGTGAGTGTGAGTCAAAACTCACTCACGTGTCCATCTCTAGTTCTAACTTCGAACAACAAAGTGAGTAAGTAAAATAATTAAAATAAAAATATATTTATATAATAAATAAAATATATAAATAAAAAAATATATTTTTTGACATTTCACACCAATGTAAGCGAATACACACACCAAATTAAGCGAATACATACACCACCAGCACGTCCCAAAAAAAGCTGTTGCCAGCAAATGCTATTGCTAATATGTAGGATGTGTACGCTAATGCAGTAAATAATTTAGTCGGCGCAGTTTCAGCAAAAATGTAATTGTATTGATGTACATTTTTGGTTATATTTACGATTTTTTTTCTGTGAACACTTTTGGTGTTGAGGGCATATTAACGAGATATAATTCATACGGTGCTATAATTAATCTTTTCTAATTAAAATGTCATAAAGGGGCGCACGTTCCCTGGTCAAAAAATACAAAGATCTTGAAAATGAAAGTAAAAATAGTTTCTATGTTGCACCACCAAATCTATCTATCAAATTACGCAATATGCACCAATTAAACATGTACTAAATTAATCATGTAGTGAGTGTCTGTTTCGTGCAGAGTATGATCCTAAAGTTTATGAACAAAAGATAGAAGATGAAAAAAAACCGTAATTTGCAAATCATTTTGTTTACAATTTTTGTTTGCAATTGAAATACAATGCATATCATTTTTCTCATTTGCTTATTTATTAATTCTATTCATGAATAATATTTAATACTAAAAAAATTGCAAAGTTCATGCATAAAAAACTGTAAATCACTATGAATTTATTATGAATACGATTCATAAATTTTTACAAAATTTTAGTTTTAATCGTAACAGGCGAAATTATGAATATTTATTCATAACTTGTGTTTCATATTGAATATTCATTTTCTTAATGCGAAATTGATGCCAGTTGTGAAAAACCACTGTTGCAATTTGCGTAAATCAAAAAAAAAAGGCGTCGAATAAACAATTTTTGGAAGCGTATATTCTCTAATAAAATTTTGATTAATTATAAAATTCAAAAATTAATAAATAAAAATACTTGCTTTTTCTTGCCTCACAATATAATCGAACGCAAACTGAATGAAAAATAAGGTTAAGATAAGACAAAATAATTACAGATATTTTGATATAAAAAGTTTCTTATAAAAATTAAAAAACAAAGTGTAATTAAAGAACAGGTTGCAATAATTTACACCCACCCCTGTGAATTTACCAAGGGGAATTAACCATCAATAAAAATAAATAATTCAACATCAAGTACAGCTCGTTTAGATACCGGCCTCTTTAATATTCCGTCAATAGTCTGAGTTTTGATTGTATTTCACAAAATCCATGACTCTATGCAAATCTTTATTTGGTCAATCTCCTTCACCATTTAATATATAATCTGGCCCTGTTTTCCATCTACTTTTTGGACCGAAGCAAACCGGAAATTTTGCTCGCGTTGCATCGTCTGGCGAATTTATATTCTGATTTATGTCAGGGTCAGAAATGGCTTTATTTAGTTAAAATTTTTTTTATTTCTGTGGCGGGAACGAATATTAAACACATTTTCTTCTTCTTCTTTTTATTCGGGCTCTAGAGTGTAAAATTTTCAACCGCATCATCTTGACCTTCTGTCTTTCTGACATGGCATAATGTTCGTTTGTGAGTTCGTAGATTTTCTTCTACAGGGCCATAAACCATCCAACCTAACCTGGTTTTTGTAACAATTGGTCCCGGATTACACAGTGTGCGCGGTACTTCGATCGGAACAGTTAAAAAAGCATGCGTAAGACTTATAATCATCTGATGTTGTATTTTGTCGTAATCTTTTAACGGTAACCCTGTGAGATGGTCAATTTGGTTTTCTATATTCAGCGATTGAATCGAAAGATTAAGATTAGATTCCACGAATATCTTTGACACGTGATATTTATCTGCGTTTTCTTCTATGCCATCTATTGACAGATCTATGATTTCAGTGATTTCGCGTGTTACCTGCTGATCTGTCCACTGAAGTACAAGTTCATTCTTTGGTCCAGTTAACTCAAGTTCACGAGCAACGTTTGCATCTAACATTGACAAATTAGCGCCATCATCTACGATGGCGTATATATCTATCGACTTATTTTTTCTGTAGAGTCTGACCGGTATAATTTTGAAAAGAACCGAATCGTCTTCGCGATTCGATTTGGCTAGCTTCTTCTACGTTCAGGAGACTGAAAGTGTTGTGGCTAAGTTTAAAAATTATTCGTTTCTGTGTGTAAAAATATATGATGGAAATGTGGACATCCATTTTTTTCACACCGCCGTTTTGAAAAATATTTTGTAATTTGATGTCCATGTTTGAGACACGAAATATAGACTCGCATATTTTTAACCATTTTCCATCGATCTTCTACTGATGAATTTAAAAAAGTTGAACATACAATTATTGACTGACAGTCGCCATCACATATGTAGCAATTTTTCTTCGCCACAGTAACACAGACAAATTTCGAGTGGCTTTCATCTGGCTTTGTTGCTCATTTCGATCTGTCTGGAATGTACAAGGCAAAGAGTCTGTAACCATGTTTATTAATTTGCGAAGATTGCATAACCAACTGCTGAAATCCAGAATGGTTGGTGTTTTGTCTAAACTCAGGCATTTTTCGGCCCACTGAAGCTGTCGAGATATTGGCAATTTTTCAACGAGTTTACTTAGGAGCATTGGATTTGAAAGATGATGCTCTCCCTGCACAGATTCAAGAAAGGAAGCCATGTTTATTACTGTGTTGGCTATGCTAATGAGCACAGGTAAGTCCCCTTCAATCGCGACAGGAAGAGATCGAACCCTGTGTATTTGCGACTTAATTAATTGCTCAGGTCGCCCGTACGTTTCAGCCAAAGTTGTGATAATAACATCCACATTTCGGGAGCTACTTAGAAGTGTTGAATCACTTCACTAGCATTTCCTTCGAGAGCTTCCCTAAGACGCATAATGTTATGTAAATTTGTGTATTCGAACTCTTGTGTAGAGGTTATTAAAGATTCGAGAAAGGTTTGCCAGTCCTCTGGAAGTCCAGAAAATTTTGGCAGATAATAAATTTGTATATGTCTCTGTGTTAAAAACTGTTGACTGCATATATTAGGTACGTCTGCATTAAGAGGTGTATGCGACATCGTTGAAGCTGTCGAACTTGGTGAAGTGGTCAGAACAGGTAGAGTCGGTGGTTCTTGTGGCGAGGAAAATGTGGGCACAAGTGTTGTGTTGCCTGTGAACTGGCATGTACCTGAATCAATTTTACGTATTTCGTTGCGTAATTCGACAACACTACTCTGCATTTGCTGGTTCGATATTACGACTAAAGACTGTATTGCGTTCATATGACGCAAAAATTCTGACTGCATTTCACTTATTTTTCTATTGAAATCATTGGTTACCTTTTGTATCAGTGTTCTTTCGATATCATGTTGTAGATCGAATGGCGTAGCGATGGGTGTCGGTGGCGACGTTGCAAACTGAATGAAAAATAATTTTAAGACAAGACAAAATAATTACAGATATTTTGATAAAAAAAGTTTCTTATAAAAATTAAAAAACAAAGTGTAATTAAAGAACAGGTTGCAATAATTCACAACCACTATAGAACATATAAGTGAGTGATAAAGTGAAAAATTTGTCATTTGAAAATAAATATTAATTTAGACAAACAAATAAGTTGAAGTGATGTATTTGTCCACTGATTTTTTTTATCTACCTTTTCATTCTAATGTTTCATTCCCATTGACGTATTATATATATTATATCTACGAAATTTTAATCATGAATTATGAATAATAAATCATAAAAAGTGTTCCGAAATCTATTCCAATTACTCATGACTTATGAATATATTATACATAAAGGATGAATAACATACGTATGATTTTATACAAATAATCATAATAATTGATTTTTACTATTATCATACATAATTAATAAATACCAAATCATTATGATTACTTATTTTTGGCTTGATATAATGATTAATTTTGCCAAATTTATGCGTGTGAGATCTCTTTTAGTATGGATATGAACAAATTTCTCAACATAAATTCATTTAAAGGTTTTATTCCACTTGTAATGTTACCATGAGGTATATTAAAAATCAATTCAATTTTATTAAATTAAATTTTTATGATACTTGCGTCTTTAAAATACAAATAAAAGCCTACACTGAAAAAAATATTTACCTAATTGAAGTAAAATTGCTCCATAGAAAATTATTCTTTAACATAAATACAAATTTCTTTTATTTGAAAACATTTTTCTTTGATTACAAGAAAAATGGATATAATTTAAAGTAATATATTCTATAAAGCTAATTCATTCCCATATTTACTTGAAATATGTAAATTGATTTTGGGTGTGTGAAGTACATCAACTTTTTTTGAAATATTCGACCAAAAATGTATATAATATTAAAATATTGTTACGAAAAGAGGTAATTTGCCCACTGTGCATTTATTTTTGTATTTGCAAACCTCTTAGTAAATTTTAAAATTTATTGCTTATAAACGTATATCTTAGTAATATAAATTGAATAAGATTGAATTTAATTTATTTCATATATTAATATGTATTCATTATAAATATACATACCTACCTACTATAAATATATTTTCTATATTTAGTAAATTTATTTTAAATTTTTTAGTACAGATTTTTTTAAAAGCTTGTTTTTTAAAAAGTTTTTTTTTATTAGTTTTTTATTTTTTCTTTTTTAGTCATTATATGGTCATTAGAATTATTATTTTGCATAGATCGGTTCAGCGGTTACCAAGTTATAATTTTTGCCCTTAACACCCTCTGTCGATGGAATTTAGAATTACTTAGAATTACCAAGCATTGTCAAGATCAGTTAAGTGGTTATCGAGATATAAAATTTTGATCTAAGCACCCTCTATCGTTTTATAAATGTAGTAACCAAATAATAATTCTCCGCCAAAACAACTTTTCTTAAAGACAATTCTTTCTCAGACTGCCCATCCCCGTAGAATTCTTCCCAGTAGAATATTTAGCCGTAGAAATCTTCGCCGTAAAATTCTTCTCCATATAACGCATTTCCGTAGAATTCTTCCCGGTAGAATTCATCCCGGTATAATTGTTCCCGATAGAATTCATTCCCGTAGAGTTTTTCCCAGTAGAAGTTTTAGTGTGGTGAGTTTTAATGTGGTGAGTTTTAGTGTGGTAAATTTAGATGCAGTGAATTTTGGTGTGCTGAGTTTTGATGTGGTGAATTTTAGTGTGGTGAGTATTAGTGTGGTGAGTTTATAGTGTGGTGAGTTTTTAGTGTGGTAAGTTTTAATGTGGTGAATTTTATTGTGGTGAGTTTTAGTGTGGTGAATTTTTATGTGGTGATTTTAATGGTGGTGAGCTTTAGTGTAGTGAATTTCAGTGTGGTGAGTTATAGTGTGGTGAATTTTGGTGTGGTGAATTTTTTTTGGGGAGTTTTAGTGTGGTGAGTTTGTTTTTTTTTATCTTATTTTGTCAATTGCTTTTGTTTTCGTAATTTTGCTTTTGCTTTTGCTTTTGTTTTATGCTTTTGCTTTTCATTTTTTTTTGTATTTGAGTTTTTTGTTATATGTTCGTGGCTGGTGAAAGTGCCGAGTTATATCATATTGAAAGTTTAGGTTGTATGGGAGGTGCCACGCTTCTTTGTCAACCCCGCCCATATATAGCCTATCATTCCTTCCAGATTGTACCGCATCTGTGGTAAAATTTCAAGAAAATCGGTTCAGCAGTTTAGACGGAGAAGTGAAACAAACGTACAAACAGATTTATTATATTAATAGGATGTCATCTTTCTAGGTGAAGAACGCACTTCAGAGGGTGCATTAATAATAAATGTGACCTCTAGCGGAGAAAGTTGTAAGTTTGCCAAATTTTTCCCCGTTGCCAATACTATACATGTTTTAAATTTCAATTTTCTAGGTGAAGAACGCACTGTGGAGGGTCTATTAATAGTAAATGCGCCCTCTAGCGGACAAAATTCAAAGTTCTGAGTTTGCCATATTTTTCCTCGTGTCTAAAACTATACATATTCTAAATTTCAACATTCTAACTAAAGAACAGAACTCACACGGTCCAAAAATAGTTTTATCGCCCCCTATCGGCCAAAATTCGTACTTTAAAATTTATTTTTATATGTGCCACATAGAATACTATATGTGTTTCAAGTTTCAACTCGATCGGATATAAGGAAGTGTGTTAAATTTGATATTTTTGTGCCCGACATACTAACAAACGAACAAAGGTACAAACAAGTGAAGTTAAATAAAAGCTGGTAAAAAAGCTTGTAATAAAAAACTACGAAAGTTATTGATATATAAATTCAGTTTCAAAGGATTTAAAAAATTAAAATAAATGCCCGTCAACACATGTTCACTTATTAAACTGATCCTGGGGCTCGATTCTGGATCTGCGTTATCGTGAAGTGAAAAAATTTTTTTTTGGTGAATTCATACCACATTGACGATTCTCATTGTGCTGTGAAAAGTTGTTAAAAGTTTACGAAAATGAAAACAGGGCCGACAGTTTTTAAAAGTTTTTCAAAAATTCATTACATAAATAATAATAAAAAAATAAAATTATTAAATTTTACTAGAATATACTCTTATTTACAGTATAATATTGTTACGAAAATTCAGTCTACGGAAAACTGCTCTACAAGTTCGTATCTCTGGATTGTGTACAAAATAAAAACTTTCTAATGGTTGGTTTAAATTATAACAATTAACTTTATTAATTCACTTTAATAAACAACTTTACTAATAACAAATTCTAACAACTGCTGCATGTCCACTATTTTTTAACTTGACATTGTTCTCACACGAGATGCACTCAACCATTTTCCAATCACTACTGAAGTCCTGTGCCTCAGATGCGGCGCTCTTATATAATTCATGCATCAGTTCGACACGTTTCGACAAGCTTCGACATGTTTAGAGAACCTTCTAATCGTTTCGTGAATGACGTATGCTATTGGCATCTTATTCGCACTTATGTGTTTCTAATGCGCTGATCTTCTATCTCTTTCTCGCACATTACCTCAGTGCGTTGAATGATCTTCCGTCTCTTTCTAACAAATTGCTTAATGCGCTAAATTGTCTTGCGTCTCATTTACTCTTGCACAGCGAAGCAAATTACCTCTTTTCGTAACAATATATTTTGGATTAAGAAGCTTTTAATAACGATATTAATTATATATACATAATAAAGTTTTCACAAATAAACAAGTATCGCATTTCGATCTCTGTGAAAAGAAAAAAATTATATGTTCAGTGCAAAGGTAAGGGATATCATTATCACGTAGATCCAGAATCTGCCCCAGGTGTGCCTACATGAAGAATTTAAAAAATTGATTGATTATAGATGGTTTTGGTCGTTTAAGCAAAGACGACGTCCCTTGCTTTAACTCGTCTTTTACAAATAAATACCTCTTAAAAGGTGTATTATACATATAATAAAATATTATCACTTATATATAATTTTGGATTTTAGTTTTTAAAAATGTTTGCACCCCCAAGGTAAACCTGAATTTACGTCCCTGCTTCCAAATAGCAAAATATAAAAAATTGAAAATCTTTGTCATGCCAAAAGGGCGAATCTTTTCAGTTTTTTTTTTACTTTTTACTGGTACAAGATAAAATTGTAATGCAATTAATTGTTTATTTTTAAAGCACATATTGATTGGCATCATTATTTAAAAAAATAATTTGCCAAACATTTTACTTGCAAATAACAAAAATTCAAAAAATATTTTAAAATCTTGATGCTAATCGATAGGTGTTTTAAAAACAAACAATTCATGCTTTTCTATAACTATTTTATCTTGTACTAATAAAAAGTTATCCCTTCCAAATAGCAAAATTCAAAAAATTGAAAATTTATCTCTTAAATCTTGTAAAATAAATATGTATTGAAACAAACAACTTTTTACATTTATTAATGTGTATGCAGGCAAATTTTTGAGTCATAACGAAAACCTAGCACAACAAAAAAATATCCGCGATCTAAGTATGAATTTCCGATGGACGTCAAGATTTTAATCACTTCCTCATACTCAGTTTTTTCAGACTGCCTCAAGTTTTTGAGTTATTCCGTAAAAAAATATATGGAAATTCTTGTGTTTTTCTACATTTTTTGGTCTATAATTTTTTACATATTTGAGTTTTCAATCACATTTCATTTGTTTTTCTATTGAGTCTACTTCAGCTAATATTTTTAAATAAACCACATGTAATTCGAATTGATCTGACCACAAGCGCGGATCCTGGGGGGGATCGATTTTATTAAAGTTTGCAGACAAATTTTTGAGTCATAACGATAACCAAGCACAACAAAAAAATATCCGCGATCTTAGTATGATTTTCCGATGGACGTCAAGATATTAATCACTTCCTCATACTCAGTTTTTTCAGACTGCCTCAAGTTTTTGAGTTATTCCGTAAAAAAATATATGGCAATTCTTGTGTTTTTCTACATTTTTTGGTCTTTAATTTTTTACATATTTGAGTTTTCAACCACATTTCATTTGTTTTTCTATTGAGTCTACTTCAGCTAATATTTTTAAATAAACCACATGCAATTCGAATTGATCTGACCACAAGCGCGGATCCTGGGGGGATCGATTTTATTAAAGTTTGCAAAGACATTTTTGAGTCATAACGATAACCAAGCACAACAAAAAAATATCCGCGATCTTAGTATGATTTTCCGATGGACGTCAAGATTTTAATCACTCATACTCAGTTTTTTCAGACTGCCTCAAGTTTTTGAGTTATTCCGTAAAAGAATATATGTCAAATCTTGTGTTTTTCTACATTTTTTGGTCATTAAATTTTTAACATATTTGAGTTTTCGGTCACATTTCATTTGTTTTTCTATTGAGTTTACTTCAGAAAATTTTTTAGATAAACCACATGCAATTCGAATTGATCTGACCACAAGCGCGGATCCAGGGGGTTTGGGCGATGCCCCCCAAAAAAGGCGTACTTTTGAATTTACCAAACAAATTAAAAAAAAAAGCAAAATTTAAAAAAAATGCGCCTAATATTCAAAATTTTGCGCTTTTTAAAAAGAGCGGAAACTATAGAGAAACATAAAATTGCAAATTTTCCACCTCTACAGAAGGGCGCAAAATATAGAAAAAGGCGCAAAATGTTAAAAAAAGCATAAAATTGCAAATGCGCCTTATTTACAAAATTTTTGCGCCTCTATAGAAGGCGCAAAATTTGCAAGAAATCATAAAATTGCTAATTTTCGACCTCTACAGAAGGGCGCAAAATGTAGAAAAATTGCAAATGCGCCTAATTTACAAAATTTTTGCGCCTCTATAGAAGGGCGCAAAATATAGAGAATGGCGCAAAATTTGCAAAAAAATCATAAAATTGCAAATTTTCCACCTCTACATAAGGGAGCAAAATATAGAAAAATTGCAAATGCGCCTAATTTACAAAATTTTTGCGCCTCTATAGAAGGGCGCAAAAATATAGAGAAAGACGCAAAATGTTCAAAAAAGCATAAAATTGCAAATGCGCCTAATTTACAAAATGTTGGCGCCTCTACAGAAGGGCGCAAAATATAGAAAATGGCGCAAAATTTTCAAAAAAGCATACAATTGCAAATGCGCCTTATTTACAAAATGTTTGCGCCTCTACAGAAGGGCGCAACATTGCGCCTAATTTACAAAATTTTGGAGCGTCTACAGAAGGGCGTAAAATATAGAAAATGGCGCAAAATTTTCAAAAATGCATAAAATTGCAAATGCGCCTTATTTACAAAAAGTTTGCGCCTCTATAGAAGTGCGCAAAATATAGAGAAAGGCGCAACATTTTCAAACAAGCATAAAATTGCAAAATGTTTGCGCCTCTATAGAAGGGCGCAAAATATAAAGAAAGGCGCAAAATTTTCTAAAAAGCATAAAATTGCAAATGCGCCTTATTTACAAAATGTTTGCACCTCTGTAGAAGGGCGCAAAATATACAAAAAGAACAACTTCTAGAACTACATTTATTTGGAATGCAACATAAAAAGTCGTTCCACGTTCGCTTCTAGTGAAATCATTTTAGGAATCACTTTATATTCGAGAGTTATAAAGAGTACACAAATTTAAATTTATCGGTTGAATATGGAAATATGAGATAGAATTTAACCAAGTTCTGTATCTCCATCCAATTCTATAGCAAGCTATTCTAGAATAACAACTCTATTGGTACAGACGGCACAAAAAGGAGAACAACATCACATTTGATTCCGATGAAAAGTCGTTCTACGTTCGCTTCTAGCGGAACGTATACGAGAAGCGAATACAGTTTTTGAGCCTCTAATGAGTGCGTAGAAGCAAACTGAGATATGTTTCTTTATCCAATTCTACAACAACTGATTCTAGAATAACTTCCCTCTTGGTACTCACGGCACAACAACGAGAACAACTTCCCATTGGGTTCCGATGAAAAGTCGTTCTACGTTCGCTTCTAGCGGAACGTATACGAGAAGCGAATACAGTTTTTGAGCCTCTAATGAGAGCGTAGAAGCAAACGGAGATATGTTTCTTTATACAATTCTACAACAACTGATTCTAGAATAACTTCCCTCTTGGTACTGACGGCACACCAACGAGAACAACTTCACATTGGGTTCCGATAAAAAGTCGTTCCACGTTCGCTTCTTTTAGAATGTAATTGCGAATATACAAAAACGTATCAAACCTCTTTGAAATATTTTATTTAAAAGAAATAAAGTTAACTGCGTATTCTAAATCAACAATTCAATTAAAAACATGTGTGTCATAGGATATAAAACATATTTAGTAAGTACTATATTATTTAATTTAAAAATATAATTTAACATGTTGATACTACAGGTAGTGTCGATGGCTCAGATGGTTGGTGCGCAGGAAGTCCATATAATAGCTGGAGAATATCAACCTCAAAAATATAATAAGTTCAGGAGCAAAAATGTCCATGAAAATATTTAATTTGTTAATATACCTTAAAGTTTAAATATTTCTGATTATATTAGTTTTATAATTTTTTTTATTTATTGTATTTATTCTATGGAAACAGTATGTGGAAGGTGTTCCAAAAGGCATTCCATGTGAACCATTTTAAGAAGTAGTTCCAAAAGTCATTTCATGGGAACCATTTTAAGAAGTAGTTCCAAAAGTCATTCCATGGGAACCATTTTAAGAAGTAGTTCCAAAAGTCATTCCTTGGGAACCATTTTAAGAAGTAGTTCTAAAAGTCATTCCATGGGAACCATTTTAAGAAGTAGTTCCAAAAGTCATTCCATCAGACGTTATTCCATAACTACGTCTTTTGGAACCGGGAGAGAAGTTGTTCAACCAGTAAAGAGAGAAATTTAAAAAGAGTACTTAAAGTGGTTCCACAACACATTACAGTAGAAGCGAATGGAGATGTACTTCTCCGTTCGCTTCTCTTAGAAGCTGACGGAAAAGTACTTGCTCGTGTAGACATCGCCTAAGAAAATAACGCCTTCTGGAACCATTTTTGGAGCGACTCCCTTAATACATTATAAATTGCCAAGTGGTTGCAAAGTGCTTCTAAAATCTGCTGGGTTATTTACAAAATGTTTGCGCCTCTATAGAAGGGCGCAAAATATACAGAAAGGCGCAACATTTTCTAAAAGCCATAAAATTGCAAATGTGCCTAATTTACAAAATGTTTGCGCCTCTGTAGAAGGGCGCAAAATATACAGAAAGCGCAACATTTTCTAAAAAGCATAAAATTTCAAATGCGCCTTATTTACAAAATGTTTGCGCCTCTGTTTGCGCCTCTATAGAAGGGCGCAACATTTTCTAAAAAGCATAAAATTTCAAATGCGCCTTATTTACAAAAGGGCGCAAAATATACAGAAAGGCGCAAAATTTTCTAAAAAGCATAAAATTTCATTTTTGGTTTGTTTTGATAATTTTGCGCTTGTAAAGACGATAAAATACTGTAAGTTATGCGCTGTTTTAATTTTGATTGTTATTTGAATAGTTTATGCCTTTTTGAGCTTTTCTCTCTACATTGCGCCTTTGTTTAAAAATTACTAACTATCTCCGGATTACTAATATTCTGTAAATTACGTTTTTAATTGTTCGCTTTTTTAAATTTTGCGACTTAAAAAAAAAGCTTTTTGACATTTTAATCTTTGTTAAAATTGTCCAAAATAGCGGGTAACCTTTATTTTAAAGTTGACTTTAAATTGTCTACGAATATGCGCCATTGTATTTTGACAAAGATTCTGAAGAATACACAATTCGAGTTTTAAATATTTTGAGATTTATATCAAAATGTCCCAAGACAAAAATTCTAGGCAGGGTCGAGACAGTTTAGAAACATTTTTTCGACATATTTAAAAAGGGATAGGCGGAGTTTGTATCACAAGCTGTCTGCCCGATTCCAAAATATGCCGTGAATCTGTCATTAAAAAACCACAAAATTTTACAAACTGCTATACACTTCCCAAAATATTCCATTTATATGTGTGTTGGTCGGAAATATTCCTGAAAAATTACATAAATTTGTCTCGGGGTATCAATATTAAATCGAATTTAAACATTATAGGCGCATAACCATAGACAATTTTTAGTTTTTAAAAAAATATACATATTTTTTGTATATCTTCGTTGTACAACTATAAGTCCAAATACCATTTTTGAAAGTTTGATAAAAGTTCGACAATTCATAGTTTTAGATGTGTTGGTGTATTTTTCATAATTAAAAATCAAATATTCATAAAATATAGTTTTTAAATATGTCCAATCGGCACTGCGCTAAAAGGTTATGATTGTTTCAAATTATAATTGAAGAAGTTATTAACAAAAAAATCGATATTGAAACGATTTATAATCCGATTTTTACGTTTTTAGTATTTTTGAAATTAAAAAAACTGTTGTAATTAATTTAATAATTGGTGAAGTAACTATTACCTTTTAATTCTTGAATAAATAGTACAAAAAACTAGGTTAATTATCAGACTTAAGTTTGGTACAAATGGTACAATTGGTACAAATGTTATACTAAAAAAAAAATTCAAATTCAAATATTTTTGGTTTTCGAAATATGCTAACTTGAAAAGTGAAAATAATCATTAAAAATACATTGTGTATATATGAAGTAGTTTTCCAACGAGATGTCGGTATTGATCACCGTTAATATAATACACAAATTGAATTTTGTTTCCAAACGGTACTGAGATATGTACACCTTCCTAAAATCAGAGACCAAAAATAATTATTTTTTTCAAATTTAAAAAGTCATTGTAAGAAATGATGGCACTGTAAAACAAAGGGTACCATTAGATAACATTCGATGAACATTTTTAATATATGGTCTTATTTTTATTATAGGACTGTTAAATTTTAAAATGTTTTTTAATAATTATATTTGAGAAATATAAATACAAGTTGATTAATATTATTAAAGTCAAAAATAATTATTTTTGATAAATACTTTAAAAATTTAAATATCATTTTTATTTTAGATACATATTTATTAAAACCAAAATTAATTATTATTTTTGATATATATATATGAAAAAAATCGTTACTCCTATTAAAAAATCTCCAAACAAACAAACAAATTGGCTGAACTTTAGATAACCGGATGAAGTGAAATATTTTTTCTTCAAACTAACCCCTCTGTTTGGGTCCCAGACTTAATTGGGGCGCGGTCGGACTTGTGGTACCCCAGATAAATCGAAACCTTATACACCTACCTATATGAACCTGTAGGTACTGAAATGAAAGATATTGATCTCACGATTAGTATGTTATTATGTTCATGATTCGATAACCACAGTAACCTCAGGACCCTTTTTAGTTTTAACAACTGAGTTCATTTTATACACGAATAATATATAGATACAAGTGTGGGTACCCTAACGAAAAGAAATTTAATCAGAAGTCTATTATGCACTTTTGTATTTACACCCAGAAAAAAATACTATATAAATAATAGTTTTTTACTATTAAAAATAGTCAATAGGATAAATTATTTTTTTAATCGGAAAATACCATTAAGTACTAGAAAATACTAGGACATTGCCATTGAGTTTATATAAACAGATTTATTTTTTGTATACTATTAAATCAATAATTGTCCTATTGACCAATTTTAATGGGATTTGAAGGAATTTTTTTCTGGGTGTATGTTTTAAAAAATAAAAAATTTAATATTTTATAAAAAAAATTAGCCTGCGGCGCTTCTTCCATATAACTTCCCAAGGAAATATTATAATTAACTGTTGGGCCACTTCTAGAAAATTAAAAAAATACGTTTCACGTTACCTATTCATTTCAAAATTTTCTTCGTCATTTTGATAAATAATTAAATATTTTTCTCAACAATCAGCATTTCATTTTAATTTTATTTTTTACATAATTCAAATCCTAATCGCTATGGTTATAAGATCATAAAAATAACCATATAATTACAAATGGCATTATTACCTTTCATTTAAGTACCTATGACCAAATATGTAGGTGCACCGGATATCGATTTTTCTAAGGTACCACAGATCCGACCGCATCCTAATTTTTTTTTGTTTTTTAAGTAAATAAAACGGTTGATTTAAAGAAAAAAAGTTGGTTTAAAGAAGTACAGTTGGATATAATTCATTATTCACTGTATTTGATACTTCTGGATCCGCCCCTGTCTGACCAAAGTTATCAGCAGTCAAACGTAAAAAATATTAATTTTATTATTTATTGTATCATCTATGATTTTCATAATTAAATAAATGTATATATCTTATATCATCCTTAATCTATAATTTTATACTTCCTCTTACTTTGTTTTTGCATATCACTCTTCAAGTCCGTAGCTTAAAGTGAAATTCACAAATTCTATTGCAAAATTTACCTTTTTTTGTTCGATATGAACATAAGCAGGAAAATATTATATTTAATTCAGATATCTCGATTTCATACGAGTATTTTCGAGTAGCCCGGGTAATACCCGGGTAGTTCAAATACTCGAAAAACCCGGGTATTAAATGTTCGAGCTAGTTTGTTCGTTCGTTTGTTAGAACTATTCGATTAGCTCGTTTGTTCGAGTAGCTCGATTGCTCGTTCGTTGTTCGAGCTATCCGGGTAGCTCGTTCGTTAGTTTGTTCGTTTGACGATTATTCATTTGATCGCTTGTTAATTTGTCTGGTTGGAAAAATATGGTGGGCAAAAGTGGACGGAAAGTGATAAAAAGACCGAACAAATTTTTATTGCAGAATGGATAGCGAACCTCATTAGAAGACTAATGGTACCCTTTAGGGACCTGGACCACTTCAAAGGGTACCAATAGTCTTCTTATGAGGTTTTTGACCCCCTTTTGGGGGTCATGGACTATCGAGAGTGGTACCATTCGATTTCCCACGATGTCGAATGAGGTTTTTGACCCCTTTTGAGGGTTACGGACCACCGAGAGTGGTACCATTCGATTTCCCACGATGCACAGTGGTTCGTCTAGTACATGCTAACTGGACAAACAATTTTTTTTATTTTATATGTTGTATTGGAAGCGATTAACATTTTAATTGAGTTATAAATGACATTTAGTCATTTTTATGTTATAAAAAATAAATTATAATTTTTGAAATTTCTAATTGAGGAATATGACGGGAATACAGCATGTACTACTTTTATAGACCACTTTTTGGTCTGCTTATATGTATGTGAAGTTATTTTGCGTCGACATTATACGCCAAAGCATTATCTGAAAAATTTATCATGTTATTTCCGGACTAATTAGATTTTTTATCTTTTATTTTATTAGTGTTATTTCAAACAACTCAAATTAATTTTGCATCATCTATTCGTCCTGATAGCCGTAAATTCACTTCAGTAGGTATTGTAAATTAACGTACGCTATAAGACTTTGAATGGACAATTCCAAATATTTTTTTGAATATATGGCTGCGGGATAAATTTTGTTACAATTAATATACTTCATCGTTATTTATCCATTTGCCAATATGATTTATAAAACGTTCCCTTTTAACAAATGCTGATAATTTTTATAAAATTTTCCGCACACACTTGACAATTTAATTTTTTTTTTATGTTATAATTTTTCTGTAATATTTTCTACATCCATTTTGGGTGTTAAATATTAAAACAGATTTTATATTTTCTTTTCATTGAGATGTTTAAGTCATTCATTGAAGATGTCCAGTAGGGTGGTTCAAATTCCTTTTTTTTATACCCTACACTAAGAGTGAAAGGGTATATTCAGTTTGGTACGCCGTTTGTAACACCCAGAAGGAAGCATCTCCGGTATATAAAAGTATATATATTCTTGATCAGCATGACCTCCTGAGTCGATTTAGCGATGTCCGTCTGTCTGTCTGTCCGTCTGTCTGTCTGTCTGTCCGTCTGTCTGTATCTATACCTACGCTGTATGTGCGAAAAAATTGGCGAGATCGGTCCATTGTGACCTATGATCCGACCACTTATGTTCAAATACCTCATATAAAATGTACATATAAAGATCAATTTTTATGTATACGTGCTTAGGTAAACTTTTTTGGTCAAATATATATTGATATCATGCTCAAATACATGATAATAATGTTTTCCGGCGAAAAGACTTGTGGTTCACAAAAAAAAAAAATCGAAATTCGGTACACCTACCCATTTGTAAATATGGGTATCAAATGAATGGAAATTCTTCAGCGATTGAATGTTTGTAGTTATTTTCAGGATTCGTATACCCTGGTGACCTATATATCACTTTGAATGGTAACCACACATATGTGTAGGGTATTTATAGTCGGCTTAGACCGACTATAATTTTGATAATCCTAACTATCATAATTACACCTACTTTAAAATTTCCCATGTGATCTAACCTTCCCAACTGGTTTAACTACAAGTCAACGTACCTCAAATTATGTGAGGGAGTCCCCTTCGTAAGATCTTGGCCAAATTTCAACACAATACGATTATTGGAAGGCGGTGCTACATGGTCATATGTGTTGGCGATCGCCGAACAAATCTTCAAAATTTGTATTTTCATATCGCGATGATAAGTATATATAAAATTAGCATAAATAAATTCAATAAGTTACATATGGTGATTATGTCCTGAGTTTGTATATGAAGGACATTAAGGACCTTCCAATATATAATAAACACGAAACAAAAAAATGTATATGTTTTTAAATACCTCGTCAATTTCATCAATATATTGATCAAATTAGAGCTATTTGTATTTACTTTTTAACGAACTATAATACAATGAAATTGGTCTCGTGTTAATAAAGATATAGCGCTTTTAGAACTAAAATGTTTCGATTTTTGTTTTATAGCAAATTTACTAAAAATATTATATTTATAATGTATAGTTTTTATATAATAAACAAAAGATATAATGATTTACCTTTAATTTGATATACCACTTTCTTACACCAGTTGCAATATTTAATTACATTTTTTAAATTAACTCAAATGCGCCACTCCATACAAATCAAAAAAAAAAAAATTCCAGGACTTTCTCAGAATTGGATGAAATTTGTAAGTATGTTGAAACAGCTCAAAATTAAGATATTGGCCAATATTCAGCTTTCCAGATAGTGTGGTTCCATATGTTTGATGCTTTAATATGAGTTATTATAAATAATTTTAATTAAATATTGCAACTGTTGTTAGAAAGTGATATATCAAATTAAAGGTAAATGATAAGAGCTTTGATTTATTACATAAAAACTATACATAATGAACATAAAATTTTTATTAAAGTAGACATAAAATAAAATTCTAAACCTATGTTATTCTTATCTTTTATAGTGTCAGGCCAATTTTGTTGCATTATAGTCCATTAAAAAGGAAAGTAAAATAGCTTTATTTTGATATATATATTGATGCAATTGACGAGGTGTATCAAAACATATACATTTATTTGTTACTTGCGTATTTCATATTGTCATGTCTGTTCGGCTGGCGAACGAAGTAATGGCAATTGGCGGATTGGGAAACACGCATTGAAATATGTAAATTTCAATTGTCGATTGGGTCGAATGGGTCGCGGCAAATACAATATAATAAATGCAAATAGTTTACCTTATTTTCAGTGGGTTGTGCCAAGTGTTTTGTATATAAATTGTTGATCTTCCTTCTGTTGTTTTTCCTTCCTATTGTTGTTGTGTTTGTGTTGATTGTTGATTGATTGTATTTTTGTTTTAATTGTTTATGTTAAGTGTCGCGGGACCGAATGGCACGTTGACGGGTTTTTGGTGGTTGTTTAATGTCGCGGTGACGGGTGTGTTTATTAAACTTTTTACTTTAAACTTTAATTGTCACGGAGACGGGTGGGTTTACGTGCGTTCGGGTTTTAGTAAACGTAACGAGTGAAATTTTATTTTCGGCGACCGTTGACAGAGCCGACGGTCGATCGGTTCGCCGCAGTAATCGATAAATAATCGATTGAGTGGATATGACGGACGGAGATGTTCAAACATATCGAGTTTACGTTTGTACGTAAACAATGTCCTTAATGTCCTTCATATATAAACTCTGGACATAATGGCCATATGTTACTTACTGAATTTATTCATACTATCATTATATTATTTTGTCCACCTAGCATACTCTAGACGAATCACTGTGCGATGTCTGCTACCGATTTCTGCAATAAAAAAAGTTTTCGGTCTTTTTATCACTTTCCGCCCACTTTTGTCCACCCATATTTTTCAATCACTTCCGACCAACTACCACATAAAGCAAACGAACGGACAGACAAATTAACAAGCGATCAAATGAATAATCGAACAAATGAATGAGCTACCCGGATAGCTCGAACAACGAACGAGCAATCGAGCTACTCGAACAAACGAGCTACTCGAATAGTTCGAACAAACGAACCAACTATCCGGGGTTTGCGAATTACCCGGGTAGCTCGTACATTTAATACCCGTATTTTTCGAGTATTTGAATTACCCCGGCATTACCCGGGTAGCTCCAACAACCCGAACAACAATCGATAGCTCTGATTTAATTTTAAAAATATGAATATTTAGTAGGTGATCTTCATTTGACTCTATTGTAGGATACTGAGGCGAACCCATTGAAAGTAATACATTTATGCAAATGAATAATTGATGGACAAAAAAATTAAACTTTTTAAAAGGAGCATCATAAAAGAAAATTCAAATAAAAAATAGAATACGAGAATTTGTATTTAATCTGAAGAATTAAAGAGTGATATGTAAAAATAAAAGTAAGAGGAATCATACAATTATGGATTGAGTTTCCCTTATAATACGTATATTTATTGAATTATGAAATCTGTATATGTTATGCAATAAATAATAGGTACACCTTAAAATTAATATTTTTTGTGTTTGACTGTTCATAACTTTGGTCAGATCAATTCGAATTTAATGTGGTTTATTTCAAAATATTTGCTAAATTATTCTCGATGAAATACAAAAGAAATGTGATCAAAAACCTATATCTGTAAAAAGTTGAAGACCAAGATATGTTGAAAACACATATATTTGTATTACATAATAACAAAAAAAATTTAGGCAATCTGTAAAAACTGAGTATGAGGTCGTGATTAGAATCTTGATGTCCATCGGAAAATTACACTAAGATCGTGGATAAATACAAAAGGCCTCAATTTGTTGTCTAGTGTATTTTTTTTTGTTTTTGTGAGGAACCGATAACACTCACCAATTGGAATTCACTGTCGTCCAGCGACTGGCGTAAACCCACATTGCTGCTACTTTCGCTGTCTTCATAAAATATTTCCGAAGGTGTATTTCCGTCTCCGTCTCCATCGCATAGCGTTGCATCTTTTGTGGTTGTTTTTATAAATTTATTGATATTAGTTTTATTTTGTTCAAAAGCTTGCTTCATGCAAAAGCTTATTCGGCGCCGCTTCAACCGTTCTGGATCGTAGTCGTCATTGTCATCTTCCTCCTTGACGTCTTTATCAACATCGTGCTGCTGCTCGTTATGTCTATTTTGTGCTATTAGCTCAAACATGGTATGAATGTTTCTTGCGACATCGGCGACGAGAGTGTTGTAATGTTTCCTCTTGAAAGCTGCAAGAAAAGTAAACGTTTTTGTTGTTGTTCGTTGTCATGTAATGATCTTATGATCCCATTAAAAATTCACAATAAATTCCAAATTGTTGGTTATAACAAGTGATCAATAACGCTGCCAAACAAAATTTAATATTATTTTTAAAAATAAAAAATATAAATGGATTTCAATCAAATTTTAGTATTGTAGCTCAATAGCGTTTTCTGTGTCTAATGCCGAAAAGATACTTTCATTTTGTTGAAATAAAAAAAAAAATGAAAGCTTATAATATTGTGCACAAATTTTGAAAATGAAGAAATTGAAAATAGATTTTAGAATAATATAATTATCGAAATATGGTACATCAACAAAAGATAGAGCCACTCCAGCAATGTAAGGTGAAAAGATGACTTGCCACTGTTCTAGTCCGAAGGTATGCAGGATGGGGACAGTTCGAACTTATGATCGTAATGATTATACATGTTCTGTGACCGGTGCTATTGCTTCCGACTAATAATAGGATCTTGCCGACCAAACAAAAACAAGACTAATCTGCTAACTTAAATAGTTGAGGATATATTACAATTCAAAATCATATTTTTGTGAACTTTTAGTCTAACATACTTAAATATTTTAGGAAACCATCCTATACATATAATAAATCTCTTTGTTGGTTTGTCCGTTTGTTGGTTTGTTGGTTTGTTTGTTCCGCTTGTCCGTCTAAACGGCTAATCCGAATATCTTGAAATTTTTACCACAGATGTGGTATGGTCTGGAAGGATAGGCTATATATAGACGGGATTGGACAAAGAGGCGTGGCACCTCCCATACAACCTAAACTTTCAATACGATATAACTCGGCACTTTCACCAGCTACGAACATCAAACAAAAAACTCAAATACAAAAAAAATTTAAAAGCAAAAACACAAAACAAAAGCAAAAATACAAAAACAAAACCAATCACATAAAACTACAATCAAAACTAAAGAAAAAACAAAAAAAAAGGAAAGAAAAACAAACTCACCACACTAAAATTCACCACACTAAAACTCGCCACACTCAAACTCACCACACTAAAACTCGCCACACTAAAACTCACCACACTAAAATTTACCACACCAAAACTCACCACATTTCAACTCACCACACGAAAATTCAGCACACCTAAACTCACCACACCGAAACTCACCACATTAAAACCCACTACACTAAAACTTCTACTGGGAAAAACTCTACGGGAAAGAATTCTACCGGGAACAATTCTACCGGGATGAATTCTACGGGAAGAATTCTACGGGAAGAATTCTACGGGAAAGTGTTCTATGGGGAAGAATTTTACGGGGATGATTTCTACTGGGAATAATTCTACGGGGAAGCGCAGTCTGAGAAAGAATTGTCTTTGAGAAAAGTTGTTTTGGCGGAGAATTATTATTTGGTTACCACATTTATAAAAGCAATAAAAAAACTTCAACAGCAAAGCACGGGCCCCTAATATAAATAATAAAAATGTTTTTTATATTAATAAAATCGCTCCATATCTTTTAATTCACAAAATCTTGGCACGAGTCGTGCACGGGTCCAGCTAGTAAATAATAAAGTTTAAACTCATCAATTTTTTAATTCAGAAACATCGATGAAAGATAAAATGTTCGCCTTGCAAAGCATTGTTGACAGATATATATATCTATATATATATATATATATATATATATATATATATATATATATATATATAAATATCTGTCAGCAATGCTTTGCAAGGCGAAAATTTTATCTTTCATCGATGTTTCTGAATCAAAAAATTGATGAGTTTAAACTTTATTATTTACTAGCTGGACCCGTGCAT
The DNA here is from genome assembly GCA_951804985.1 of Dryomyza anilis. Lineage (NCBI taxonomy): Eukaryota > Metazoa > Arthropoda > Insecta > Diptera > Dryomyzidae > Dryomyza > Dryomyza anilis. The sequence continues at coordinate 50,703,556 of OX638135.1, forward strand.
ATATATATATATATATATATATATATATATATATATATATATATATGCAGCAGGAAATGTTACCAATGATGTCGGGTCAGAAACATCATTTTCATAATTTACAAGGATTCAAAACCGAAATAAACGGTTTCGGTTTTATACCGGTTTAAAACGGTTTTAAAAAAGCATAAAAAGAAACCAAAAAACATATTTGATTTTATATAGAAGATCTTAAGTACAAGAGATGTTTAAAAGTCATTTACTGAAATTTTGAGTTCTCAAAATAAACTGTTGTACAAAAATTCACATGTTGTTTTTTGAGAAAAAATATTTCCAAAACAGCGGTCTTTGGTCTAAAATTTGTTTTTTGTTTCATTAATTTGTGTTGCGGTAAATCGAATTAACAACAAAACACCAGCAACTCCAAGCACAATTTTTTGTTAAAAAATGATTCAAATTTTAATGATGTTGGTTTTTTATTTATTTTATTAGTAAAATATATAGGGGAGCTTGGGGTAAAGTCGGACAAATTTTGAAAAGTTTATTTGAATATTGCATAAATTCTTTTAAAGGATCTGTTCTATAGAATACCATTTATAGGCCTTTTAATGGATTTTTGAGTGATTTTTCAAAAAGCTCAATTTCGAACGTAGATATATATTAAGGGTAAAAAAAATTATAATAAGGTAATAGAAAACAATGGTAGTGCAAGAAAAAATTTGAAAAAAAGTTTCAAATTATTAAAATCTCAGTAACTAGTTAAGAAAATACGAAAAATGAAGTGCAAGTTCGACAAGTTCGAACATTTCAAGTGTAAGGCAGATATTGCAGTTCACTGAATTGTTGAAATTTAATTTCTTTGGCTTTTATGGATGGAAAATGTACAAAATTCTACTTATGAATTTTAAGAATATTTACCGATGTATTCTTGTTGCTCTTTTTAAAGGTTCGCTGCTCTGATCTCTTTTGCAAATCAGATCGTATCTCAGTTGAAGTCAAAATGTTGCTTTTCATTGGTTTAATCAGTTTTGAATTGACATTTTTTCTTTGCGAAATCAATTAAATAATTCATAAAACACAATATTTTTACTGAAATAAAAACAAACATTGTTTAAATTACGTTTCCCACCTTACGCCAATATCACAATTTCAACCTAACTTAGCACCATATAAACAATGTTTAGTTATTTGAAAAATATGGACAAAAATGTTATACAAAAACCGATATCAAAACCGAAACCGTAACTTGGAACCGGTACAACGAAACCGTTTCCTTATAAAAACTTCAAACCGTAACCGAAACCGAAACGCGGAAAAAACCGAAACCGAAATCGAAACCGTTATTCGAGTAGGTTTCAATCCTTGATAATTAATATATTTTTTTTTTACATATCTGATTTTATTTATTATTTCAACTTCATTATTTTCTTTTGTTTTCGGTTGGAATGATATGTTTACTTGCTAATGTCAATAACGTACTTCACTAACGGCCATCACATATCAACATTACTACCGCTTATTATCTCACTTTTATAAAAATTGGTTCCTCAATTTGTGCCTATGAATTATATAGCAAGTTGACATGGGGTTTAAAATGGTGTAGTGCATGCGCAATTCAGTAACCGACCACTGTTAGTTACCATAGTCTCTCCTACACAATTCCTAGTTTCACCTTCACGTTGGTGAACCCCGTTAACCCGAGCAACCAGCTCAAGATCGGGGTCGGGGACAATCGAGACAGGGATATTGGTCCTTCAAAACGGGGTTTGTTCGTTGGGCTTGAAACCCGCTACGGAAAAAGAAAGTCAACGAATATAGGCAACATGCCTCGGATACCGACCCGAAAACACGATGACAAACTACGCAAATGTATAAAGGATCATGATTTACGGATATGCACCTGGAATGTCCGAACCCTTTATAGGGAAAGTGCCACTATCCAGCTTGTTGATGTCCTCGAAAGATACAAGGCTGACATCACCGCAATGCGGGAAATACGATGGACAGGACTGCTCTAAACAGGCATCCTGTGACATTTACTACAGCTGCCATGCGGAGAGACATGAATTTGGTTGTGGATTTGTAGTCGGAAAGAGACTCCGCCACCTTGTCTCTAGATTCACACCCGTGATCGAACGCAACTGGCAACTATCCGCATCAAAGCTAAATACTTCTACATCAGTCTTATTTGTGCGCACGAATGAAAAGGACGATGAAATCAAAGAGACCTTCTATGAGCGCCTCGACGAAGCCTATGAGCACTGCTCCCGACACGACATCAAAATCGTGATTGGCGACTTTAATGCTAAGGTGGGCCATGAGGATATCTGGTCCGACAGTTGGACAATTCAGCCTCCACGACAACACCTCCGACAATAGAATGATCAACTTTGTACAATGTGGCTCAAGTTGTTAAGTTAAAACTCAATTATTTATGGTTTACTAAAAGTTGAACGTTTTTTTGACAAAATTTTCAAGAAAATTTGAATTTGATTTGTAATGTCTTCTAAACTATTAAAGATAGCGGATTGGTTTTTTGTTTGTTTGGTACATACTTTTATGCACGTTAACTCGTGTATAGAACATATAATGGTATTTAAGGATATAATTCTCAAAAAAGGACTATTTTTGAAACAAACCTACGTTTTCGCACTTTTTACCACTAATTATGACCCATAACGGTGGACAAATTATGTGAAATTTTTATGGGTTGTTTTAGTGGCTAACAAAAAAATTTCAATAAACCGAAAAAAAATAATTTATACCGCGATATTTTAAAAAACCTACCTACGATATTTTTTATTTTAGTCTTAAAATACACGGGGGAGATGTCCGAAACATATTCTTAAAACATTTAAGTTCTCCCACGACTTTTGGGTTGAAAGTGTTTCAAGCTAGGCGTGTGAGATTATGGAGAGAGCACTTCACCGATCTTATAGCAGGCGATGATGACAACTACTTCGCCGATATAGAAGACAGCTTGACAACCCCAGTTGCTGACGACGTCGTTGACATACCGCTGCCTGACCGTGATGAGGTCTGCTCAGCCATCAACAGGCTGAAAAACAACAAAGCCGCAGGATCGGATGGTCTGCCTGCTGAGTGGTTTAAGACCGGAGGCGATGAGCCCATAACGAGCATGCACCAGCTCATCAGCAGAATATGGTCAGAAGAAAGCATGCCCAGCGAATGGAATCTCAGTATACTCTGCCCAATCCTTAAGAAGGGGGTTCCCACGATACGCGCCAACTACCGTGGGATAAGTCTCCTCAATATCGCGTATAAAGTTCTAACGAGCGTATTATGTGAAAGACTGAAACCCATCGTCAACAGACTGATTGGAAGTTATCAGTGCAGCTTCAGACCTGGCAAGTCCACAATTGAACCGATTTTCACATTGCGCCAAATCCAGGAAAAGACGAAGGAGAGTCAGATCGACACCCATCACCTTTTCGTCGACTACCAAGCTGCCTTCGACAGTCCGATGAGGAGTCGCCTATACGCCACCATGTCTGAGTTCGGTATACTTGCGAAACTTATAAAACTTTGCAGGATGTCCCTGAGCGACACACGTTGCTCAGTGAGAATTGAGAACAACCTCTCCGATACGTTTAATACCGAACGAGGTTTCAGACAAGGCGATTACCTATCGTGTGGCTTCTTCAACCTAATAATGGAGAAGATTGTAATAGCTGCACAACTCCATCACAATGGCACTATCTTCAACAAGAGTTCCATGCTGCTCGGGTACGCTGATGATATCGAAAGCGTACGTGCTTGTCAGTGCAGCATTCTCCAGTTTAGAGAGGTAATCGCGTCGAATGGGTCTTACGGTGAACGAGGACAAGACGAAGTACCTAGTGCCAACAAACAAAGAGTCCCGGCGTCTTGAACAATACGTCACTATTGACCACCACAACTTCGAAGTTGTGAAGGACTTCGTCAACCTAGGTACCAACATCAACAAGGAAAACAATGTCAGTCTGGAGATTAGCCGAAGAATAACTCTTGCCAACAGGTGTTACTTTGGGCTCAGTAGGCAATTGAGGAGCAGAACCCTCTCTCGACGGAAAAAAATTATGCTCTATAAGTCGCTCATCATGCCAGTCCCCCTCTATAGCGCTGAGTCATGGACGGTTACCAACACCGACGAGCGAGCTTTAGGAGCGTTCGAGAGAAAGATTCTTCGGAAAATCTATGGCCCGATATGCGTTGAAAACGAGTACAGAATCAGATGGAACGACGAGCTTTATGAGCTCTACGCCGATATTGACATAGTCAGGCGCATTAAGATCCAGCGCTTACGCTGGCTTGGACATGTCGAGCGTATCGATTAAAGCGCTCCAGCAAAAAAGGTACTCAATTCTGTACCCAGTGGTGGTCAACGTAGGAGAGGGCGTCCGGATCTCTGGTGGAGCGACCAAGTGCGAGACAACCTGGCAACACTTGGGGTGCAAAACTGGCGCCAGCTCGCGCAATGCAGAAGCGACTGGCGAGACATAATTGCTGCGGCCGAAACCCAACATGGGTTGTAATGGCCAAATAAACAAAACAAAACATCGAACACAAATTTTCAGTTTTACGCTTAAATGCTGCCCCTAGACGTATGTTGTATGAATTCACAACGTAAATGCTGCATACCTTTAGGGGCATGTGACGTGAAAGTTAATTTTCATCAATGACGTCATCAATAACATTTCATCAATGACAGATTTTCACAATGTCATTGATATATGTATATACTAGTAAAAACCATCCAGCTAGCTGAAAATTTGTTTCTAAATATAAAGGAAAAACAAGATTATATGAAGATATTTTATATTTTTATTTGTAAATTATTTGTAAAAAAAAAAAAATGTTCATAATATTTTTCGATTCTAATGTCCTCGATTCATCATTGGTGACCTTGTCGTCAATGAGGCCTGCTGGGCCCAGCAGGAAATGTCATCAATGATTCCCCTATGTCAGGTCAGAAACATCGATGGCCGATAGCATTTTCGCCCTGCAAAGCATTGATGACATTTTCATACAAATGTACGCTGATTTATGCATGATGTAGCATTAACGATGTCATGCATGTCATTGTCATGAAGTTACAAACGATTGTCATACATTTTTTTTTGTAATTTTTTTTTTGTTTTTAATTTTTATTATTTTTTTATTTCTCTTATTTTATTAATTATTTCAATTTTATTATTTTCTTCTGTTCTCGGTTGGAATGGTATGTGTACTTGCTAATTTCAGTAACGTACTTTACTAACGGCCATCATCTATAAACATTTCTACTGCTTATTATCTTGCTTTTATAAAAATTGGTCCGTAATTTATGCCTATGAATTATATGGAAGGGTGACATCGAACACAAAACTTAATTTTAACGCGTAAATGCTGCCCCTAGACGTATGTTGTATGCATTTCACAACGTAAAAACTGCATACCGTTGGGGGCATGTGACGTGAATGTTAATTTTCATTTATATGGAAGGGTGACATCGAACACAAAACTTAATTTTAACGCGTAAATGCTGCCCCTAGACGTATGTTGTATGCATTTCACAACGTAAAAACTGCATACCGTTGGGGGCATGTGACGTGAATGTTAATTTTCATTAATGACGTCATCAATGACGGATTTTCACAATGTCATCGATTCACCATTGATGACCTTGTCCTCAATGAGGACATTTCCTGCTGGCTACATTATTAATAATATAATGGGTGAAAATTTGACAACCGCACCCGCTTCAAAAATTGTTTTCTTCCGATTTGAATGAAATTTGGTGAACATGTAATACAAGTATACCTTATTAAAACCTGTTAAGGAGGATGAAATTTTGACCGCGTAGGCTTGTACTGTATTATTTATAACTTCTATCAGAGTAGCTCAATTGTAAACGTCTATAACTATTTTTCATTAACTTTAAAATATAAATAATTATTTTGGAACAAATAATTTTTTAACAGAAATTATTGCATTTTAAAAACGTTTTCGCAGTTTTTAAAAATAGCCGTTTTTATACCCTACACTAAGAATGAAAGGGTATATTCAGATTGGTACGCCGTTTGTCACACCCAGAAGGAAGCATATCCGGTATGGAAAAATATATATATTCTTGATCAGCATGACCTCCTGAGTCGATTTAGCGATGTCCGTCTGTCAGTCTGTCTGTTGAAATCCCTACTACTTAAACAATTGAAGAGTTAGATAAATGAAACTTATAATTTAGATTACTTATATACCTAAGTTGCCTACCTCATATAAAAATTACATCTACATATCAATTTTACTGTATACGTGCTTAGGTAATTTTTTTGGTCAAATATATATTGAAATCATGCTCAAATACATGAAAACAATGTTTTCCGCCGATACGACTTGGGGTTCCAAAAAAACATTGAATTTCGGTACAACTACCCATTTGTAAATATAGGTAGCAAATGAATGGAAATTCTTCAGCGATTGATAGTTTGTAATTATTTTCAGGATTCGTATACCCTGGTGACCAATATACCACTTTGAATGGTAACCCACATATGTGTATGGTATTTATAGTTGGCTTAGACCGACTATAATTTTGATAATCCTAACTATCATAATAACACCAAATTTAAAATTTCCCATGTGATCTGTTTACGCAAAAAGGCGTCTATTTACGGATTTTCCTAACAATTCAAAATTAATTAAAAGATAGAAGTTTATGTGTTTTTTCTTATATTTATTTGAGCAAATATATTTATAAGTTAAGGGACAAACCAAAGCGTTTGCCATATAATGTTGAAAGATGTATAAAATACAAGATATTATTGGAAATCATGAAAGGAGATCCAATATATGAAATAAGTATAAAATATAAGTTAATATGCCGGAACGTAGTTCTTACTTAGAAGTTCTTCTGTTGGTGGGTGGCAGCAAAAAGAGATCGAGCTCAGCGCAATTGCAGCCCCGCGAACCTCAAAGAAGGAGGGTTGAAAAGGAAATGACGAAATTCACCTCTTGACGTTTGACCTGTCACAGAAAGTACTAAATAAATAATACAAGGTTTACACTGCAAGAGTTTTGTCGTAAACATTGCGGCCTACTTTGCAGTAGTACACACTGCAAAATTAATTATATAAAAAAGAAAAAGGCTGTAAAAAAAAACGAAATTAATATGTACAAATAAGTTAAAGACAAAAGGATAACAAAATAGTTAACAAAAGGTACAGATCAGAAATGATCCATCCAAAAATATGGTTTTGGGAACGAAGCAGTATTTTGAAAATGACCAAGCTCAACCATAGAAGGGTAGTTGGTTTTAAATGGCGAATGTACCCCATATATACCATCACTTTTGCGTTTGGTAACATCAATGTCATCACGGACAGTAGTGGCAAAGCAAGAAACTTTGTGAACTGGTAGTGGTCCCGTAAGAATACAGCCAAATAGAGTTTCTTGGGCAATGAGGGTGCCTAGGACGTTTCGCTTTATACCATCCATCATAATCAATGGATAGAGGTCGCCACCAATTAAAATGTCAACCGTAGAACTTTGGAAAAAGTTTTTATCAGCTAAGACCATATTTGGTAATTGATGCTGGATAGATGGTTCTATTTGACTTGATGGCAATTCTCCTGCAATTTTGGGTAAAACCAGTGCCGTTGCCACTAAGTGTAAATTGGGATCAATGAGAGATCCAATTACAAAAGAGCATCGCTTTGTTGGACTGGCAGCGACTGCATGGTTTACACTAACAATACTGGTTCGTGTCGAAGACACTGGCAGCTACAAAAGATTACTAAGGCGTTCGGAAATAAAAGAAGTTTCGGACGCAGAATCAATTAGTGCCCTTGTAGAGTACGTAATACCCATGTGACATACATTAATAATGGCAGTGCCCAGAAGGACTTCTGAAGTTTGCGAATCAGAATGAAATTGAATGTTTTGTGTGATGCATGGTGGAGGACGTGATCCTGGCGCTGCCGACGTAATCGGCTCACAGCTCATGAAAGGAGATGAAGTGGACGGTATGTTGTTAAAAGGTGGTTGCGTGTTGAATGGCGGAGGGCGAGACCCTATGGCCACCGACGTAGTCGTATCACTGCTAATAAAAGGATCCGAATACTCAGAGACATCCCTATGTAAAAGCGTATGACGACGCTTTTTACACACTGAGCAACCGTAAGCACTTTTACAATCGTTAAGCTCATGGGACCTATTAAGGCAATTAACGCAACATTAAAACTTTTTTACAGTGGAATAGCGATCGGAGACGCTCATTTGTAAAAATAGTTTACAGACCCGCAAAACAGGCTAATTTCGCCAGGCTAAATCGAAACCGCTATTCGTAAGAGGGTGCTTTTGCACTATACCACGTGCGATCCCGCTTGTCTTTTGCAAAAGATGGTAAAGACGCTCAACATCTGTAAGACGTGAGTTGCGAATGTATATTGCAGAGAAGAGATCTCTGAACGTAGGCCAAGATGCATAATCGCCGGCGAAGACATCAGTGTCGCAAGGCGGAAGGCGTAAATTATTCGATGAAAAATCATCGGAGGCACGGCAGACGGCAGCTGAGGTGCTAGAAGTTACGCTGAGCTGGTGAAGAAGCTCGTTAATAGCGTATAAATTGGCGACGTAAATCGGCACAGTCTTCCTTGGAATCCAGGAATTGTAGACACCGATTATATTTGGTTTTAAATGTAGACCAAAGTGATTTTAATTCATCACTGAATATTTCCAGTGAGAATTTGGTATGGTTGTCAACTGAAATGTCATTAAATGATGACTGAAATTCGACCAGTGCATCTGCAGCACGGATAAAAATATCCAAAGCAGTCATATTGAATGGAGTTTACATGGAAGGCCGTTAAAAAAAGAAATACAACTTTAAAAAAATTCAGCAAAAAAAAAAGTCAACATTAAATTGTTAAATTTGAAATATGAAAAGGTTAGACCATTTACTAAACACAAGCAGGGATGCCGCTTCAATGAGGGCAGCATACACCAAAAAAAAAAATCAAAATCAAAAAATCTAAATATTTTAAAGTAATTTAAAAAAAATCAAAAATTTGGTAGACAGAGAATTTAAAGTTTTCAAACAATTTAAAAAACAAAAAATGTGCTTAACAAAGAAAATTTAAATTTCGAACTAATTTAAATAGTTAAGATAATTACGATAATAAATAAATTATGATAATAAATAAATTATTATAATATATAAAAATAATTATATTATGCTTAACTTCGAAGAAACGCGTTGCTAATAAATTTGTAAAATAAAATAACAATTGCACTGGTATTTTATTTATTTATTTGAATAGAATATCACCAAGAAATAGAATCACATTAGTATATTACGATATTTAATTTATTGAAATAAATTGATGTTCGCCACCACTGTGCTTGAGCAATCAAATATTTTAAATTTGAGTCAAATCAGAGCAGAGTCCAATGTTGCTGCAGCAGTTTGACACGATGAGGCAATTCACTTTTGTCCCAAAAAGATCTGAGAGAATCGTAATCATAAGTATTGCGCGAGAGGTCCAGTCTCAAAAACACAATCGCATCCACTCACTAAATGATCCGCCCAACGATGCGATTATTTCCACTCAATTGTTACTCTCCATCGATGATCACTAATAAAACGACAATAGCTTTCAGCCGATCACTCACAAATTGTGTGCAGTATGGCAATCACAATTATAAAACACTCAAGTTTTAAAAAAAAACGATGCTGCACTCTGGCAGAGTGGCAGCAGTTTCTATAAAAGTGACTCAAAAAAGACTAAAGCCACGAACTCGACGCGAAAAAATGCAACGCTGCACGTGCTCTCTGGAAGAGAGGCAGTCGTCACTCAAATTAAAAGTCGGTTCTCACTAATCACGAAGAGTGTGTGTATTTGACGTGTATTTGAAAAAAAAAATAGAGTTGCCACGTCACTAGTTAAATTTTTCAAAATAATTTTCTTTTTAAATGTATTTTAAATTAGTCAAAATGGACCCAAAATCATTTTAAAGTTATTTTACTATGGAAAATTTGTCTTTTCACACGTTGACTCTATTTTAATTTATGTATTTATAAACCACACACTTTTCGCGAATAGTAAGATGGTAACCACGAAACACAAAATTCACTCAATTCAAAGACGTTTGAATTGTTTAATACGGAGCACGAAGTCAGAAATGGACTTGTGTATTAATTATAATATTTTTTTAAAAATAACAATAATAATAATCAAGAATTATTATTAGTACTTATTTTTTGCTCAAATAAAGATTTACAAATGTACCTTTCCTTTAAGAATTCGTGTTTCTGTGATATTTGTTGCAATTTCGTTGAAAACGTCTCTCTCTCTCTCTCTTTTATTTGTTTGTCCGTCCGAAGCTATGCTTCGTTGATGCAGTCAGCTGGAGCGGCGCAATCCAAATTCTATTTATTTTGTTTTATTCTGGATGAAATAAAATCTTTTTAATTAATTTTGAATTGTTTATCCGGTTCTATTGGACCAAAATTTTTACGCAAAAAGGCGCCAATTTACTGATTTTCCTAACAATTCTAAATTAATTAAAAGACAGAAGTTTATGTGTTTTTCCTATATTTATTTGAGCAAATATATTTATAAGATGTATAAAGATGTATAAAATACAAGATATTATTGGAAATCATGAAAGGAGATCCAATATATGAAATAAGTATAACATATGAGTTAATATGCCGGAACGTAGTTCTTACTTAGAAGTTCTTCTGTTGGTGGGTGGCAGCAAAAAGAGATCGAGCTCAGCGCAATTGCAGCCCCGAGAACCTCAAAGAATGAGGGTTGAAAAGGAAATGACGAAATTCACCTCTTGACGTTTGACCTGTCACAGATTGTACTAAATAAATAATACAAGGTTTACACTGCAAGAGTTTTGGCGTAATACATGAAATATATAATACATGAAAATATATGCTCAAATACATGAAAACAATGTTTTCCGCCGATACGACTTGGTGTTCCAAAAAAAAATCGAAATTCGGTACACCTACCCATTTGTAAATATGGGTATCAAATGAATGGAAATTCTTCAGCGATTGAAAGTTTGTAATTATTTTCAGGATTCGAATACCCTGGTGACCAATATACCACTTTGAATGGTAACCCACATATGTGTAGGGTATTTATAGTTGGCTTAGACCGACTATAATTTTGATAATCCTAACTATCATAATAACACCAACTTTAAAATTTCCCATGTGATCTAACCTTCCCATCTGGTTAAATGAAAGCTTGTCTTTTTTTAAAAAAAATTATGTATAAACGAAAGTGGCATTACGAGTATTGAATGTTCTACACAACTTAAAAGTTCTAAAAACTGATGTTCTTCATACAAACTTAGGTTGCGTAGCTTGTTGTAGCATGCACGGTGTTGTAGCATGCACGGTAGCATTTGAACGGTATGTTGCTCTCGCAGTCTCGCATGTAAAGTTTGTATGAAAATATCATTTTTTCAATTTAAAACTTTTGTAGTACATTCAATACTCGCAATCCCACTTTCGTTTATATCTATTTTTTATGGAAAAACGACAAGCTTTCATTTAATAATACAAAAATAAAAACTGGCTATTTTTCAAAAAACTGCAAAAACGCAATAATTTTGGTTAAAAAAATGATTTGCTCCAAAATAATTATTTTTATTTTAAAGCTCATAAAAAATACTTTCTAAAACAGTTATAGACGTTTACAACTGACCTACTCTGATAGAAGTTATAAATAATTCAATACAAGTCTGCGCTGTCAAAATTGCCATATTTGAACCCCAATATCTCGACAACCAGTCATACTAGTCCATCCTCCTTAACAGGTTTTAATGAGGTCTACTTATATTACATGTTCACCAAATTTCATTCAAATCAGAAGCAAAAAAATTTTGAAGGGGTTGACAAATTTTCACCCATATTTGAAACTGAATTAAAACCGATATTCGTCTTGGCCGAAAATATGAGAATCAAACAGTATCAAAAATAACTATTTTTTCCAACAATTTTTAAAAAATTTAAAACTGAAATAACAAACATCAGCAAATTAATATCCTCATTCTGTAATAATTAATATACCCCACGGAAAATGAAACAGTACGTGACTGATAACGTGACTGGTGAAATAGTGATAATGAATGGTTCCAGTTTTGACCCAATCATATGAAACGTACCGGTAAATTTGGCTTTGTCATTGGAGGTGACGAATTTTTTTTATTTTTTTTTATATTCTTTATTTAATTATTGAATCTTCTCTATTATAGAGCCTAACAATAAGTATTCAAATCTTAATAACTAAACCTTATAAATAATACCACTTAAATAAATAAATTGGAAGAGTTTTGTGGTTACGATACTCCTTGGAACAGGGTTAGTATTTTTTATTTTATTATTTAGTATTTTTGTTTATTTATTGGTGAAGACAGTGTTTATTGCAGCGGTGAGTGAGAGAATAAAGGGACGAGCAGAGGCACAGACGGACAAGGTCTATGCTCCCTGCACTGGGTGACCAAGACGAGCGAGGTCTAGACTCACCCTTACCCCATTTTGTTGGTTGCGATGATGCATTGATGGTGAATGCGGTGGAATAATAAAGAGGAAAGCAGAGGCACAGACGGACAAGGTCTATGCTCTCTGCTTTGGGTGGCCCAGACGAGTGAGGTCTAGGGGCGGTCAGCCATAGTACTCGAAGCAGGGGGAATAACATGTAACCCTTGGGTACATGCCGTAACTGTATGGGTACTATGGAAGTGCGACTATGACCTCCAAGTGGTGACCGCTGGAAACAGTCTCAGTACGGTCATGTCTCTGCTGAGAGCTGGCTAGCATAGTCGGGCGAAACTGGACGATATGTGGAGGATTATACCTTAATGTAAAATCCAGAATCATTAAAATCCTATATTCCCCTAGTCCACGATGTTATGCGACCCGTGTCATTGGACGGTTGCAGTCAGGGGCAAAAGACTGTGATGGAACGGAGCCTCGCTGATACCTGGTCGCCTCAGCTAGTATGTGTGGCCTTGTCATGGTATAAGGGGCTATGTCATGATCGACCTATAATCCCCTATTATTTTACTTACAGATGAACAGAAATATGGAAAAAACTTTAAAAAAGCAGGGCTTAACTGCTTCGGAACTGGCGGACAGAATGGAGGCTCATCTCCATGACGACGACCGCCAGGGGCAGAAGAAAAAACAAAAAGAAGAAACCCCAAAGACCACGAGACAGGCCAAAACTGTCAAGTGTGAAGTGCCCAAGGAAGAAACAGTGTCTGAAGAGAAACCTACAACAAGTAGAGGGCTGCTTTGGCAGAGGCGAAGATTCGGAAACCCCGCCACATGCCAACATTACCACCATTGGGGCAACCTGGTGGGGCAGACGATCCCCGACGCGAGGGACTGAGCGGTTCTGGCCGGAAGTGGTACCTGCGGTACCTTGTAAAGGGGTTTAAACCCGACGAGGCCCGCAACAAGGCACTAGAGCACCGGCAGGGAAACCAAGGCACAGCAGAAGCCACAGTAGGCAATAAAAGAGCTAGCGATGCGATTACGCCGCCAGAAAAGTGCACCAAAAAGGTGCGAACGGAGAAGGCCTTAAACACCAATGCAGGTGGAGGGCATTTCACAAAGCCAGCACACGGGAAACCACCCAAACCGAGCACAAGCTATGCTAGTGCCGTGAAGTCGGTAAGGGTGGCCGTATTGGCGAAGGACTTTCCCGATCAAATACTCACCAGTGAGGATCTCTCAACTCTGGAGGAGGCGATCGTGGATGAAATGGATCTCGGATGGACGTGCAAACTGAAATTCGAGGGCATATCCTTCAAGCCAGGAATGCTGCTAGTGGAATGTACCAACCAGGAGACTGCAGACTGGCTAAAACAGGCGGCTGGAAAACTAACGGCGTGGAAGGGGGTGGATTTGATGGCATGTTTGGGTGATGACATACCTCACATGCACACCATCAAAATCTACTTTCCCAGAAGCGTTCGGAAAGAAACCAGCAAGTTGCTAAGCCTTCTGGACAAGCAGAATGAAGGGTTGAATACCGGTATATGGAAGGTGTACCGGGTCACCGAAGATGCCAATGGTCAACTACTCCTGATTGGGGTCGATACTCAATCGATGGATGAGATCGAGAAGGCAGGACGCGTGCTGAAATACAGGTTCGGCAACGTATCTGTGCACGTGTCGAAGAATAAGGACGACAAAGATGTCGACAAAAACGAAGAAGAACCGACGACATCGGCAGCAGGTACACTGCATGTGTCCCAGATGGAGGTGGATGATGTACCGTCAACCTCGACAGCAGGTCTGCAACTGCATAATGTCGAGGAGGCGGCAGATGAAGAAACTGAGGCTACGTCGGCCTACCACGCTCGGAGGAGGAAATGTCGGATATCGACATAGCCCTTCTGTACGTGGGCGACGCCAGCAACCAGACCCTAACAGAGGACGAGGCGACTCTGTTAGAGGAAGAAATTTAAAAAATAGAAGCATGAACAGCACCAAATTCGCCCAAATAAACCTGCATCACGCCAAGACGGCGTCTGACATCATCACGCAGGTCGTTGCAAAGCAACAAATTGGGATGGTGCTGATTCAAGAACCCTGGGTACTCAGGGGCCAGATTAAAGGTCTGGCAAGTAAGGATGCAAAGGTAATATGGGATATCAGGGTGGATAATCCTAGAGCTTGTATCTTGATTAGAAACGATATTAAATATCTTTGTCTTTCAGAATTCCTAACGCGGGATCAAGTAGTCATTCAGGTCTCTCTGATGATGAACGATAACCCCCGCGAAGTAGTCATAGCGGCGTGTTATTTCCCTGGTGAGGAAACCATAGCGCCACCAGCAGATATCCAGAAGGTGGTGGAGTACTGCCAAAAGAAGAACCTTCCACTAATCATCGGAAGTGACGCAAATGCGCATAATGAGGTATGGGGAAGCACGGACACAAATAAAAGGGGTGAGTACCTTTTAGAATTTTTAGTATCATATAACTTAGATATTTACAACGTGGGAAATACACCAACATTTGTAACGTCAAGTCAAGTACGTCAAGAGGTTCCTGATATCACTTTCGGGAACAGGTATATGACAGCCTATGTAAAAAACTGGAGAGTGTCCAGCGAACCATCTATGTCAGATCACAGGATAATACTGTTCGATATAGATGGGCTCACACCAAAAGTAAGTAATATAACAAATCCCAGGAAAACAGACTGGGAGAAGTATAAAGACATACTAAAAACCAATTTAAAACGTATTAGTACAGGTAGAGCCACAAGGCACCCATTAGAGCTGGAAAGTATGGTAAATGAAATGAACTATGCAATAAACGATGCCTATGCATCCAGCTGCACAGAGAAAAAAGTAACCAGACAAAGAGAAACTCCATGGTGGAGTGACCACTTGTCAAAACTAAGAACCAAAGTACGTAGGCTCTTTAATAGGGCTAAGCTTACTGGGGACTGGCAGGCCTACTCTGCCCTTCTTACCACATATAATAAAGATATAAGAAGTGCGAAGAGGAAAAGCTTCCGAAACTTCTGTGAGAACATCACTGACACATCGGCTACACCGAGGCTATACAAGGTTATAGCAAAAGTTAAAACAGAAACATCACTCTCACTAAAAAGGGAGGATGGGAGCTATAACGAAAATGAGAATCAAAAGGTTTCACTTTTGCTAAAGACTCACTTTCCAGGCAGCACGCAAAACGTGCAAGAACACGATGAAATTCTTGTGAGACCCAGAATAGAAGACTGGGAGATTGCAAACAAGGTCTTTACAGAACAAAGAATTGATTGGGCCTTACAAACATTCCAACATTTCAAGTCCCCAGGTGTGGACGGCAAATATTACCTAATGAAACACCTGATAAGAATAACTAGAAGCAGCCTAGCACTAGGCTACATACCAAGCATTTGGAGAAGAGCCAAGGTGGTATTTATACCAAAGGTGGGTAAAAAAGATTCCACCCATCCAAAGTCCTTCAGGCCAATTTGTCTCACTTCCTTTGTACTCAAAACAATGGAAAAGATAATAGACAATTATATCAGAGAGAATATTCTGAAAGAAATTCCACTACATGCTTGTCAGCATGCATACAGAGCAGGCAGATCCACAGAAACCGCTCTATATCAACTGACAAATATAATACAGAAAACCATAGATCAAAAAGAGATCGCACTGTGTGCCTTCCTTGACATCGAGGGTGCCTTTGATAATACCTCTCATGAGGGCATACAGAGGTCCCTGGAGGTTAAGGGAGTAAACAACACTATGTCTAGATGGATGAGCGAAATGCTAAAATGCAGAACAGCAGAAGTAACGGTTGGGACAACCAACATAAGAATTATTACAACTAGAGGCTGTCCACAGGGGGGGGGGGGGGTTCTCTCACCCCTTATGTGGAGCTTGGTTGTAGATGACCTACTGTGGAAACTTACAAACATGGGATTTGAATATCAAGGGTACGCCGACGACATAGTAATCATATGCAGAGGGAAATTTGACGACACTCTATGTGATAGAATAAAATTAGGTCTCAGAACTACAAAGGAATGGTGTGTAACTGTAGGACTAAATATAATTCCCGCAAAAACCACCATGGTACCCTTTACAAGAAGATGAAACCATAATATTAGACCAATCCGGCTAGATGGAGTCGAAGTAATCCGGAGTGAAGAAGTCAAATATTTAGGAATTACACTGGACAGCAAACTTCTATGGAAGCAACAAGAAAAAGAAGTCATAATAAAAGCCACACGGGCAATTATGATAAGTAGGTCCATTGCAGGCAAAAGTTGGGGATGCACACCCAAAATAATGCGATGGATGTATACAATGATGGTCCGACCAATTATTATATATGGAATAGTGGTATGGGCAAAAAGACTAAGTCTTCGGACAACACAGAAATCTCTAGAGAAAGTTCAACGGCTAGCTTGTTCTTGTATAACAGGAGCCATGAGAACATGTCCCACTGCGGCAATGGAAGTACTCCTTGAATTTGCACCATTACACCTGTTCCTGCAGGGAGTGGCAAGAGGAGCACTCCACCGCATAGCAAACGAAGGTAATGGAAATGGAGGTCGTATGGAGCCCGGGAAAGCGTGTCTTCTGACCCGACTGTTTCCCACGCTACCAACTCCAATAGACCATAAAACGAAGAGATTCAACTTCGTAAAAAACTTCAAGACGAAACGCAGTAATAAAAAGATATGGAAAAACATATCTGACACATATGATATACACAAGAATATGATCACGTGGTACACGGATGGATCACTAACAGATGAAGGAACCGGAGCAGGGGTATATGGGCCTAGAACCAAATACTTCGAAGCCATGGGGAAATACACCAGTATCTTTCAAGCGGAAATATACGCTATAGATAGATGCATCCAGTTCAATCTGGATAGGCATTATAGCAATGTCGGACAGCCAGGCAGCCATAATGGCATTAGAATCTTACGAGATCAATTCAGAACTAGTATGGGAATGTCTAGGTAAAATAAATAAACTAGGTATGAATAATAGTGTCACCATACTCTGGGTCCCTGGCCACAGAGGATGGTGACACTACTACTTAACACCAGAGAACTCCTATGGTTGGGGCAGGCTAAAATGCGTCAATCAAAGAAATTCATTGGGTCCTATGACTTAAGAAGATTTAAAGAATACATTAAGCTATCGAAGAAAAACCTGAGAATTCTAACAGGACTTCTTACAGGTCATTGTCGGCTTGCTAAACATCTAACTAGGATGGGTATACAAACTGACAGCACATGTAGATTCTGTCTAGAAGACGATGAAGATCCAGAACACATTTTAGAAACGTGTCCAGCGCTAATGCGTACAAGAATGCAAATACTTGGGAATCGACAACCAAGTCCAAACGATATTAGAAAGATGAACCCTAACCATATAATCAGGTTTTTAACTGAGATAGGCTTGACGGACATCTTATAGAACTATTTAAAACCAGAACCCCCTATAAATAGTATAGGGAGATGCCACAGCTGAGAATGGCTTCAGTCATGGTATCAAGCGGGCACAATAGATCTATTCAGGTCGCAGTGCATCACCCCGAAGCAATAATAAAAAGGTCTAGGCTCACCATTACCCCCGCCTGATGATTCAAATGATGAGAGAAAATTGAAGGGGAGAGCAGAGCCTCAGACGGACGAGGTCTATGCTCCCTGCCCTAGGTGGCTAAGACGAGCGAGGTCTAGGTTCTCCATTACACCATTCTGTTGGTTACGATGATGCCTTGATGGTGAATGCGGTGGAAAAACAAAGGGGAGAACAGAGGCGCAGACGGACAAGGTCCATGCTCCCCGCCTGCTGATTAATGCGAAAAATTAATAATGAAGGGGAGATGACGAATTGACACCTCACAGAAAATATAGGGCCGGTCTTCGTACTGTCCTTAGGGAATCAGTCCCTGAACTGTCCTTAAGGGACCGGTCTCCGTACGGTTCTTAGGGAACCAGTAAAGGGATAGGTGAAAACGAACGTATCAAAAATATATTTGTTATTTTCTTATCGACCAATAAAAGTAAATCTTGAGATTTTACATTTTCGATTTCAATGAAATTTGGGCAGCTGATAAAGTTTATTGAGATATGCATTGACCTCTTTTGTATGGTTGTTCATATTTCAATATCTCTTTAAGTAGATATACTAGAAACTCCATTGATGGCTCGTTTTAAAGCTAATAGAACAAGCTTTTAGAGAAATAAAGTTGTTATTTCTAAACTTGAAAATGTGGCCCGTCGTCATTATCTTAGCACTTCAAAATTGATGTCCTTAAAAAGGACACTTCTGAAAAAATCACAAATTTTGGTTGATTTAATACAAATGTTTATGCCAAATTTCAAGATGGTATTTTGATTGCATCATATTTAAAAAAATAATTTTCTAAATTTTTATTTAATTTTTGTATTGAAAAATATTTTTTTTTCGACAGTAAAAGTTGCAATAATTCTTGAATGTATTTCTTCTCTGATTTATAAAATGGCGTCATTTTTATCATATTGACTCTAGTTTTTGAGATATTGATTTTGAGATATAGTTTTTACATTTTTCGAAAAATGGTATATATCTCAAAAGCTAGGGACAATTTGATGAAACTATTGCAATTGTCGAAATCAGAGTTACAAATACATATAAAAACTAGAGAAAATTTTACTTTTAAAAAAATATTTTTTGTTTTTCAATACAAAAAATTTGTAAAAATTTAGAAAATTAATTTTTAAAATAGGATGCTATCAAAATACCATCTTGAATTTGGTATGAACATTAATATTAAATCAACCAAATTGCACTTTTTTTCAGAATTTTGAAAAGGGTCCTTTTTAAGGACATCAATTCTGAAATGCCAGGATAATGATCACCGGTCACATGTTAAAGTTTATAATTTACAACTTAATTTTTCTAAAATCCTGTTCTATTACATTTAAAACGAGCCATTTATATGTAGATGGTGTCACTTTATACATATAAATATGAAAATGTGTCTAATAAAGGTAATAATGATAATTCAAAAAAACTCAAAACTTTGTTTGGTGATGATTTAATGAAATTTATGATTAATGAAATTGTGGTGGTCGGTTCTCGGGTCACAAGATATATATATATATATATCTATATATATATATATATATATATATATATATATATATATATATCTATATATATATATATATATATATATATATATATATATATATATATATATATATATATATATATATATATATATAACACACAAGAAGTTCATGTGTGTTATTTCTTACATAATGCTTGCTCGACATGCATAAATTAGTAAAATGTTTTATTATATATTTGTAATAATTGCAATTTTTTTTAATAAAAAGTTATTGTTTTTTTTTTACGACCACCTTGATAATTTTAAGATATTGTCTTAACGTGCTCAAGGTCCAGTCAGTACAAATTGGGTGTTTGTACCAACCAATAATCTGAAACAGCTGTACGATCTGCCACTCAATGCATTTTGCCAATTGTTTGTTGTTTTATTGGTTGGTACAAAACACCCAATTTGTACTGACTGGACCTTGAGCACGTTAAGACAATATCATAAAAAGTTATATTTATAAAAAATATATTTTTGCAAAAAACTGCAAAAACGCAATAATTTTGGTTAAAAAAATGATTTTCTCCAAAATAATTATTTTTATTTTAAAGCTCATAAAAAATACTTTCTAAAACAGTTATAGACGTTTACAACTGACCTACTCTGATAGAAGTTATAAATAATTCAATACAAGTCTGCGCTGTCAAAATTGCCATATTTGAACCCCAATATCTCGACAACCAGTCATACTAGTCCATCCTCCTTAACAGGTTTTAATGAGGTCTACTTATATTACATGTTCACCAAATTTCATTCAAATCAGAAGCAAAAAAATTTTGAAGGGGTTGACAAATTTTCACCCATATTTGAAACTGAATTAAAACCGATATTCGTCTTGGCCAAAAATATGAGAATCAAACAGTATCAAAAATAACTATTTTTTCCAACAATTTTTAAAAAATTTAAAACGGGAATAACAAACATCAGCAAATTAATATCCTCATTCTGTAATAATTAATATTCCCCACGGAAAATGAAACAGTACGTGACTGATAACGTGACTGGTGAAATAGTGATAATGAATGGTTCCAGTTTTGACCCAATCATATGAAACGTACCGGTAAATTTTTACATGGCTTTGTCATTGGAGGTGACGAATTTTTTTTATTTTTTTTTTATATTCTTTATTTAATTATTAAATTTTCTCTATTATAGAGCCTAACAATAAGTATTCAAATCTTAATAACTAAACCTTATAAATAATACCACTTAAATAAATAAATTGGAAGAGTTTTGTGGTTACGATACTCCTTAGAACAGGGTTAGTATTTTTTATTTTATTATTTAGTATTTTTGTTTATTTATTGGTGAAGACAGTGTTTATTGCAGCGGTGAGTGAGAGAATAAAAGGACGAGCAGAGGCACAGACGGACAAGGTCTATGCTCCCTGCACTGGGTGACCAAGACGAGCGAGGTCTAGACTCACCCTTACCCCATTTTGTTGGTTGCGATGATGCATTGATGGTGAATGCGGTGGAATAATAAAGAGGAAAGCAGAGGCACAGACGGACAAGGTCTATGCTCTCTGCTTTGGGTGGCCCAGACGAGTGAGGTCTAGGGGCGGTCAGCCATAGTACTCGAAGCAGGAGGAATAACATGTAACCCTTGGGTACGTGCCGTAACTGAATGGGTACTATGGAAGTGCGACTATGACCTCCAAGTGGTGACCGCTGGAAACAGTCTCAGTACGGTCATGTCTCTGCTGAGAGCTGGCTAGCATAGTCGGGCGAAACTGGACGATATGTGGAGGATTATACCTTAATGTAAAATCCAGAATCATTAAAATCCTATATTCCCCTAGTCCACGATGTTATGCGACCCGTGTCATTGGACGGTTGCAGTCAGGGGCAAAAGACTGTGATGGAACGGAGCCTCGCTGATACCTGGTCGCCTCAGCGAGTATGTGTGGCCTTGTCATGGTATAAGGGGCTATGTCATGATCGACCTATAATCCCCTATTATTTTACTTACAGATGAACAGAAATATGGAAAAAACTTTAAAAAAGCAGGGCTTAACTGCTTCGGAACTGGCGGACAGAATGGAGGCTCATCTCCATGACGACGACCGCCAGGGGCAGAAGAAAAAACAAAAAGAAGAAACCCCAAAGACCACGAGACAGGCCAAAACTGTCAAGTGTGAAGTGCCCAAGGAAGAAACAGTGTCTGAAGAGAAACCTACAACAAGTAGAGGGCTGCTTTGGCAGAGGCGAAGATTCGGAAACCCCGCCACATGCCAACATTACCACCATTGGGGCAACCTGGTGGGGCAGACGATCCCCGACGCGAGGGACTGAGCGGTTCTGGCCGGAAGTGGTACCTGCGGTACCTTGTAAAGGGGTTTAAACCCGACGAGGCCCGCAACAAGGCACTAGAGCACCGGCAGGGAAACCAAGGCACAGCAGAAGCCACAGTAGGCAATAAAAGAGCTAGCGATGCGATTACGCCGCCAGAAAAGTGCACCAAAAAGGTGCGAACGGAGAAGGCCTTAAACACCAATGCAGGTGGAGGGCATTTCACAAAGCCAGCACACGGGAAACCACCCAAACCGAGCACAAGCTATGCTAGTGCCGTGAAGTCGGTAAGGGTGGCCGTATTGGCGAAGGACTTTCCCGATCAAATACTCACCAGTGAGGATCTCTCAACTCTGGAGGAGGCGATCGTGGATGAAATGGATCTCGGATGGACGTGCAAACTGAAATTCGAGGGCATATCCTTCAAGCCAGGAATGCTGCTAGTGGAATGTACCAACCAGGAGACTGCAGACTGGCTAAAACAGGCGGCTGGAAAACTAACGGCGTGGAAGGGGGTGGATTTGATGGCATGTTTGGGTGATGACATACCTCACATGCACACCATCAAAATCTACTTTCCCAGAAGCGTTGGGAAAGAAACCAGCAAGTTGCTAAGCCTTCTGGACAAGCAGAATGAAGGGTTGAATACCGGTATATGGAAGGTGTACCGGGTCACCGAAGATGCCAATGGTCAACTACTCCTGATTGGGGTCGATACTCAATCGATGGATGAGATCGAGAAGGCAGGACGCGTGCTGAAATACAGGTTCGGCAACGTATCTGTGCACGTGTCGAAGAATAAGGACGACAAAGATGTCGACAAAAACGAAGAAGCACCGACGACATCGGCAGCAGGTACACTGCATGTGTCCCAGATGGAGGTGGATGATGTACCGTCAACCTCGACAGCAGGTCTGCAACTGCATAATGTCGAGGAGGCGGCAGATGAAGAAACTGAGGCTACGTCGGCCTACCACGCTCGGAGGAGGAAATGTCGGATATCGACATAGCCCTTCTGTACGTGGGCGACGCCAGCAACCAGACCCTAACAGAGGACGAGGCGACTCTGTTAGAGGAAGAAATTTAAAAAATAGAAGCATGAACAGCACCAAATTCGCCCAAATAAACCTGCATCACGCCAAGACGGCGTCTGACATCATCACGCAGGTCGTTGCAAAGCAACAAATTGGGATGGTGCTGATTCAAGAACCCTGGGTACTCAGGGGCCAGATTAAAGGTCTGGCAAGTAAGGATGCAAAGGTAATATGGGATATCAGGGTGGATAATCCTAGAGCTTGTATCTTGATTAGAAACGATATTAAATATCTTTGTCTTTCAGAATTCCTAACGCGGGATCAAGTAGTCATTCAGGTCTCTCTGATGATGAACGATAACCCCCGCGAAGTAGTCATAGCGGCGTGTTATTTCCCTGGTGAGGAAACCATAGCGCCACCAGCAGATATCCAGAAGGTGGTGGAGTACTGCCAAAAGAAGAACCTTCCACTAATCATCGGAAGTGACGCAAATGCGCATAATGAGGTATGGGGAAGCACGGACACAAATAAAAGGGGTGAGTACCTTTTAGAATTTTTAGTATCATATAACTTAGATATTTACAACGTGGGAAATACACCAACATTTGTAACGTCAAGTCAAGTACGTCAAGAGGTTCCTGATATCACTTTCGGGAACAGGTATATGACAGCCTATGTAAAAAACTGGAGAGTGTCCAGCGAACCATCTATGTCAGATCACAGGATAATACTGTTCGATATAGATGGGCTCACACCAAAAGTAAGTAATATAACAAATCCCAGGAAAACAGACTGGGAGAAGTATAAAGACATACTAAAAACCAATTTAAAACGTATTAGTACAGGTAGAGCCGCAAGGCACCCATTAGGTATATGACAGCCTATGTAAAAAACTGGAGAGTGTCCAGCGAACCATCTATGTCAGATCACAGGATAATACTGTTCGATATAGATGGGCTCACAATAAAAGTAAGTAATATAACAAATCCCAGGAAAACAGACTGGGAGAAGTATAAAGACATACTAAAAACCAATTTAAAACGTATTAGTACAGGTAGAGCCGCAAGGCACCCATTAGAGCTGGAAAGTATGGTAAATGAAATAAACTATGCAATAAACGATGCCTATGCATCCAGCTGCACAGAGAAAAAAGTAACCAGACAAAGAGAAACTCCATGGTGGAGTGACCACTTGTCAAAACTAAGAACCAAAGTACGTAGGCTCTTTAATAGGGCTAAGCTTACTGGGGACTGGCAGGCCTACTCTGCCCTTCTTACCACATATAATAAAGATATAAGAAGTGCGAAGAGGAAAAGCTTCCGAAACTTCTGTGAGAACATCACTGACACATCGGCTGCAGCGAGGCTATACAAGGTTATAGCAAAAGTTAAAACAGAAACATCACTCTCACTAAAAAGGGAGGATGGGAGCTATACCGAAAATGAGAATCAAAAGGTTTCACTTTTGCTAAAGACTCACTTTCCAGGCAGCACGCAAAACGTGCAAGAACACGATGAAATTCTTGTGAGACCCAGAATAGAAGACTGGGAGATTGCAAACAAGGTCTTTACAGAACAAAGAATTGATTGGGCCTTACAAACATTCCAACATTTCAAGTCCCCAGGTGTGGACGGCATATTCCCTGCTTTGCTACAACAGGGCAAATATTACCTAATGAAACACCTGATAAGAATAACTAGAAGCAGCCTAGCACTAGGCTACATACCAAGCATTTGGAGAAGAGCCAAGGTGGTATTTATACCAAAGGTGGGTAAAAAAGATCCCACCCATCCAAAGTCCTTCAGGCCAATTTGTCTCACTTCCTTTGTACTCAAAACAATGGAAAAGATAATAGACAATTATATCAGAGAGAATATTCTGAAAGAAATTCCACTACATGCTTGTCAGCATGCATACAGAGCAGGCAGATCCACAGAAACCGCTCTATATCAACTGACAAATATAATACAGAAAACCATAGATCAAAAAGAGATCGCACTGTGTGCCTTCCTTGACATCGAGGGTGCCTTTGATAATACCTCTCATGAGGGCATAAAGAGGTCCCTGGAGGTTAAGGGAGTAAACAACACTATGTCTAGATGGATGAGCGAAATGCTAAAATGCAGAACAGCAGAAGTAACGGTTGGGACAACCAACATAAGAATTATTACAACTAGAGGCTGTCCACAGGGGGGGGGGGGGTACTCTCACCCCTTATGTGGAGCTTGGTTGTAGATGACCTACTGTGGAAACTTACAAACATGGGATTTGAATATCAAGGGTACGCCGACGACATAGTAATCATATGCAGAGGGAAATTTGACGAAACTCTATGTGATAGAATAAAATTAGGTCTCAGAACTACAAAGGAATGGTGTGTAACTGTAGGACTAAATATAAATCCCGCAAAAACCACCATGGTACCCTTTACAAGAAGATGAAACCATAATATTAGACCAATCCGGCTAGATGGAGTCGAAGTAAGCCGGAGTGAAGAAGTCAAATATTTAGGAATTACACTGGACAGCAAACTTCTATGGAAGCAACAAGAAAAAGAAGTCATAATAAAAGCCACACGGGCAATTATGATAAGTAGGTCCATTGCAGGCAAAAGTTGGGGATGCACACCCAAAATAATGCGATGGATGTATACAATGATGGTCCGACCAATTATTATATATGGAATAGTGGTATGGGCAAAAAGACTAAGTCTTCGGACAACACAGAAATCTCTAGAGAAAGTTCAACGGCTAGCTTGTTCTTGTATAACAGGAGCCATGAGAACATGTCCCACTGCGGCAATGGAAGTACTCCTTGAATTTGCACCATTACACCTGTTCCTGCAGGGAGTGGCAAGAGGAGCACTCCACCGCATAGCAAACGAAGGTAATGGAAATGGAGGTCGTATGGAGCCAGGGAAAGCGTGTCTTCTGACCCGACTGTTTCCCACGCTACCAACTCCAATAGACCATAAAACGAAGAGATTCAACTTCGTAAAAAACTTCAAGACGAAACGCAGTAATAAAAAGATATGGAAAAACATATCTGACACATATGATATACACAAGAATATGATCACGTGGTACACGGATGGATCACTAACAGATGAAGGAACCGGAGCAGGGGTATATGGGCCTAGAACCAAATACTTCGAAGCCATGGGGAAATACACCAGTATCTTTCAAGCAGAAATATACGCTATAGATAGATGCATCCAGTTCAATCTGGATAGGCATTATAGCAATGTCGGACAGCCAGGCAGCCATAATGGCATTAGAATCTTACGAGATCAATTCAGAACTAGTATGGGAATGTCTAGGTAAAATAAATAAACTAGGTATGAATAATAGTGTCACCATACTCTGGGTCCCTGGCCACAGAGGATGGTGACACTACTACTTAACACCAGAGAACTCCTATGGTTGGGGCAGGCTAAAATGCGTCAATCAAAGAAATTCATTGGGTCCTATGACTTAAGAAGATTTAAAGAATACATTAAGCTATCGAAGAAAAACCTGAGAATTCTAACAGGACTTCTTACAGGTCATTGTCGGCTTGCTAAACATCTAACTAGGATGGGTATACAAACTGACAGCACATGTAGATTCTGTCTAGAAGACGATGAAGATCCAGAACACATTTTAGAAACGTGTCCAGCGCTAATGCGTACAAGAATGCAAATACTTGGGAATCGACAACCAAGTCCAAACGATATTAGAAAGATGAACCCTAACCATATAATCAGGTTTTTAACTGAGATAGGCTTGACGGACATCTTATAGAACTATTTAAAACCAGAACCCCCTATAAATAGTATAGGGAGATGCCACAGCTGAGAATGGCTTCAGTCATGGTATCAAGCGGGCACAATAGATCTATTCAGGTCGCAGTGCATCACCCCGAAGCAATAATAAAAAGGTCTAGGCTCACCATTACCCCCGCCTGATGATTCAAATGATGAGAGAAAATTGAAGGGGAGAGCAGAGCCTCAGACGGACGAGGTCTATGCTCCCTGCCCTAGGTGGCTAAGACGAGCGAGGTCTAGGTTCTCCATTACACCATTCTGTTGGTTACGATGATGCCTTGATGGTGAATGCGGTGGAAAAACAAAGGGGAGAACAGAGGCGCAGACGGACAAGGTCCATGCTCCCCGCCTGCTGATTAATGCGAAAAATTAATAATGAAGGGGAGATGACGAATTGACACCTCACAGAAAATATAGGGCCGGTCTTCGTACTGTCCTTAGGGAATCAGTCCCTGAACTGTCCTTAAGGGACCGGTCTCCGTACGGTTCTTAGGGAACCAGTAAAGGGATAGGTGAAAACGAACGTATCAAAAATATATTTGTTATTTTCTTATCGACCAATAAAAGTAAATCTTGAGATTTTACATTTTCGATTTCAATGAAATTTGGGCAGCTGATAAAGTTTATTGAGATATGCATTGACCTCTTTTGTATGGTTGTTCATATTTCAATATCTCTTTAAGTAGATATACTAGAAACTCCATTGATGGCTCGTTTTAAAGCTAATAGAACAAGCTTTTAGAGAAATAAAGTTGTTATTTCTAAACTTGAAAATGTGGCCCGTCGTCATTATCTTAGCACTTCAAAATTGATGTCCTTAAAAAGGACACTTCTGAAAAAATCACAAATTTTGGTTGATTTAATACAAATGTTTATGCCAAATTTCAAGATGGTATTTTGATTGCATCATATTTAAAAAAATAATTTTCTAAATTTTTATTTAATTTTTGTATTGAAAAATATTTTTTTTTCGACAGTAAAAGTTGCAATAATTCTTGAATGTATTTCTTCTCTGATTTATAAAATGGCGTCATTTTTATCATATTGACTCTAGTTTTTGAGATATTGATTTTGAGATATAGTTTTTACATTTTTCGAAAAATGGTATATATCTCAAAAGCTAGGGACAATTTGATGAAACTATTGCAATTGTCGAAATCAGAGTTACAAATACATATAAAAACTAGAGAAAATTTTACTTTTGAAAAAATATTTTTTGTTTTTCAATACAAAAAATTTGTAAAAATTTAGAAAATTAATTTTTAAAATAGGATGCTATCAAAATACCATCTTGAATTTGGTATGAACATTAATATTAAATCAACCAAATTGCACTTTTTTTCAGAATTTTGAAAAGGGTCCTTTTTAAGGACATCAATTCTGAAATGCCAGGATAATGATCACCGGTCACATGTTAAAGTTTATAATTTACAACTTAATTTTTCTAAAATCCTGTTCTATTACATTTAAAACGAGCCATTTATATGTAGATGGTGTCACTTTATACATATAAATATGAAAATGTGTCTAATAAAGGTAATAATGATAATTCAAAAAAACTCAAAACTTTGTTTGGTGATGATTTAATGAAATTTATGATTAATGAAATTGTGGTGGTCGGTTCTCGGGTCACAAGATATATATATATATATATATCTATATATATATATATATATATATATATATATATATATATATATATATATATATATATATATATATATATATATATATAACACACAAGAAGTTCATGTGTGTTATTTCTTACATAATGCTTGCTCGACATGCATAAATTAGTAAAATGTTTTATTATATATTTGTAATAATTGCAATTTTTTTTAATAAAAAGTTATTGTTTTTTTTTACGACCACCTTGATAATTTTAAGATATTGTCTTAACGTGCTCAAGGTCCAGTCAGTACAAATTGGGTGTTTGTACCAACCAATAATCTGAAACAGCTGTACGATCTGCCACTCAATGCATTTTGCCAATTGTTTGTTGTTTTATTGGTTGGTACAAAACACCCAATTTGTACTGACTGGACCTTGAGCACGTTAAGACAATATCATAAAAAGTTATATTTATAAAAAATATATTTTTGCAAAAAACTGCAAAAACGCAATAATTTTGGTTAAAAAAATGATTTGCTCCAAAATAATTATTTTTATTTTAAAGCTCATAAAAAATACTTTCTAAAACAGTTATAGACGTTTACAACTGACCTACTCTGATAGAAGTTATAAATAATTCAATACAAGTCTGCGCTGTCAAAATTGCCATATTTGAACCCCAATATCTCGACAACCAGTCATACTAGTCCATCCTCCTTAACAGGTTTTAATGAGGTCTACTTATATTACATGTTCACCAAATTTCATTCAAATCAGAAGCAAAAAAATTTTGAAGGGGTTGACAAATTTTCACCCATATTTGAAACTGAATTAAAACCGATATTCGTCTTGGCC
This sequence comes from Dryomyza anilis, assembly GCA_951804985.1. Classification (NCBI taxonomy): domain Eukaryota; kingdom Metazoa; phylum Arthropoda; class Insecta; order Diptera; family Dryomyzidae; genus Dryomyza; species Dryomyza anilis. Next base: position 50,732,793 of record OX638135.1, read on the forward strand.
GAAAATATGAGAATCAAACAGTATCAAAAATAACTATTTTTTCCAACAATTTTTAAAAAATTTAAAACTGGAATAACAAACATCAGCAAATTAATATCCTCATTCTGTAATAATTAATATACCCCACGGAAAATGAAACAGTACGTGACTGATAACGTGACTGGTGAAATAGTGATAATGAATGGTTCCAGTTTTGACCCAATCATATGAAACGTACCGGTAAATTTTTACATGGCTTTGTCATTGGAGGTGACGAATTTTTTTTATTTTTTTTTTATATTCTTTATTTAATTATTGAATCTTCTCTATTATAGAGCCTAACAATAAGTATTCAAATCTTAATAACTAAACCTTATAAATAATACCACTTAAATAAATAAATTGGAAGAGTTTTGTGGTTACGATACTCCTTAGAACAGGGTTAGTATTTTTTATTTTATTATTTAGTATTTTTGTTTATTTATTGGTGAAGACAGTGTTTATTGCAGCGGTGAGTGAGAGAATAAAGGGACGAGCAGAGGCACAGACGGACAAGGTCTATGCTCCCTGCACTGGGTGACCAAGACGAGCGAGGTCTAGACTCACCCTTACCCCATTTTGTTGGTTGCGATGATGCATTGATGGTGAATGCGGTGGAATAATAAAGAGGAAAGCAGAGGCACAGACGGACAAGGTCTATGCTCTCTGCTTTGGGTGGCCCAGACGAGTGAGGTCTAGGGGCGGTCAGCCATAGTACTCGAAGCAGGGGGAATAACATGTAACCCTTGGGTACGTGCCGTAACTGAATGGGTACTATGGAAGTGCGACTATGACCTCCAAGTGGTGACCGCTGGAAACAGTCTCAGTACGGTCATGTCTCTGCTGAGAGCTGGCTAGCATAGTCGGGCGAAACTGGACGATATGTGGAGGATTATACCTTAATGTAAAATCCAGAATCATTAAAATCCTATATTCCCCTAGTCCACGATGTTATGCGACCCGTGTCATTGGACGGTTGCAGTCAGGGGCAAAAGACTGTGATGGAACGGAGCCTCGCTGATACCTGGTCGCCTCAGCGAGTATGTGTGGCCTTGTCATGGTATAAGGGGCTATGTCATGATCGACCTATAATCCCCTATTATTTTACTTACAGATGAACAGAAATATGGAAAAAACTTTAAAAAAGCAGGGCTTAACTGCTTCGGAACTGGCGGACAGAATGGAGGCTCATCTCCATGACGACGACCGCCAGGGGCAGAAGAAAAAACAAAAAGAAGAAACCCCAAAGACCACGAGACAGGCCAAAACTGTCAAGTGTGAAGTGCCCAAGGAAGAAACAGTGTCTGAAGAGAAACCTACAACAAGTAGAGGGCTGCTTTGGCAGAGGCGAAGATTCGGAAACCCCGCCACATGCCAACATTACCACCATTGGGGCAACCTGGTGGGGCAGACGATCCCCGACGCGAGGGACTGAGCGGTTCTGGCCGGAAGTGGTACCTGCGGTACCTTGTAAAGGGGTTTAAACCCGACGAGGCCCGCAACAAGGCACTAGAGCACCGGCAGGGAAACCAAGGCACAGCAGAAGCCACAGTAGGCAATAAAAGAGCTAGCGATGCGATTACGCCGCCAGAAAAGTGCACCAAAAAGGTGCGAACGGAGAAGGCCTTAAACACCAATGCAGGTGGAGGGCATTTCACAAAGCCAGCACACGGGAAACCACCCAAACCGAGCACAAGCTATGCTAGTGCCGTGAAGTCGGTAAGGGTGGCCGTATTGGCGAAGGACTTTCCCGATCAAATACTCACCAGTGAGGATCTCTCAACTCTGGAGGAGGCGATCGTGGATGAAATGGATCTCGGATGGACGTGCAAACTGAAATTCGAGGGCATATCCTTCAAGCCAGGAATGCTGCTAGTGGAATGTACCAACCAGGAGACTGCAGACTGGCTAAAACAGGCGGCTGGAAAACTAACGGCGTGGAAGGGGGTGGATTTGATGGCATGTTTGGGTGATGACATACCTCACATGCACACCATCAAAATCTACTTTCCCAGAAGCGTTGGGAAAGAAACCAGCAAGTTGCTAAGCCTTCTGGACAAGCAGAATGAAGGGTTGAATACCGGTATATGGAAGGTGTACCGGGTCACCGAAGATGCCAATGGTCAACTACTCCTGATTGGGGTCGATACTCAATCGATGGATGAGATCGAGAAGGCAGGACGCGTGCTGAAATACAGGTTCGGCAACGTATCTGTGCACGTGTCGAAGAATAAGGACGACAAAGATGTCGACAAAAACGAAGAAGCACCGACGACATCGGCAGCAGGTACACTGCATGTGTCCCAGATGGAGGTGGATGATGTACCGTCAACCTCGACAGCAGGTCTGCAACTGCATAATGTCGAGGAGGCGGCAGATGAAGAAACTGAGGCTACGTCGGCCTACCACGCTCGGAGGAGGAAATGTCGGATATCGACATAGCCCTTCTGTACGTGGGCGACGCCAGCAACCAGACCCTAACAGAGGACGAGGCGACTCTGTTAGAGGAAGAAATTTAAAAAATAGAAGCATGAACAGCACCAAATTCGCCCAAATAAACCTGCATCACGCCAAGACGGCGTCTGACATCATCACGCAGGTCGTTGCAAAGCAACAAATTGGGATGGTGCTGATTCAAGAACCCTGGGTACTCAGGGGCCAGATTAAAGGTCTGGCAAGTAAGGATGCAAAGGTAATATGGGATATCAGGGTGGATAATCCTAGAGCTTGTATCTTGATTAGAAACGATATTAAATATCTTTGTCTTTCAGAATTCCTAACGCGGGATCAAGTAGTCATTCAGGTCTCTCTGATGATGAACGATAACCCCCGCGAAGTAGTCATAGCGGCGTGTTATTTCCCTGGTGAGGAAACCATAGCGCCACCAGCAGATATCCAGAAGGTGGTGGAGTACTGCCAAAAGAAGAACCTTCCACTAATCATCGGAAGTGACGCAAATGCGCATAATGAGGTATGGGGAAGCACGGACACAAATAAAAGGGGTGAGTACCTTTTAGAATTTTTAGTATCATATAACTTAGATATTTACAACGTGGGAAATACACCAACATTTGTAACGTCAAGTCAAGTACGTCAAGAGGTTCCTGATATCACTTTCGGGAACAGGTATATGACAGCCTATGTAAAAAACTGGAGAGTGTCCAGCGAACCATCTATGTCAGATCACAGGATAATACTGTTCGATATAGATGGGCTCACACCAAAAGTAAGTAATATAACAAATCCCAGGAAAACAGACTGGGAGAAGTATAAAGACATACTAAAAACCAATTTAAAACGTATTAGTACAGGTAGAGCCGCAAGGCACCCATTAGGTATATGACAGCCTATGTAAAAAACTGGAGAGTGTCCAGCGAACCATCTATGTCAGATCACAGGATAATACTGTTCGATATAGATGGGCTCACAATAAAAGTAAGTAATATAACAAATCCCAGGAAAACAGACTGGGAGAAGTATAAAGACATACTAAAAACCAATTTAAAACGTATTAGTACAGGTAGAGCCGCAAGGCACCCATTAGAGCTGGAAAGTATGGTAAATGAAATAAACTATGCAATAAACGATGCCTATGCATCCAGCTGCACAGAGAAAAAAGTAACCAGACAAAGAGAAACTCCATGGTGGAGTGACCACTTGTCAAAACTAAGAACCAAAGTACGTAGGCTCTTTAATAGGGCTAAGCTTACTGGGGACTGGCAGGCCTACTCTGCCCTTCTTACCACATATAATAAAGATATAAGAAGTGCGAAGAGGAAAAGCTTCCGAAACTTCTGTGAGAACATCACTGACACATCGGCTGCAGCGAGGCTATACAAGGTTATAGCAAAAGTTAAAACAGAAACATCACTCTCACTAAAAAGGGAGGATGGGAGCTATACCGAAAATGAGAATCAAAAGGTTTCACTTTTGCTAAAGACTCACTTTCCAGGCAGCACGCAAAACGTGCAAGAACACGATGAAATTCTTGTGAGACCCAGAATAGAAGACTGGGAGATTGCAAACAAGGTCTTTACAGAACAAAGAATTGATTGGGCCTTACAAACATTCCAACATTTCAAGTCCCCAGGTGTGGACGGCATATTCCCTGCTTTGCTACAACAGGGCAAATATTACCTAATGAAACACCTGATAAGAATAACTAGAAGCAGCCTAGCACTAGGCTACATACCAAGCATTTGGAGAAGAGCCAAGGTGGTATTTATACCAAAGGTGGGTAAAAAAGATCCCACCCATCCAAAGTCCTTCAGGCCAATTTGTCTCACTTCCTTTGTACTCAAAACAATGGAAAAGATAATAGACAATTATATCAGAGAGAATATTCTGAAAGAAATTCCACTACATGCTTGTCAGCATGCATACAGAGCAGGCAGATCCACAGAAACCGCTCTATATCAACTGACAAATATAATACAGAAAACCATAGATCAAAAAGAGATCGCACTGTGTGCCTTCCTTGACATCGAGGGTGCCTTTGATAATACCTCTCATGAGGGCATAAAGAGGTCCCTGGAGGTTAAGGGAGTAAACAACACTATGTCTAGATGGATGAGCGAAATGCTAAAATGCAGAACAGCAGAAGTAACGGTTGGGACAACCAACATAAGAATTATTACAACTAGAGGCTGTCCACAGGGGGGGGGGGGGTACTCTCACCCCTTATGTGGAGCTTGGTTGTAGATGACCTACTGTGGAAACTTACAAACATGGGATTTGAATATCAAGGGTACGCCGACGACATAGTAATCATATGCAGAGGGAAATTTGACGAAACTCTATGTGATAGAATAAAATTAGGTCTCAGAACTACAAAGGAATGGTGTGTAACTGTAGGACTAAATATAAATCCCGCAAAAACCACCATGGTACCCTTTACAAGAAGATGAAACCATAATATTAGACCAATCCGGCTAGATGGAGTCGAAGTAAGCCGGAGTGAAGAAGTCAAATATTTAGGAATTACACTGGACAGCAAACTTCTATGGAAGCAACAAGAAAAAGAAGTCATAATAAAAGCCACACGGGCAATTATGATAAGTAGGTCCATTGCAGGCAAAAGTTGGGGATGCACACCCAAAATAATGCGATGGATGTATACAATGATGGTCCGACCAATTATTATATATGGAATAGTGGTATGGGCAAAAAGACTAAGTCTTCGGACAACACAGAAATCTCTAGAGAAAGTTCAACGGCTAGCTTGTTCTTGTATAACAGGAGCCATGAGAACATGTCCCACTGCGGCAATGGAAGTACTCCTTGAATTTGCACCATTACACCTGTTCCTGCAGGGAGTGGCAAGAGGAGCACTCCACCGCATAGCAAACGAAGGTAATGGAAATGGAGGTCGTATGGAGCCAGGGAAAGCGTGTCTTCTGACCCGACTGTTTCCCACGCTACCAACTCCAATAGACCATAAAACGAAGAGATTCAACTTCGTAAAAAACTTCAAGACGAAACGCAGTAATAAAAAGATATGGAAAAACATATCTGACACATATGATATACACAAGAATATGATCACGTGGTACACGGATGGATCACTAACAGATGAAGGAACCGGAGCAGGGGTATATGGGCCTAGAACCAAATACTTCGAAGCCATGGGGAAATACACCAGTATCTTTCAAGCAGAAATATACGCTATAGATAGATGCATCCAGTTCAATCTGGATAGGCATTATAGCAATGTCGGACAGCCAGGCAGCCATAATGGCATTAGAATCTTACGAGATCAATTCAGAACTAGTATGGGAATGTCTAGGTAAAATAAATAAACTAGGTATGAATAATAGTGTCACCATACTCTGGGTCCCTGGCCACAGAGGATGGTGACACTACTACTTAACACCAGAGAACTCCTATGGTTGGGGCAGGCTAAAATGCGTCAATCAAAGAAATTCATTGGGTCCTATGACTTAAGAAGATTTAAAGAATACATTAAGCTATCGAAGAAAAACCTGAGAATTCTAACAGGACTTCTTACAGGTCATTGTCGGCTTGCTAAACATCTAACTAGGATGGGTATACAAACTGACAGCACATGTAGATTCTGTCTAGAAGACGATGAAGATCCAGAACACATTTTAGAAACGTGTCCAGCGCTAATGCGTACAAGAATGCAAATACTTGGGAATCGACAACCAAGTCCAAACGATATTAGAAAGATGAACCCTAACCATATAATCAGGTTTTTAACTGAGATAGGCTTGACGGACATCTTATAGAACTATTTAAAACCAGAACCCCCTATAAATAGTATAGGGAGATGCCACAGCTGAGAATGGCTTCAGTCATGGTATCAAGCGGGCACAATAGATCTATTCAGGTCGCAGTGCATCACCCCGAAGCAATAATAAAAAGGTCTAGGCTCACCATTACCCCCGCCTGATGATTCAAATGATGAGAGAAAATTGAAGGGGAGAGCAGAGCCTCAGACGGACGAGGTCTATGCTCCCTGCCCTAGGTGGCTAAGACGAGCGAGGTCTAGGTTCTCCATTACACCATTCTGTTGGTTACGATGATGCCTTGATGGTGAATGCGGTGGAAAAACAAAGGGGAGAACAGAGGCGCAGACGGACAAGGTCCATGCTCCCCGCCTGCTGATTAATGCGAAAAATTAATAATGAAGGGGAGATGACGAATTGACACCTCACAGAAAATATAGGGCCGGTCTTCGTACTGTCCTTAGGGAATCAGTCCCTGAACTGTCCTTAAGGGACCGGTCTCCGTACGGTTCTTAGGGAACCAGTAAAGGGATAGGTGAAAACGAACGTATCAAAAATATATTTGTTATTTTCTTATCGACCAATAAAAGTAAATCTTGAGATTTTACATTTTCGATTTCAATGAAATTTGGGCAGCTGATAAAGTTTATTGAGATATGCATTGACCTCTTTTGTATGGTTGTTCATATTTCAATATCTCTTTAAGTAGATATACTAGAAACTCCATTGATGGCTCGTTTTAAAGCTAATAGAACAAGCTTTTAGAGAAATAAAGTTGTTATTTCTAAACTTGAAAATGTGGCCCGTCGTCATTATCTTAGCACTTCAAAATTGATGTCCTTAAAAAGGACACTTCTGAAAAAATCACAAATTTTGGTTGATTTAATACAAATGTTTATGCCAAATTTCAAGATGGTATTTTGATTGCATCATATTTAAAAAAATAATTTTCTAAATTTTTATTTAATTTTTGTATTGAAAAATATTTTTTTTTCGACAGTAAAAGTTGCAATAATTCTTGAATGTATTTCTTCTCTGATTTATAAAATGGCGTCATTTTTATCATATTGACTCTAGTTTTTGAGATATTGATTTTGAGATATAGTTTTTACATTTTTCGAAAAATGGTATATATCTCAAAAGCTAGGGACAATTTGATGAAACTATTGCAATTGTCGAAATCAGAGTTACAAATACATATAAAAACTAGAGAAAATTTTACTTTTGAAAAAATATTTTTTGTTTTTCAATACAAAAAATTTGTAAAAATTTAGAAAATTAATTTTTAAAATAGGATGCTATCAAAATACCATCTTGAATTTGGTATGAACATTAATATTAAATCAACCAAATTGCACTTTTTTTCAGAATTTTGAAAAGGGTCCTTTTTAAGGACATCAATTCTGAAATGCCAGGATAATGATCACCGGTCACATGTTAAAGTTTATAATTTACAACTTAATTTTTCTAAAATCCTGTTCTATTACATTTAAAACGAGCCATTTATATGTAGATGGTGTCACTTTATACATATAAATATGAAAATGTGTCTAATAAAGGTAATAATGATAATTCAAAAAAACTCAAAACTTTGTTTGGTGATGATTTAATGAAATTTATGATTAATGAAATTGTGGTGGTCGGTTCTCGGGTCACAAGATATATATATATATATATATCTATATATATATATATATATATATATATATATATATATATATATATATATATATATATATATATATATATATAACACACAAGAAGTTCATGTGTGTTATTTCTTACATAATGCTTGCTCGACATGCATAAATTAGTAAAATGTTTTATTATATATTTGTAATAATTGCAATTTTTTTTAATAAAAAGTTATTGTTTTTTTTTACGACCACCTTGATAATTTTAAGATATTGTCTTAACGTGCTCAAGGTCCAGTCAGTACAAATTGGGTGTTTGTACCAACCAATAATCTGAAACAGCTGTACGATCTGCCACTCAATGCATTTTGCCAATTGTTTGTTGTTTTATTGGTTGGTACAAAACACCCAATTTGTACTGACTGGACCTTGAGCACGTTAAGACAATATCATAAAAAGTTATATTTATAAAAAATATATTTTTGCAAAAAACTGCAAAAACGCAATAATTTTGGTTAAAAAAATGATTTGCTCCAAAATAATTATTTTTATTTTAAAGCTCATAAAAAATACTTTCTAAAACAGTTATAGACGTTTACAACTGACCTACTCTGATAGAAGTTATAAATAATTCAATACAAGTCTGCGCTGTCAAAATTGCCATATTTGAACCCCAATATCTCGACAACCAGTCATACTAGTCCATCCTCCTTAACAGGTTTTAATGAGGTCTACTTATATTACATGTTCACCAAATTTCATTCAAATCAGAAGCAAAAAAATTTTGAAGGGGTTGACAAATTTTCACCCATATTTGAAACTGAATTAAAACCGATATTCGTCTTGGCCGAAAATATGAGAATCAAACAGTATCAAAAATAACTATTTTTTCCAACAATTTTTAAAAAATTTAAAACTGGAATAACAAACATCAGCAAATTAATATCCTCATTCTGTAATAATTAATATACCCCACGGAAAATGAAACAGTACGTGACTGATAACGTGACTGGTGAAATAGTGATAATGAATGGTTCCAGTTTTGACCCAATCATATGAAACGTACCGGTAAATTTTTACATGGCTTTGTCATTGGAGGTGACGAATTTTTTTTATTTTTTTTTTATATTCTTTATTTAATTATTGAATCTTCTCTATTATAGAGCCTAACAATAAGTATTCAAATCTTAATAACTAAACCTTATAAATAATACCACTTAAATAAATAAATTGGAAGAGTTTTGTGGTTACGATACTCCTTAGAACAGGGTTAGTATTTTTTATTTTATTATTTAGTATTTTTGTTTATTTATTGGTGAAGACAGTGTTTATTGCAGCGGTGAGTGAGAGAATAAAGGGACGAGCAGAGGCACAGACGGACAAGGTCTATGCTCCCTGCACTGGGTGACCAAGACGAGCGAGGTCTAGACTCACCCTTACCCCATTTTGTTGGTTGCGATGATGCATTGATGGTGAATGCGGTGGAATAATAAAGAGGAAAGCAGAGGCACAGACGGACAAGGTCTATGCTCTCTGCTTTGGGTGGCCCAGACGAGTGAGGTCTAGGGGCGGTCAGCCATAGTACTCGAAGCAGGGGGAATAACATGTAACCCTTGGGTACGTGCCGTAACTGTATGGGTACTATGGAAGTGCGACTATGACCTCCAAGTGGTGACCGCTGGAAACAGTCTCAGTACGGTCATGTCTCTGCTGAGAGCTGGCTAGCATAGTCGGGCGAAACTGGACGATATGTGGAGGATTATACCTTAATGTAAAATCCAGAATCATTAAAATCCTATATTCCCCTAGTCCACGATGTTATGCGACCCGTGTCATTGGACGGTTGCAGTCAGGGGCAAAAGACTGTGATGGAACGGAGCCTCGCTGATACCTGGTCGCCTCAGCGAGTATGTGTGGCCTTGTCATGGTATAAGGGGCTATGTCATGATCGACCTATAATCCCCTATTATTTTACTTACAGATGAACAGAAATATGGAAAAAACTTTAAAAAAGCAGGGCTTAACTGCTTCGGAACTGGCGGACAGAATGGAGGCTCATCTCCATGACGACGACCGCCAGGGGCAGAAGAAAAAACAAAAAGAAGAAACCCCAAAGACCACGAGACAGGCCAAAACTGTCAAGTGTGAAGTGCCCAAGGAAGAAACAGTGTCTGAAGAGAAACCTACAACAAGTAGAGGGCAGCTTTGGCAGAGGCGAAGATTCGGAAACCCCGCCACATGCCAACATTACCACCATTGGGGTAACCTGGTGGGGCAGACGATCCCCGACGCGAGGGACTGAGCGGTTCTGGCCGGAAGTGGTACCTGCGGTACCTTGTAAAGGGGTTTAAACCCGACGAGGCCCGCAACAAGGCACTAGAGCACCGGCAGGGAAACCAAGGCACAGCAAAAGCCACAGTAGGCAATAAAAGAGCTAGCGATGCGATTACGCCGCCAGAAAAGTGCACCAAAAAGGTGCGAACGGAGAAGGCCTTAAACACCAATGCAGGTGGAGGGCATTTCACAAAGCCAGCACACGGGAAACCACCCAAACCGAGCACAAGCTATGCTAGTGCCGTGAAGTCGGTAAGGGTGGCCGTATTGGCGAAGGACTTTCCCGATCAAATACTCACCAGTGAGGATCTCTCAACTCTGGAGGAGGCGATCGTGGATGAAATGGATCTCGGATGGACGTGCAAACTGAAATTCGAGGGCATATCCTTCAAGCCAGGAATGCTGCTAGTGGAATGTACCAACCAGGAGACTGCAGACTGGCTAAAACAGGCGGCTGGAAAACTAACGGCGTGGAAGGGGGTGGATTTGATGGCATGTTTGGGTGATGACATACCTCACATGCACACCATCAAAATCTACTTTCCCAGAAGCGTTCGGAAAGAAACCAGCAAGTTGCTAAGCCTTCTGGACAAGCAGAATGAAGGGTTGAATACCGGTATATGGAAGGTGTACCGGGTCACCGAAGATGCCAATGGTCAACTACTCCTGATTGGGGTCGATACTCAATCGATGGATGAGATCGAGAAGGCAGGACGCGTGCTGAAATACAGGTTCGGCAACGTATCTGTGCACGTGTCGAAGAATAAGGACGACAAAGATGTCGACAAAAACGAAGAAGCACCGACGACATCGGCAGCAGGTACACTGCATGTGTCCCAGATGGAGGTGGATGATGTACCGTCAACCTCGACAGCAGGTCTGCAACTGCATAATGTCGAGGAGGCGGCAGATGAAGAAACTGAGGCTACGTCGGCCTACCACGCTCGGAGGAGGAAATGTCGGATATCGACATAGCCCTTCTGTACGTGGGCGACGCCAGCAACCAGACCCTAACAGAGGACGAGGCGACTCTGTTAGAGGAAGAAATTTAAAAAATAGAAGCATGAACAGCACCAAATTCGCCCAAATAAACCTGCATCACGCCAAGACGGCGTCTGACATCATCACGCAGGTCGTTGCAAAGCAACAAATTGGGATGGTGCTGATTCAAGAACCCTGGGTACTCAGGGGCCAGATTAAAGGTCTGGCAAGTAAGGATGCAAAGGTAATATGGGATATCAGGGTGGATAATCCTAGAGCTTGTATCTTGATTAGAAACGATATTAAATATCTTTGTCTTTCAGAATTCCTAACGCGGGATCAAGTAGTCATTCAGGTCTCTCTGATGATGAACGATAACCCCCGCGAAGTAGTCATAGCGGCGTGTTATTTCCCTGGTGAGGAAACCATAGCGCCACCAGCAGATATCCAGAAGGTGGTGGAGTACTGCCAAAAGAAGAACCTTCCAATAATCATCGGAAGTGACGCAAATGCGCATAATGAGGTATGGGGAAGCACGGACACAAATAAAAGGGGTGAGTACCTTTTAGAATTTTTAGTATCATATAACTTAGATATTTACAACGTGGGAAATACACCAACATTTGTAACGTCAAGTCAAGTACGTCAAGAGGTTCCTGATATCACTTTCGGGAACAGGTATATGACAGCCTATGTAAAAAACTGGAGAGTGTCCAGCGAACCATCTATGTCAGATCACAGGATAATACTGTTCGATATAGATGGGCTCACACCAAAAGTAAGTAATATAACAAATCCCAGGAAAACAGACTGGGAGAAGTATAAAGACATACTAAAAACCAATTTAAAACGTATTAGTACAGGTAGAGCCGCAAGGCACCCATTAGGTATATGACAGCCTATGTAAAAAACTGGAGAGTGTCCAGCGAACCATCTATGTCAGATCACAGGATAATACTGTTCGATATAGATGGGCTCACAATAAAAGTAAGTAATATAACAAATCCCAGGAAAACAGACTGGGAGAAGTATAAAGACATACTAAAAACCAATTTAAAACGTATTAGTACAGGTAGAGCCGCAAGGCACCCATTAGAGCTGGAAAGTATGGTAAATGAAATAAACTATGCAATAAACGATGCCTATGCATCCAGCTGCACAGAGAAAAAAGTAACCAGACAAAGAGAAACTCCATGGTGGAGTGACCACTTGTCAAAACTAAGAACCAAAGTACGTAGGCTCTTTAATAGGGCTAAGCTTACTGGGGACTGGCAGGCCTACTCTGCCCTTCTTACCACATATAATAAAGATATAAGAAGTGCGAAGAGGAAAAGCATCCGAAACTTCTGTGAGAACATCACTGACACATCGGCTGCAGCGAGGCTATACAAGGTTATAGCAAAAGTTAAAACAGAAACATCACTCTCACTAAAAAGGGAGGATGGGAGCTATACCGAAAATGAGAATCAAAAGGTTTCACTTTTGCTAAAGACTCACTTTCCAGGCAGCACGCAAAACGTGCAAGAACACGATGAAATTCTTGTGAGACCCAGAATAGAAGACTGGGAGATTGCAAACAAGGTCTTTACAGAACAAAGAATTGATTGGGCCTTACAAACATTCCAACATTTCAAGTCCCCAGGTGTGGACGGCATATTCCCTGCTTTGCTACAACAGGGCAAATATTACCTAGAATAACTAGAAGCAGCCTAGCACTAGGCTACATACCAAGCATTTGGAGAAGAGCCAAGGTGGTATTTATACCAAAGGTGGGTAAAAAAGATCCCACCCATCCAAAGTCCTTCAGGCCAATTTGTCTCACTTCCTTTGTACTCAAAACAATGGAAAAGATAATAGACAATTATATCAGAGAGAATATTCTGAAAGAAATTCCACTACATGCTTGTCAGCATGCATACAGAGCAGGCAGATCCACAGAAACCGCTCTATATCAACTGACAAATATAATACAGAAAACCATAGATCAAAAAGAGATCGCACTGTGTGCCTTCCTTGACATCGAGGGTGCCTTTGATAATACCTCTCATGAGGGCATACAGAGGTCCCTGGAGGTTAAGGGAGTAAACAACACTATGTCTAGATGGATGAGCGAAATGCTAAAATGCAGAACAGCAGAAGTAACGGTTGGGACAACCAACATAAGAATTATTACAACTAGAGGCTGTCCACAGGGGGGGGGGGGTTCTCTCACCCCTTATGTGGAGCTTGGTTGTAGATGACCTACTGTGGAAACTTACAAACATGGGATTTGAATATCAAGGGTACGCCGACGACATAGTAATCATATGCAGAGGGAAATTTGACGACACTCTATGTGATAGAATAAAATTAGGTCTCAGAACTACAAAGGAATGGTGTGTAACTGTAGGACTAAATATAAATCCCGCAAAAACCACCATGGTACCCTTTACAAGAAGATGAAACCATAATATTAGACCAATCCGGCTAGATGGAGTCGAAGTAAGCCGGAGTGAAGAAGTCAAATATTTAGGAATTACACTGGACAGCAAACTTCTATGGAAGCAACAAGAAAAAGAAGTCATAATAAAAGCCACACGGGCAATTATGATAAGTAGGTCCATTGCAGGCAAAAGTTGGGGATGCACACCCAAAATAATGCGATGGATGTATACAATGATGGTCCGACCAATTATTTGATATACACAAGAATATGATCACGTGGTACACGGATGGATCACTAACAGATGAAGGAACCGGAGCAGGGGTATATGGGCCTAGAACCAAATACTTCGAAGCCATGGGGAAATACACCAGTATCTTTCAAGCGGAAATATACGCTATAGATAGATGCATCCAATTCAATCTGGATAGGCATTATAGCAATGTCGGACAGCCAGGCAGCCATAATGGCATTAGAATCTTACGAGATCAATTCAGAACTAGTATGGGAATGTCTAGGTAAAATAAATAAACTAGGTATGAATAATAGTGTCACCATACTCTGGGTCCCTGGCCACAGAGGATGGTGACACTACTACTTAACACCAGAGAACTCCTATGGTTGGGGCAGGCTAAAATGCGTCAATCAATGAAATTCATTGGGTCCTATGACTTAAGAAGATTTAAAGAATACATTAAGCTATCGAAGAAAAACCTGAGAATTCTAACAGGACTTCTTACAGGTCATTGTCGGCTTGCTAAACATCTAACTAGGATGGGTATACAAACTGACAGCACATGTAGATTCTGTCTAGAAGACGATGAAGATCCAGAACACATTTTAGAAACGTGTCCAGCGCTAATGCGTACAAGAATGCAAATACTTGGGAATCGACAACCAAGTCCAAACGATATTAGAAAGATGAACCCTAACCATATAATCAGGTTTTTAACTGAGATAGGCTTGACGGACATCTTATAGAACTATTTAAAACCAGAACCCCCTATAAATAGTATAGGGAGATGCCACAGCTGAGAATGGCTTCAGTCATGGTATCAAGCGGGCACAATAGATCTATTCAGGTCGCAGTGCATCACCCCGAAGCAATAATAAAAAGGTCTAGGCTCACCATTACCCCCGCCTGATGATTCAAATGATGAGAGAAAATTGAAGGGGAGAGCAGAGCCTCAGACGGACGAGGTCTATGCTCCCTGCCCTAGGTGGCTAAGACGAGCGAGGTCTAGGTTCTCCATTACACCATTCTGTTGGTTACGATGATGCCTTGATGGTGAATGCGGTGGAAAAACAAAGGGGAGAACAGAGGCGCAGACGGACAAGGTCCATGCTCCCCGCCTGCTGATTAATGCGAAAAATTAATAATGAAGGGGAGATGACGAATTGACACCTCACAGAAAATATAGGGCCGGTCTTCGTACTGTCCTTAGGGAATCAGTCCCTGAACTGTCCTTAAGGGACCGGTCTCCGTACGGTTCTTAGGGAACCAGTAAAGGGATAGGTGAAAACGAACGTATCAAAAATATATTTGTTATTTTCTTATCGACCAATAAAAGTAAATCTTGAGATTTTACATTTTCGATTTCAATGAAATTTGGGCAGCTGATAAAGTTTATTGAGATATGCATTGACCTCTTTTGTATGGTTGTTCATATTTCAATATCTCTTTAAGTAGATATACTAGAAACTCCATTGATGGCTCGTTTTAAAGCTAATAGAACAAGCTTTTAGAGAAATAAAGTTGTTATTTCTAAACTTGAAAATGTGGCCCGTCGTCATTATCTTAGCACTTCAAAATTGATGTCCTTAAAAAGGACACTTCTGAATTAATACAAATGTTTATGCCAAATTTCAAGATGGTATTTTGATTGCATCATATTTAAAAAAATAATTTTCTAAATTTTTGTTTAATTTTTGTATTGAAAAATATTTTTTTTTTCGACAGTAAAAGTTGCAATAATTCTTGAATGTATTTCTTCTCTGATTTATAAAATGGCGTCATTTTTATCATATTGACTCTAGTTTTTGAGATATTGATTTTGAGATATAGTTTTTACATTTTTCGAAAAATGGTATATATCTCAAAAGCTAGGGACAATTTGATGAAACTATTGCAATTGTCGAAATCAGAGTTACAAATACATATAAAAACTAGAGAAAATTTTACTTTTGAAAAAATATTTTTTGTTTTTCAATACAAAAAATTTGTAAAAATTTAGAAAATTAATTTTTAAAATAGGATGCTATCAAAATACCATCTTGAATTTGGTATGAACATTAATATTAAATCAACCAAATTGCACTTTTTTTCAGAATTTTGAAAAGGGTCCTTTTTAAGGACATCAATTCTGAAATGCCAGGATAATGATCACCGGTCACATGTTAAAGTTTATAATTTACAACTTAATTTTTCTAAAATCCTGTTCTATTACATTTAAAACGAGCCATTTATATGTAGATGGTGTCACTTTATACATATAAATATGAAAATGTGTCTAATAAAGGTAATAATGATAATTCAAAAAAACTCAAAACTTTGTTTGGTGATGATTTAATGAAATTTATGATTAATGAAATTGTGGTGGTCGGTTCTCGGGTCACAAGATATATATATATATATATCTATATATATATATATATATATATATATATATATATATATATATATATATATATATATATATATATATATATACTTCTTGTGTGTTATATATATATATATATATATATATATATATATATATAACACACAAGAAGTTCATGTGTGTTATTTCTTACATAATGCTTGCTCGACATGCATAAATTAGTAATATGTTTTATTATATATTTGTAATAATTGCAATTTTTTTTAATAAAAAGTTATTGTTTTTTTTTTACGACCACCTTGATAATTTTAAGATATTGTCTTAACGTGCTCAAGGTCCAGTCAGTACAAATTGGGTGTTTGTACCAACCAATAATCTGAAACAGCTGTACGATCTGCCACTCAATGCATTTTGCCAATTGTTTGTTGTTTTATTGGTTGGTACAAAACACCCAATTTGTACTGACTGGACCTTGAGCACGTTAAGACAATATCATAAAAAGTTATATTTATAAAAAATATATTTTTGAAAAAAAAATATTTTTTTTCTAAGTTTTTTTTTGAAAAAAAAAATTAGATGTTCTCCAAGTCTGCAGTGACCTGTGAGAAATCCAGTAGATTCTTATGTTGTTCTTCCTTAATTTAATATATTCTTTAAATCTTTTGAGGTTGTAGATCCCGATAAGTTTCTTTGATTACACTGTTCTACAAATTGAGGGTTATTGGCGTCCACAGAAATAAAACTTATCATTTCTTGTAGATTTCGGCCTCCTGATTCTGCTGCGTACTCAGAATTGTCTCTATACGTCGAGATTCTTCAAAAAATCGATTCAAAGTTGCAAAAAAGGCCATTTTTGGTACTTTATATCGCAAGTTATCGCACGATTTCGACATGTAGCAGATGCAAACTTTATCACAAAATAAAATATGAACCTATCCCTACGGATAATTGGCAAGTAATATATATTATTTTAATGAATGGCAGACTTGGGACTATTTTCGTGACGCAAATGAATTGTGAAAATTAAAGAAAAAAAAGCCCTTATGGATCGCTACAGCATACTATACATATTTCAACATTTTCAAAGAACTGTGTGACTTACAAATGTTCTTCAAGTTTGGTAGGATCTTCGATGCAGGGGAAATTTATGAATGGCAACAAGTAACTAGTGTTTTATTTTATTGTTAGGGTAATACATTATTTTTCCATTACTACTAGTTTTATTTGGCAGACTTTAATTAATGACAGTTTCCAAAAAAATGTAATATACTTAGTAATTTGAATAGTTTAAGATTTGTTACTTCACGAGAACTATATATTTCTATGACATTTTTTTAATGACATCGTAACACACCTTCATATTTGGACTGGGAATGTCACATCTTTAAATAGAATGTGTTTTTCCACAGGCAGGGAAGAAAATGGCTCTCTCAAAAATATATAGCGGCAAATAACGTATATGTTTGGGGAACATAATATATATTTGGAAATTTGCCATGTGAAAAAATAAAATATGTTTGCATCTGAACATAATATGTTTACCTCATAACACATTTATACTGCGTTAACGCTGCACAGAAAAAAAATTATTCAATATGATGAATTTATTCATAAATATTATGAATTTTTTCACCAACTTCATCACATATCCAACCGCGCCCATATATAGCCTATGACACCCTCCGGACTCCATAGTATCCTGTTACAAAATTTCAGTTAAATCGGGTTAGCGGTTTGGACGTGGTGCTGGAACAAACAGACAGACCGACAGACGGACCAAGAGTTTATATATATGTATATATATATATATATCTATCTATATATATATATATATAGATATATTTATATATATATATATATATATATATATATATATATATATATATATATATATATATATATATATATATATATATATACATATATATATATATATATATATATATATATATATATATACGGATAGAAAATATTTGTTTGAATTGTAATTAAATGTAATTATAATGAAATTCGAAATCACCATATAAATATTGGGAGTAACATCTAATTACATTATAATTGAATTGTATAATTATTTTGTTCAGATTGAAATATTATTATACGATATTTAAACAAAAATTGCTTTAATCGCTGTTTTACATGAATATACTATATTAATGTTTCTGTAGAAATATATATAGTTTTCATCAGATTTTAATATATGCATGTTTGATATTTCCGCTATTTAACAAACCCAACGTCAATAAAAGGTTCTTTGACTTATATGTATTTGGTTATTCGTGATTGTGACTGGGTGACAATGAATTACAAAAAAAAAATCATTATTTTGAATATATGTATGTTTGGCATTACGATATCACAATTAAATGACAACGCTGCCTACTTTTAGCACTCAGAAACACTCACATTAATACTTTTCATATAGTTCAAAAGTTCTTTTTGATGGAAGAATTTGTTTAAATACCGCCAATTAATGTTAATACCAGATAGTTGCTGCTTGTGAAATATCCAATTTATCCGTAATGCACTGAACTCAAAATAGGAACAATAGATAAAAATAAAATTATTAAGTGTAAATAAAATGTGTGTAATAAAAAAAATAAAAGTTTAAGTTTGTAATTATATAATATAAATAAAAACCGTAATTTAAAAAGGGAAAAAACGAATATTGTGTAAAGAAGATATTAGCAATTAATTTACTATTTTTACATTAAAATTATAGGTAAAGATAAATATGTTTACATGTAAATAAAATGTTTTTCACATTTAAACATATATATATGTTTGCAAGAACGCCGAAAATTATTCATTATGAACATTAATATGTTTGAACGAAAACAAATGTTTGGCTGTTATTATAATAATGTTTGGCAATGAAATAATACTTTTGTTTGAATAACGTTCCAAAAATATATGTAATGCCTGCAAAATTATGTTTGGGAGAGCCCTTTTTTTGCAGCGTGTATATATATATATATATATATATATATATATATATACATATGTATTTTCAGTGCTCCATTTTTGGTCAAACCTCTATATATATATATATTTTTATATATATATATATAATATATATATATATATATATATATATATATATATATATATATATATATATATATATATATATATATATATATATATATATATATATGTAGCCGCGGTAGCTCAGTGGTTAGTGCGTTGGGCTGCGAGCCGAAAGGTCCCCGGTTCAAGTCTGGACCGGGGCTAACAACATCTTTTCATAGAAACATTTTTCTATACCGCGCTACCTCTCGTCAGTAAATGGCAAACCTACGAGAGTAAAAACCATTGCCTATGAAAAGCTCTATATATATATATATATATATATATATATATATATATATATATATATATATATATATATATATATATACATATGTATTTTCAGTGCTCCATTTTGGGTCAAACCTCTATATATATATATATATATTTTTATATATATATATATAATATATATATATATATATATATATATATATACATATATATATATATATATATATATATATATATCTATATATATATATATATATATATATATATATATATATATATATATGTATATTTATATATATATATATATATATATATATATATATATATATATATATATATCTATATATATATATATATATATATATATATACATACATATATATTTGCAGTGCTCCATTTTGGGTCAAACCTCTATATATTTATATATATATATATATATATATATATATATATATATATATATATGTAGCCGCGGTAGCTCAGTGGTTAGTGCGTTGGACTGCGAGCCGAAAGGTCCCCGGTTCAAGTCTGGACTGGGGCTAACAACATCTTTTCATAGAAACATTTTTCTATACCGCGCTACCTCTCCTCAGTAAATGGCAAACCTACGAGAGTAAAAACCATTGCCTATGAAAAGCTCTCGCCCGCCGTTCGGATTCGGCAATAAACTGTAGGTCCCACCACTTTGAGTACAAATATAACACGCACAGCTCAAAATGGTGAGAGAGCTCGAAAATGTGGCCCGTCGTCATTATCTTAGCACTTCAAAATTGATGTCCTTAAAAAGGACACTTCTGAAAAAATCACAAATTTTGGTTGATTTAATACAAATGTTTATGCCAAATTTCAAGATGGTATTTTGATTGCATCATATTTAAAAAAATAATTTTCTAAATTTTTGTTTAATTTTTGTATTGAAAAATATTTTTTTTTTCGACAGTAAAAGTTGCAATAATTCTTGAATGTATTTCTTCTCTGATTTATAAAATGGCGTCATTTTTATCATATTGACTCTAGTTTTTGAGATATTGATTTTGAGATATAGTTTTTACATTTTTCGAAAAATGGTATATATCTCAAAAGCTAGGGACAATTTGATGAAACTATTGCAATTGTCGAAATCAGAGTTACAAATACATATAAAAACTAGAGAAAATTTTACTTTTGAAAAAATATTTTTTGTTTTTCAATACAAAAAATTTGTAAAAATTTAGAAAATTAATTTTTAAAATAGGATGCTATCAAAATACCATCTTGAATTTGGTATGAACATTAATATTAAATCAACCAAATTGCACTTTTTTTCAGAATTTTGAAAAGGGTCCTTTTTAAGGACATCAATTCTGAAATGCCAGGATAATGATCACCGGTCACATGTTAAAGTTTATAATTTACAACTTAATTTTTCTAAAATCCTGTTCTATTACATTTAAAACGAGCCATTTATATGTAGATGGTGTCACTTTATACATATAAATATGAAAATGTGTCTAATAAAGGTAATAATGATAATTCAAAAAAACTCAAAACTTTGTTTGGTGATGATTTAATGAAATTTATGATTAATGAAATTGTGGTGGTCGGTTCTCGGGTCACAAGATATATAGATATATATATATATCTATATATATATATATATATATATATAT
This sequence comes from Dryomyza anilis, assembly GCA_951804985.1. NCBI lineage: Eukaryota > Metazoa > Arthropoda > Insecta > Diptera > Dryomyzidae > Dryomyza > Dryomyza anilis. Next base: position 50,753,982 of record OX638135.1, read on the forward strand.
ATATATATATATATATATATATATATATATATATATATATACGGCTACAGCCGAAGTTCTGTACAGGACTGTAGCGCCAAACTATTATTATTATTATATATATATATATATATATATATATATATATATATATATATATATATATATATATATATATTATATATATATATATATATATATATATATATATATATATATATAAATATATATACAGAGGTTTGACCCAAAATGGAGCACTGAAAATATATATGTATGTATATATATATATATATATATATATATATATATATATATATATATATACACGCTGCAAAAAAGGGCTCTCCCAAACATAATTTTGCAGGCATTACATATATTTTTGGAACGTTATTCAAACAAAAGTATTATTTCATTGCCAAACATTATTATAATAACAGCCAAACATATTTTTAATTTCGTTCAAACATATTAATGTTCAGAATGAATAATTTTCGGCGTTCTTGCAAACATATACATATGTTTAAATGTGAAAAACATTTTATTTACATGTAAACATATTCATCTTTATCAATAATTTTAATGTAAAAATAGTAAATTAATTGCTAATATCTTCTTTACACAATATTCGTTTTTTCCCTTTTTAAATTACGTTTTTTATTTATATTATATAATTTCAAACTTAAACTTTTATTTTTTTTATTACACAAATTTTATTTATACTTAATAATTTTATTTTTATCTATTGTTCCTATTTTGAGTTCAGTGCATTACGGATAAATTGGATATTTCACAAGCAGCAACTATCTGGTATTAACATTAATTGGCGGTATTTAAACAAATTCTTCCATTAAAAAGAACTTTTTAACTTTATGAAAAGTATTAATGTGAGTGTTTCTGAGTGCTAAAAGTATGCAGCGTTGTCATTTAATTGTGATATCGTAATGCCAAACATACATATATTAAATATAATGATTTTTTTTTTGTAATTCATTGTCACCCAATCACAATCACGAATAACCAAATACATATAAGTCAAAGAACCTTTTATTGACGTTGGGTGTGTTAAATAGCGGAAATATCAAACATGCATATATTAAAATCTGATGAAAATTATATATATATTTCTACAGAAACATTAATATAGTATATTCATGTAAAACAGCGATTAAAGCAATTTATGTTTAAATATCGTATAATAATATTTCAATCTAAACAAAATAATAATACAATTCAATTATAATGTAATTAGATGTTACTCCCTATATTTTTATGGTGATTTCGAATTTCATTATAATTACATTAAATTACAATTCAAACAAATATTTTCTATCCGTATATATATATATATATATATATATATATAGATATATATATATATATATATATATATATATATATATATATATATATATATATATATATATATATGTATATACATATATATAAACTCTTGGTCCGTCTGTCGGTCTGTCTGTTTGTTCCAGCACCACGTCCGAACCGCTAACCCGATTTAACTGAAATTTTGTAACAGGATACTATGAAGTCCGGAGGGTGTCATAGGCTATATATGGGCGCGGTTGGATATATGATGAAGTTGGTGAAAAATTCATAATATTTATGAATAAATTCATCATATTGAATATTTTTTTTTCTGTACAGAATTAACGCAGTATAAATGTGTTATGAGGTAAACATATTATGTTCAGATGCAAACATATTTTATTTTTACACATGGCACATTTCCAAATATATATTATGTTCCCCAAACATATACGTTATTTGCCGCTATATATTTTTGAGAGCCATTTTCTTCCCTGCCTGTGGAAAAACACATTCTATTTAAAGATGTGACATTCCCAGTCCAAATATGAAGGTGTGTTACGATGTCATTAAAAAAATGTCATAGAAATATATAGTTCTCGTGAAGTAACAAATCTTAAACTATTCAAATTACTAAGTATATTACATTTTTTTGGAAACTGTCATTAATTAAAGTCTGCCAAATAAAACTAGTAGTAATGGAAAAATAATGTATTACCCTAACAGTAAAATAAAACACTAGTTACTTGTTGCCATTCATAAATTTCCCCTGCATCGAAGATCCTACCAAACTTGAAGAACATTTGTAAGTCACACAGTTCTTTGAAAATGTTGAAATATGTATAGTATGCTGTAGCGATCCATAAGGGCTTTTTTTTTTTAATTTTCACAATTCATTTGCGTCACGAAAATAGTCCCAAGTCTGCCATTCATTAAAATAATATATATTACTTGCCAATTATCCGTAGGGATAGGTTCATATTTTATTTTGTGATAAAGTTTGCATCTGCTACATGTCGAAATCGTGCGATAACTTGCGATATAAAGTACCAAAAATGGCCTTTTTTGCAACTTTGAATCGATTTTTTGAAGAATCTCGACGTATAGAGAAAATTTTGAGTACGCAGCAGAATCAGGAGACCGAAATCTACAAGAAATGATAAGTTTTATTTCTGTGGACGCCAATAACCCTCAATTTGTAGAACAGTGTAATCAAAGAAACTTATCGGGATCTACAACCTCAAAAGATTTAAAGAATATATTAAATTAAGGAAGAACAACATAAGAATCTACTGGATTTCTCACAGGTCACTGCAGACTTGGAGAACATCTAATTTTTTTTTTCAAAAAAAAACTTAGAAAAAAAATATTTTTTTTTCAAAAATATATTTTTTTTAAATATAACTTTTTATGATATTGTCTTAACGTGCTCAAGGTCCAGTCAGTACAAATTGGGTGTTTTGTACCAACCAATAAAACAACAAACAATTGGCAAAATGCATTGAGTGGCAGATCGTACAGCTGTTTCAGATTATTGGTTGGTACAAAACACCCAATTTGTACTGACTGGACCTTGAGCACGTTAAGACAATATCTTAAAATTATCAAGAGGTCGTAAAACAAAAACAATAACTTTTTATAAAAAAAAATTGCAATTATTACAAATATATTATAAAACATTTTACTAATTTATGCATGTCGAGCAAGCATTATGTAAGAAATAACACACATGAACTTCTTGAGAACTGAGAAGTACGGCAAAAATGAAGGAAAAAAAATATTTTGATAGAAATTTGGTTTAATGAACAGCGTTCTTCATTTTGGATCATTAATATGATGAAACGTATTCTTCACATACAGTTCATCATATTGAAGAACACTTTTTCGACAGTTACCAGACGTTCTTCTTATTTATGATGGCATTCATAACAATAATGGCGTTAGTCATTAATATTATGAATGTTTTTTCAATACAATGAATCATGGTTTGAAGAACGGAATTCATCAATATGGTGTACATTTTTTTTTTTCTGTGTGGACAGACTCCGAGAATAATCATTGACTTAAGAAGAAATGTAGCCAAGCCAGAAAAATATGTTCACAGACGGAAAAAAGTAGGGGAACCTGGGGAAAAATGGGACATGGGGTAATGTAGATATACAATTTTTGGACATGTTGCAAATTTTGATCATAAAAGCAATTATCAAGTGCTTCTTAATATAGCATCAATTTTTTCATCCATGGTTATAATCAAATTAATACCTTTCTATTGCTTTTCGAGAAAAAAAAAATTTTATAGAAAAACCAATTCCAATATCTCTTGAAGTACAAATGAAATACTAAAATGTTGAAATATGTATTGTATGCTGAAGCGACCCATAAGGGCATTTTTTCTTTAATTTTCACAATTCATATGCGTCACTAAATCTGCCATTCATTAAAATAAAATATTCAATATATATTACTACAACAGTCGCGACAAAATATTATTATAAATTTAAAAATAATAATGTGTAGCTGTAGAGTGTCGCAGTTTTTTATTTTTTCATGTCAAATTTTCAAAAATTTCAGTTCAGTCGCTCAGAAGCATTCCTTGACGACGGATGTATATTTGATATTTTTAACCCATTCAAATCTGCTGAATCAGATAAACACCAGGAGATTACGCAGTGCAATTTTCCCCATCATGTTTTCACATAATGCGTACATCAGATGCTAAGAATTTTGTACTATTTTTCATCTAGCACCACTACATTAAATATGTATGAAATTGTATATCTCTGCATGCAATTCCCTCCATTTTAATCAAATATTTCATAAGCAAATTTTAAAAAATAGTCCGAAAAATTTCAGTAAAATAAAGTTTAAAATTTTTTCGAAATTTTGACAGCAAACACATTGCGAACTAATATTTAAATGTTTTTCAAGAGAGCTTAGAGAATTTTGGACCCAGATTTTTGTTTGCCAATTATCCGTAGGGAAAGTTCATATTTTATTTTGTGATAAAGTTTGCATCTGCTACATGTCGAAATCGTAAAATAAACAAAAATTGTCCAAGGTCATAATCCAGAAGCACTTCCAGTGGACATGTTCCCATAGAATTCTTCTTCGTTGAAGTTTTTTTATTTTATAATTTGTATGTGGTGGATTTTGGTGTGTAGAATATTGGTGTGGTGAGTTTCGCTGTGGTGAATTTTGATGTGCTGAATTTCGGTGTGGTGAGTAAAAAATTGTGGTGGTTGATACCCTGGTGTTAAATCTCTTGATATAACTATAATAACTGTTGACATACACCATCTGGAAAATGTACCTTCTATGTGGGGTGCCACGCCCAGTGGTGCAACTTTATTTTCGATAAATATTATCGAATTTTTTCGAACATTGTATTTTTTTGGATAATAGTTATTTCGAACATTGCATTGTTTTTGCATTGCATGTGCCGACTTCTTTCTGTTGGCTTATGAATATTATGGTTGGGGCTTTAGGTGGCAACGATTTACAAATAACCCAAAAAAAAAAGACGATAACTTGCGATAAAAAATACCAAAAATGGCCTTTTTTGCAACTTTGAATCGATTTTTTTGCAAAATCTTGGAAAATTCTTGTAAACAGTGTCCTTATAGACGTCTAAACGGCTGAATTGAATTGAACCGGGCAGAGTATTGGCTATATCTCGATGAGTTTTATGGACTAGGCGTGGTACATCACATATAACCCAAAAATTAAAATCACATTATTTCAGCAATTAGGGTAGCAAATTTAATGAAATTTTGGTCAGCGTTATATTTAACCTTTCTAAAAGGTCTCCTGGAATGTGGGCGGGATTGCACCACTGGGCGTGGCACCCCACAAAGAAGGTACATTTTCCAGATGGTGTATGTCAACAGTTATTATAGTTATATCAAGAGATTTAACACCAGGGTATCAACCACCACAATTTTTTACTCACCACACCGAAATTCAGCACATCAAAATTCACCACAGCGAAACTCACCACACCAATATTCTACACACCAAAATCCACCACATAAAAATTACAAAATAAAAAAACTTCAACGAAGAAGAATTCTATGGGAACATGTCCACTGGAAGTGCTTCTGGATTATGACCTTGGACAATTTTTGTTCGAATTTTTCGAACATTGTTGTGATTTCGAACATTGCGTTGTTTTTGTCGTCCAAAAATATTCTTTAACATTTTTTGTTTCCTAATTTTTCGAACATTGTTGTTTTCGTCGAATAAAGTGTTTTTTTTTGATAATGGAGATTTCGAACATTGCGTTGTTTTTGTCGTCCAAAAACTTTTTTTTTCGAATTTTTTCGAACATTGTTTTTTTTTCGATTTTTTTTTTGTGTAACGGTGATTTCGACCATTGCGTTGTTATTATCGTCCAAAAGCTTTCTTTAACAATTGGTTTTCCTAATTTTTCGAACATTGTTGTTTTTGTCGAATAAAGTATTTTTTTGGATAATGGTGATTTCGGTCATGCGCTGTTTTTGTCGTCCAAAAATTTTCATTAACAACTTTATTTTCGAATTTTTTCGAACATTGTATTTTTTTGGATAATAGTTATTTCGAACATTGCATTGTTTTTGCATTGCATGTGCCGACTTCTTTCTGTTGGCTTATGAATATTATGGTTGGGGCTTTAGGTGGCAACGATTTACAAATAACCCAAAAAAAAAGACAACACTGTATCGATTTTATTAAAATTTTTGCTGACAGAAAAACTATAACTGGGGAGATTAGTTGTTGTTGTTTTCAATGTTCCCCTTTTTACGCAAGCCTTTCATATTCTGTTCTGGTAGTTACGGTTCAAATCATTTGAATAAAAACATTTAGAAAGATTACAAATAAAAGTGATTACTAGAATTAATATGCCTCCAAAGAGAAGAAGCAATTTGAGCGCAAAGTCAGTGAATGCCTTTAAAATACAAAAAAAACGGAGACAAGAAGAAACAGAGGAACAACGCGCTTACAATCTATAGCAGATAGAAATGCTGCACGGAGGCATAATGAAACCGTGGAAGAACGCCATTTTCGCTTACAGTCTGACCCCGATCGAACCGCTGCTTGCAGGCAAAATGAAACCGATGAGGAACGCCTGTTGCTCCTGGAGTCTAACGCCTACCGAAACGTTGAAAGCAGGCAGAATGAAAATACGGAAGAACGTGATTTACATTAAACATTTTTTCAAAATTACGTCTGAACATTTCTAATAGATATCTGTAATCAATTTGTTAAATTTTATTTTAGTTATTGATCCATTTTTTTTATAGATTTTTGTCGTGAACTTGTTAGTTAAGTTTTCAAACTTTACTTTTTCGATTTACGTCACTTTCGATTGATCTAATTTTTTTTTTCTAAATTACCTCGGTTCCAAATTACCCGCCACGGCGAAATCTAATTTAATAGTGAATCTGCCAAACTGTCAACAGCTGTCAAACAGCAATCATACTATTATTATATCAATCATGCGTCAATGCTAACATGATTGGCACAATGATGAACATGATTCTGGCAATCATGCATACTCGAATTACATTTTTGTCACAATCATTACATATTCTAACCATATAATTTGATCATAATATGATTTCAGAAATCTAACGCTGCCCGAAACATTGAACGCAGGCAGGACGAAAATGAGGAGAACCGCCAGTTGCGCTTGCAATCTAATGCCGAACGAAACGATGAGCGTAGACAACACGAATTTACAAAGCAGCAGCAAGCAAGGCGTCATAAAATTAGAACTTGTGTTATAAATCGGAGGCACTCTATATCAAACACAGCTAATCTGCAAAAAGCAGCATTTTGTTACTCTCCTCCCATCAACTATCTCTCCTTATATGCAGTATTAATTGGATCTATGTCAAAAATATGCACACACTGCGGAGCAAAAAAATGGAAATGCGAAACACCTGCAATGTGCTGCTCAAATGGAAAAGTTAATATCCAGTACTGACGGAGCCACCTAATACATTAAAAACACTTCTAGAAGGAATTTCAACAGAGTCAAAACATTTTTTGAAATGCATACGAACATATAATTCAACCTTTCAAGTAACATCTTTTGGTGCAAATATTATATCAGAAAGAGGATTCATGCCTGCGTTCAAAGTTCAAGGAATAATATATCATTCGATCGGTTCACTAGCTGAAACTAATAAACAACCACAATTCTTATAGCTCTACTTTGTAAGCAATTTTCAAGAACAGGTAGAACTCCGCTGCTATTATATGAGAAGCATAAAACGCGATATCACCATGCAACTACAAGAAATGATTCATTACTCTAACAATTACGTAAAAAGTTTTAAATACGCACTTGAAAGTTCTCCGCATACAAATTTTCAGTTGGTGATTAACACGAAGAAACGACAGCAGGGTGAACATCGTGTTTTGTTTCGAAACTTCGTGATAATACTATTAAAAGTATAACTGAAACCCATCGATCATACGATCCTCTTCAATATCCACTTTAAAACGGATATCATTTTGGTATTCCCCAAACACATGAAAATAAAACTGTGTCGTGCATGGATTTCTACGCCTATAACTTTATGATAAGAAATAATTACTTTAACCATTTGCAGCGATGTCAAAATCTCTTTCAACAATATGCTGTCGATATGTATGCCAAGGTGGAATCTGAAAGGCTACTGTACATTAGGACACACCAAAAAGAACTACGTGTGGATTCATACATACATCTTAGAGATGGCATTAACAATGAAGGTGTTGGGCGCAGAGATATTGGACAATTGTGCATTCTTCCATTCAGTTTTACGGGAAGTCCAAGGTGCATATATATCCGAAAAATATGAAAATACTTAATAATAATTAATGTTACCGTATCTAGATACATGCACGAGCGAACGCAAGATGCTATGACATACGTCCGAATATATGGAAAGCCAGATTTATTCATTTCCTTCACCTTTAATCCAACATGGAATGAAATAAAAACGAATTCTTCCATGGTCAGTATGCGAAAGATCGACCCGATTTGTTGGCAAGAGTATTTAGACAAAAATTAATTAAAATGATGGAGCTCTTAAAAAAAATACGAAATATTTGGTCAAATAAAATGTGACATGTGGCAGAAATGAGGGCTTCCTCATGCACATATTCTACTATGGCTTCAGTCAAAAATTCATTCAAATCAAATAAATTCTGTTATATCAGCAGAGCTACCAGACCCAGAAACAGATCCTATCCTTTTTGCAACTATCAAAAGAACTATGATTCATGGACCATGTGGAACTCTTAATCAAAATACTCCTTGCATGGAAAATGGAAAATGTGCGAAAAGATATCCCAGGAAACTAACAAAGAATACAACAACTGATAATGATGGTTATCCACTTTATAGGAGAAGAAAACATTAAGATGGTGGACAAACCACAAAACTTAAAATAAAAAATAATAAAGTTCTTGACGTACATATTAATGTTGTTGTAACTCAGTCAAATCAATTAAATACGTGTGCAAATACGTCAATAAGGGATCTGATGCTACTATGTATGCTGTTCAAGACCAAAACACAAATGATGAAATAACGCTGTAACAATCAGGAAGATACATAAGCAGCAATGAAGCTTTTTGGCGCATTTTTGGATTCCACATTCATGAAAGACACCCTGCAATCCAGCAACTGAGTGTCCATTTAGAGAACGGACAATGCGTTTATTTTACAAATGAAAATGCTCTGCAACACGCGTTGGCTCAAAAAAATACAACTCTGACTGCTTTCTTTCATCTTTGCCAAACATATTCTTTTGCACGCACACTGCTTTATTTCGAAGTACCTTCGTATTATACTTGGAGCAACAACAAATGAAACAAGAGAAAGCGAGGTAGCAGTGTAGAAGGATTTCCCAGTATTTTCAAAAACGAAACTTTGGCAAGGATGTACACTGTCCATCCTAGCCAGCAAGAGTGTTTTTATGTTCGAATGTTGTTTCTTGATGTACGAGGACCATCATCATTTGAATATTTAAGATCAGTAGAAGGTAAACTGGGAGGGAAGGAACTTTCAACATTTGGTCTTCCTACAGTTCATCGAAATGAATATCAAAACGTAAATACCGATATAATGCGCGAACTGTCTTACAACATACCAATAAGTGGAATCTAATGAACCAAAACTCTTACCAGATCAAGCTGGTCTACATTTTGAAAAGGCCTGTTTTGCACATGGACAATTATGCGTTGGATGCTCCCGTGTGGGAAGTAAAAATAATATTTTTGCATTTTCAACAGATGGAAAAACAAAAAATATTGTATACAAAGAGGCTTTGAACATATAACTATGATAATAATAACATATGTATATTCAAATATTAATATTAATATGTGTGTTTACGTAGAACGTAAACACAATGTGTACGAACACACCCGCCGGACCCAATCGTTGCAGTGATACTCGCCGCAATGAACTTTGACGTTTCAAAGTGCAAAATCGTCACTCGTTTTCGATTACTTTAAAACGTACGCACTCGACAAACCCGTCTCCGGACATTTAAAGTTAAAAACATTCAATTCACCCACAACAATTATTAATAAACAAAAACCCGTCGGTAAAACGCGACAACTCGGTCACGGTGAAATACAAATCCACATGAACAAACACATCAACTTATACACAACCCCAACAATCAACATTCAACAAATCACAACACCAAACAGCAATTCGGCCGAAGATGGAAACATTTATACGGATCTACATAACAAATTGTATATTTAATGTTTGCTGCAACTTATTAGTTGCGACCCAATTTAATTGAAATATAATATTTCAATTTGCGTTTGCCAACGCTTCGTTCACCACCCGAACATTTGGTCCGATCGAGCAACGGATTGACCCGACCCGCATGACACAATAAAAATTTTGGAATTTAATTTGTAATTGACCCGACCCTCATACATAAATTTTAATTTATTTTCTATACAAATTTGTCAAATTTTTGTTTCATCTGTTTTCAGCTAATTACTCACCGCTGCACTCGTTTGTTTTTATTTGTTTTATTTGCTCATAAAACAAATAAACAAACACTAATACACTCACAGCTAAGAGCGCTGCTGTCAAGTGTATATATAAAAAGTGCTATAAAAAGTGTTTTCGTGGGATTTTAAAAAATTGCCCGTGGGAATCAAAGTATCTTCGCAGAATTTTCGGAAATTGCCTGTTGAGCAATCTTTCACCCTTTTTAACCCACATAAAACCTTTTTTAACACTTTTCGACCAAAAAAATCAATTTTATTGATATTTAATAATTTTTTATTGAAAAATAATTATAAAAAATTACCCGACCCGTTTATTGTCAAAAATATTTTTAAAATATTAACTCATCAGGACCCAAAATAATTTTTATTGATATTTAAAATAAAGTTAAAGAATTTTCTACAAAAAAAGTATATAATTCATATAAAATATTTTTGATTTTAAACAAATTGACAGCCAAAAGCGTAAAACTGTTTAAAAAAAAAAATATTTGGACCCGGTATACCAATAACAAAAAATTTAAGGTTAACCCATTTTGACCCAATGATAAATTTTTCAAATTTTGTTGAAGTTTATCTAATTGATTTAATACGTTTTTATCGCTCTTTCATTTTGAAGATATCATGTATATTGCTGTTAACCCATACACACCCAAACATAAAAATTATTTATATATTTTTTATAAGTTTTCAGATTTATTTTCTGAAAAACTATTGTGACCCGTGATAATCTTTTAGATTAAGCCATCTAGACCCAATATTTATTATTGAAATATTTGAAATTGTCTCAAATTAGTTCAATATTTTTAAATCCAACACAATAATAAAAAATATGGCGGCTCTGATAGCATTTTTTCAATTTGGAAACGATATTATTGAATTTGAGCAAAGTATTTGCGAGACCCCTACCCAAGATTTAATACCTCATGCGTTTCATCAGTAGCAGCTTACATTCCTGTGGGATAATTTCCAAGCTTCGTAACATTCTGTACGAAGTGAAGCCGACAATCCCGATGTGGACAGAAAGTAGCTGAAGGATAAATATTTCAAAGCGTACAACGCGTACATACGCTGTATTGCTTCAATTTCAGAAATAATAGAGACATTCAAACACCCGGTAGAAACTTCCAAGGCAATAGAAGAAACGACACCGATACCCGATACTCCACTTTCAGAGATCTGTTTTCGGCTATGTACATAAACAATTCCCGATTAAGTGATGTAGAAAAATTATTCTACCTTAATCAAAAGACCCGAGGCGAAGAAAATGATATTGTAAAAAATGCTCCGCTTACCAATGCTGGATTCTCATTAGCTTGGTCTAATCTCGTGGAACAATACGAGAATAAACGGATGCAAATAAATGCGCAATTAAAGACTCTTTTTAATTTGCCAGCAGTGACATTTGAGTCAGGTTGTTCCATTAGGATGCTACAAGAACAATAAATGACTGCATTATGACCCTTCAAAATTTGAAAATTGACACAAAGAGCTGGGATCCAATCCTAGTATACTTGTGCTCGACCCATCTCCCCAAGAATACCTTAGAGAACTTTGAGAAATCTCTAAGGGACATCTCAGTTGTTCCATCATGGACAACTTTGAACGTGTTTCTGACCCGAAGATATAGGACACTCGATATGAATCCATCGACTTCAAGTCACAGCCGAGATGCTTCTCGACCCGAATCCTGTGGTGAAATGTGAATACATATCACATGAATGTTTCTCAGACCCATTGCGCATTTTGACCCACACATAATACAAATCCAAGACATTTGCAATGCCAACCCAATGGGAATTTGAAGAGGACCTTTGTCCATTATGCAAAGTCCAGCACACTCTCCTCGAGTGCCCGAGATTCATAGCCATGAAATTGGGTGAAAGACTCAATGTCGTCAGCAAAGTAGGATTGTGCTACAATTATTTAGCAATCTCTCACGACATTAAAAATTGTAGAAGAGAGTGTAAGTGTCAAACTTGTGGAAAAAGGCATCATTCACTTCTGCATCTGAACCCTGACTCAGAATCAAATACACGACCCCGTACAAGTGCAGCGGCTATAACCCAAGCATTTACGACCCAAATACATTCCAATCAAACCCAATCAAGAAAATAACGTAAAGCCACATATTGCTGGCAAGAAAATGATTCTTGGTACGTCATTGGTCAACGTCGAACACAAAGGATATAAATATGTAGCGCGCGCCCTGATCTGAAGCTACATTTGTAGCAAAAGAATTAAGTAGGCGGATAGGCCTTGCAACCCGTGCCATTAATGCACAAGTAAGTGATCTTAATCACACAGTTACTACAAACCCATCAAGATCCTGCGAGTTGACATTGTGTTCTCCGATAGACCCTAACTTTAAAGTTAAAACACACGCACTTGTGTTCAAGACCCTTACCAATGATTTGCCTACCTATGCAATTGACCCGACACTTTGCAGCAATTTGGCTAGCCTTCAATTGGCCGACCCATAGTTTTACAAAACCCGACCCGTGGATATGATCATTGGGTGTGATCTATATCCACAAATTATCCGAGATGGTGTCCTGCACAATGTGTTAGAATCATTGTTAGCGCAGGAGACTGAATTTGGATGGATAGTTTCAGGACCCATTCCTGACAGCACACCGAGACCCAACAATATTGTGCCAATGTGTGACAAAGTAGAACTTGCTGAGACCCAACCCTCCAACAATTGCAGTGATGACAATCGTACTAAATTCCAAAATGTGCAGATCGTCAGGCCTAATGAACATACAACATTTCGACCCATCTCTACCCGCCCTTATTGTCATGGACGACAGCATGGGGCATCGACCCGTTTATTGGCATGCGAACTTTGCCATCAGAACCATCGCTTGACGACTTGCTCCAGGTTCAAGGAGAAGAACCTGTATGAGAAATATAACATAGTGAAGAATTTCCACTGCTGCGTGAATTGCTTAGCCCGATCTCACAGCACAGAAAATGCACCAGCAACAACACATGTGTCGTGTGTCATGAGAGACATCACACGAGTCAGCACCCATTTAACAGACATGAATTGAAGCAAACCCATTGTGGCCTCCGATTAAATAACTAATCAGACCCACTTTTTGAGCCGAAAGGAATCATGTCGATGTTGGCTAATTTAGCCTACTTTATCGCATGTTCTTGGCTGACCTACAGTAGTAATTATGCTGGACCTTAAAGACCCTAAATTTTGCAGTTACTGCAAGGCGGGCAGAATGTTTACTTAGAACGTAAACACAATGTGTACGAACACGCCCGCCGGACCCACTCGTTGCAGTGATACTCGCTGCAATGAGCTTTGACGTTTAAAAGTGCAAGATCGTCACTCGTTTTCGATTACTTTAAAACGTACGTAAAGTTAAAAACATTCAATTCACCCACAACAATTATTAATAAACAAAAACCCGTCGGTAAAACGCGACAACTCGGTCACGGTGAAATACAAATCCACATTAACAAACACATCAACTTATACACAACGCCAACAAGCACTTCAGCCGAAGACGGAACCATTTATACGGATCTACATAACATGAAGATGAAAGGTACAACAAATTGTATATTTAATGTTTGCTGCAACTTATTAGTTGCGACCCAATTTAATTGAAATATAATATTTCAATTTGCGTTTGCCAACGCTTCGTTCATCACCCGAACAATGTGTATATCTTTCTTAAATTATAAAGTTCTTACATGGTTTGTATAGATTTTGGTTACTACATTTATAACCAAAATAAAAATTCGTCCTTAGCAAAGCATGGGTTTCTACTATAAATAATTAAAATCTTTATATTAAAAAAACACTCCATATCCTTGCATTCACAAAATCACTGCACGAGCTAGTATATATATATAAATATATATATAAATATATAAAATATATATATATATATATATATATATATATATATATATATATATATATATATATATATATATTTTATATATATATATATATATATATATATTTTATATATATATATATATATATATATATATATATATATATATATATATATATATAAAATAAAACTGAATGTCGGTTGGTTTGTTTGTTCCACACCTCCGTCTAAACGGCTCATCCGATTTTCATAAAATTTTTACCACAGATGCGGTATGGTCTGAAAGGAAAGATAGGCTATATATGAACGGGATTGGACAAAGGGGCGTGGTACATCCCATACAACCTAAACTTTCAAAACGATATAACTTGGCACTTATACCAGCTACGAACATAAAACAAAAAAACACAAAAAAAAAATTAAAACAAAAAAGCAAAAGCAATCACGTTTGTTCCGCTTCTCAGTCTAAACGGCTGATCCGATTTTCTTAAAATTTTGACCACAGATGCGGTATGGTCTGGAAGGAATGATAGGCTTGCCATCTCCCACATAACCTAAACTTTCAATACGATATAACTCGGCACTTTCACAAGCTACGAACATGAAACAAAAAACTCAAATAAAAAAAAAATTTAAAAGCAAAGAAGCCAATAAGCACAAAACAACACAAAAACAAAAATAAAAAAACAAAACCAATCACATAAAACTACAATCCAAACTAATGGAAAAACAAAAAAAAAGGAAAGAAAAAGAAAAACAAACTCACCACACTAAAATTCACCACACTAAAAACTCACCACACTTAAACTCACCACAACAAAACTCACCACTCTTAAACTCACCGCACCAAAACTCACCACACTTAAACTCACCACACCAAAACTCACCACACTTAAACTCACCGCACAAAAACTCACCACACTAATACTCACCACACTAATACTCACCACACTAAAACTCACCTTACTAAAATTTCATCACACTATAACCCAGCACACTATAATTCACCACACTAAAACTCACCACACTAAAACTCACCACACTAAAATTCACCACACTAAAACTCACCACACTAAAATTCAACACACTAAAATTAACCACACCTAAAATCTCCACACTAAAATTTCACTACACTAAAACTCATCACACCAAAACTCACCACACTAAAACTCACCACACTAAAATTCACTACACTAAAATTAACCACACCTAAACTCACCACACTAAAATTTCACCACACTAAAACTCACCACACTAAAATTCACTACACTAAAATTAACCACACCTAAACTCACCACACTAAAATTTCACCACACTAAAACTCACCACACTAAAATTCACTACACTAAAATTAACCACACCTAAACTCACCACACTATAATTCACCACACTAAAACTCACCACACTAAAACTCACCACACTAAAATTCACCACACTAAAACTCACCACACTAAAATTCAACACACTAAAATTAACCACACCTAAAATCTCCACACTAAAATTTCACTACACTAAAACTCATCACACCAAAACTCACCACACTAAAACTCACCGCACTAAAATTCACTACACCAAAACTCTCCACACAAAACTCACCATACTAAAACTCACCACATCAAAACTCACTACACTTAAACTCATCACACCAAAACTCACCACACTAAAACTCACCACACTAAAATGCACTACACTAAAATTAACCACACCTAAACTCACCACACTAAAATTTCACCACACTAAAACTCACTACACTAAAATTTCACCACATTAAAACTCACCACACTAAAACTCACCGCACTAAAATTCACTACACCAAAATTCACCACACCTAAACTCACCACACCTTCTAAACTTCTACTGGGAAAGACTCTACGGAAAAGAATTCTACGGGATGAATTCTACCGGGAACAATTCTACCGGGTTGAATTCTACGGGGAGAATTCTACGGGAAAGTATTCTATGTGGGAGCATTCTAACACATTTCTTAGTGCGCTGAATTGTCTTGCGTCTCATTTACTATTGTTGATTTCTTGCACAGTGGAGCAAATTACCTCTTTTCGTAACACTGCCCTCCACCTAAATCTGTTCGTCCCGAACAGATGTTAATCCTCTCTCTCTCTATACGGCGCCAACCTTTCTAGATGTACCACTTTCATTTTTCTTCTAACGCCTGCAGTATTCTGAATGCGATACACGACATCGTTAATTCTTTTAATTATCTTGTATGGTCCTTCCCAGTGTGTTTGTAGCTTAGGGGATAAGCCTTTCTTCCTTTGTGGGTTATATAGCAAAACAAGTTGTCCTTCCGTAAATCCCTCTGAATTTGTGCGCAAGTCGTATCTGGCCTTCATCTTATCACTCGCAAATTGTGTACGTTGTCTTACAAACTGATGCACTTCGTTCATTTCTTCACTTTTTCTGAAAACATAATTGTGTACAGGAATTCCAGCTGAAGGACTCGCACCAAACTTTAAATCCGCAGGTAATCTTAAGTCTGTTTCAAAAACAATTTTAGATGGTGAAGCTGCTGTGGTATCATGAAGCTGCTGTGGTATCATCGATAAGCCATGAGGAATAGTGGTATGTGTGTATCCCAATCTTTTTGATTTTTATCAACCACTTTCTGAGATACTCTTCCAAAGTCCGATTGAATCTCTCCACCATGCCGTCTGATTGCGGGTGCAAAGGCGTTGTTCGTGTTTTGTGTATGTTGAGGACTTTGCATACTTCTTTAAATACAGCAGACTCAAAATTTCTTCCTTGATCTGAATGCAATTCCAACGGTACTCCAAAACGGCTTACCCAGTTGTTAACTAATGCATCCGCAACTGTTGTGGCTTCTTGATTCGGCATGGGATACACTTCAGGCCACTTGCTGAAGTAGTTAATGACGACAAGCACATACTTATTCCCCGTATCACTGATTGGAAACGGCCCGGCGACATCCATGGCAATACGCTCGAATGGTGCTCCCACGTTGTATTGATGCATGCTGCCGCGACTTCTGATTGTTGGTCCTTTTGCTGGTACATATTGCGGGCAACTGCAAATCCAATCGGCGACTGACTCTTGGCACCCAATCCAATAAATACTTTTTTTTTACCTTCTCGACCGTTTTATTAATGCCCAAATGACCACCACTAGATCCACCATGGTATTCCGCTAATATCTCTTTTATTTTTGACTTGGGAACAACAATCAAACTTCGAGCGGATGTGCCATCTTCATTTTCCCATACACGATATAAGCAACCATCTTGTAGCTTTAAGCTCTGCCACTGTGCCCAGTAAACTTTAGTTATGGCACTGTCAGCAGCTATATCTTACATGATGGTTTTGTTTGCTGTTCCTTGAACATCATGATTTTTGTGAGGTCGGGAACACTCTTTTGATCAATTTGAATTTGTTCCGGAGTCCATTTTTCATCGGGCAAAACATTTAGCAAACGAATGTCAATTATGTTTTCTTTTCCATCCGCTCTTGAACAATGTCTGCATTCTAGTTTACATGGGCGTCGTGACAGAGCATCTGCATTTCCATGATGACCTCCTTTACGATGTTCTATGATGAAATCGTAGCTCTGTTATCGTTCTATCCAACGCGCAATTTGACCTTCAGGGTCTTTGAACTGAAGTAACCATCTCAGTGCAGCGTGATCGGTTCTCAAGTGAAACTGTTGCCCGTACAGGTATTTGTGGAAATTTTTCACACTTTCGATTACAGCAAGAAGCTCCCTCCTGGTGACACAGTAATTTCGCTCGGGTTTGGACAAGGTTTTACTGTAGTATGCGATCACTTTTTCTTGTCCATTGATCACTTGTGAGAGAACTCCGCCGATTCCGTATCCACTCGCATCCGTATCAAGTACAAATTTCTCCCCTGGAATTGGATACGCAAGAATTGGTGCCGAGCACAGCAGATCTTTTAATTTCAAAAACGCCCTTTCTTGATCATCGCCCCATTGAAATTTGCGGTTCTTTCTTGTCAACTCATGAAGACTACTAGCAACATTGGCAAAACCTGGAACAAATCGCCTGTAGTATGTACATAGCCCCAAGAAACTTCGTAGGTCATGTAGGTTTTGCGGTCTGGGCCACTCCTTCACTGCAACTATTTTATCTTTATCGGTATGCACTCCTTCCGTGGTAACTCGATGGCCCAGATACTTGACTTCTTTCTTGAAAAGTGAGCATTTCTTTGGGCTAAGTTGTAGACCCGCATTTTTCAATCGAAGGAATACTTCCTCTAGATTTCTTAGATGTTCGTTGAAATCCTTGCCCATAACAATTATGTCATCAAGGTATACTAGGCATGTTTTCCAGTGTAAACCTTTTAATACGTGCTTCATTAACCGCTCGAATGTTGCTGGGGCATTGCATAGTCCAAACGGCATTACCAAAAATTGCCATAGTCCATCTCCAGAACTGAATGCAGTCTTCTCTCGATCTTTCTTATCGATTTCCACTTGCCAGTAACCGCTTTGCAAGTCCAACGTTGAAAACCACTTAGCATTAGATAGTGTATCCAAGGTGTCATCGATTCTAGGCAGCGGATAACTATCTTTCTTGGTGACATCATTAAGTTTTCGGTAATCAACGCAAATCCGAGTACTACCGTCCTTCTTTTTCACCAATACTACTGGTGAACTCCATGGACTCTCAGATGGTCCCACCACGCCATTTGTGTGCATTTCTTCAACCAAATGTGATACTTCGTCTCTTTTCGCAAGTGGTACCCTTCTTGGTGCTAGACGAATTGGGTTAGAATCACCAGTGTCTATTCGATGTTTTACAATGGCAGTTCTGCCATCCTCTTGGCCCTTTTCAGCAAATATACACCGATATTTGTCAATTAGCTGTTGCACTTGACTCTTTTCTTTGCCACCCAAATCCTTCGTCCACTCATTTATAAACCTGTGAGTAGATTGTTTGTTTATTTACGGTGTGACATAGTCCTTTGATGTATTTGACTCGCAATTTATAATCGCTGACGCCTCTTGACACTGGCCTACCACTGTTCCCTTTTTGATTAATTTTGACGAGTTTTCCAAATTGAGAACTCTTATAAGTACAATTCTGTCTTTCTCCGCCTCAACAAAAGTTCTTCCTACCAGTATGTTACTTTTATACAGCTCTTCGTTTGCTTCAATAACCCACAACTTGCTTATCCCACAATCTCCATTTAATTTCGCCCAAACAATTGCTTCTGAATTAGGTGGTATTTTTCTATTTTTATATGCAATAACTTGTTTCATGTTCGGGCTCTGGTCACAATCAATATTTAGTTGGATCTCCGTGTTGGCATAATTCAAAATTTTTCTTGTTAAATCAAGTGTGAAACCGTTCTTTATCATGAAGTCCATGCCAAGTATTATTTCGTCTACTATTTCTGCCACAATAAAATCATGCTTAACTGTCGTAGTACCAATCGTTATTTTCTTGGTAATCTTTCCTCTGATAGGGGCCTCTTCACCT
The DNA here is from genome assembly GCA_951804985.1 of Dryomyza anilis. Classification (NCBI taxonomy): domain Eukaryota; kingdom Metazoa; phylum Arthropoda; class Insecta; order Diptera; family Dryomyzidae; genus Dryomyza; species Dryomyza anilis. The sequence goes on from OX638135.1 coordinate 50,773,623, forward strand.
GTAGCTGTTTGTAATCTTATTCCTACAAGCGGCTCTACTTCATCCTTAACAAGGTTACTTCTTATTATTGAGTGTGAAGCTCCCGTATCCAATGTTACCATATATGCTGTACAATCAATGAGTCCTTCGACAGTTAAGCTATTTGGCTTTCGAGATATTTGTGAAATGGAGATTCTGGGGCAATCGGTTATGGGAGTCAGATCGTGCCCCGCAGAACTGACTCGTTTTAGTTTAAAGATTGATTAAAAATTACGTTATTTTGGACATGATCCTGGGTTTCTTCATGTCGGGGTTCATTTGCAAATGGATTCATTGAGCGCTTGCGTTTTTTACGACAATCACGTGCCATATGCCCATATGTATCGCAGTTGTAACATTTACCTTTGAATTGGGTATCTTTGTTGGCTGATGTGTGTTCGGTTTTAACGCCTGCTTAAACTGCGTGGAACAGTACTTGAAATAAATCATCGTTCTCCACATCAATTTTACGAGCCTTAGGAGCCGATCAGCACAACGTATTTGCTGTCTCCTGTGTTAGAGCGATATTAACCGTTTCCGTAAATGTTACCTTGGGCGCAATCACTGTTGCACGTTTTGTCTCCTGATCGCGTATGCCATCAACAAACGCTTCGATTTTGCACTTTTCTATGAAATCACTTGCTGAATCTGAATACGACAAATGGGCAAGCCTCTCGATGTCCGCTGCATACGCCTGCAATGTTTCTCCATTTCTTTGCATTCGGCCCTTTAGTTCCATTCTGTAGATCTGCTTCATGTGATCACTTCCATATTTCCGTTGCAGTGCAGCCATAACCGCTGTGTAACTATTTCTATCGCTTTCTAGAACAGTCTGCAATACTTCGGCTGCTCCACCTTTCAGGGTCACAATAAGCGCTGCTACGCTATCTTCATTGTTCCATCGATTACTTACAGCCGTTGTCTCAAATTGGAGCTTGAAAATGTTGAACGCTGTGGTTCCATCGTAAATCGGCGATTTCAGCTTCGAACCACTAAGAACATGCTGTGTAGGTCCACTTAGCTGTAACGCACCGAAATCTTCTTTCATTTTCTGGAACTTTTTGTCGATGCCATTTTCCAATTTTTCAAATTTGCCTTCCATGTCATTTACATGTGCATCTAGTTCGTTTACTTTGCCATGGAGTGTATTAGAAACTTCCAGAAGCTGCTTAGAGTGTTCCTGCATCTGTTCCTACATTTTTACTTGATGTTGGTTGGAATTTTCTTGAAGTTTCTCCATTTTAGTTTGAAGCTGATTTGAATTTTCTAGAAGTTCTGTTTTAAGTTGATTGGAATTTTCTTGGAGCTTCTGTTCCATTTTGTTGGAATTTTCTAGAAACTGTCTGGAATTTTCTTGAGCCATTATCTGAAATTGTTGTTGCGTAGCTCCGATCAACTGGCTCATATCAAAAACATGGGTCTGTACTTTCTCCTCTGAGTCCAGATTTTTCGATGACTGTGCTGCAACTTCCACTTCAAAATTGTGCATCGTAAGATCAATGCCCTGCGCCTCTAATTCGTCCATTAGGCGCTTTTGCAGCTCTACTTTCGTACCAGCAGTTGGAAGATCACGATTCGCCAGCTCCTTCTTTAGCTGGTCGACTTTAAGTTGTTCTAATTTAACCATTTTGTATCACAATCCCACTTCTGACACCAATGTTACGAAAATTCAGTCTACGGAAAACTGTTCTACCAGTTCTTATCGCACTAATATTTGGTTTTAACTAGTATTATTTCAACTATTATTAATTAACTTTATTTATTTAAATAACAACTTAAAGAATAATCACTTATATCAACTGCTGAATTACTACAATTTATCTTTACAAAGTTCACTCACGAGACGCACTAGTTCACTATTAAATCACAACGGAAGTACAGTGCCTCAGATGCGCGGCCTTATATACTGCATGCATCAGTTCGACACGTTTCAACAAGCTTCGACTTGTTTCGAGAACCTTCTACTCGTTTCGTGAATGACGCATGCTATTGGCATCTCTTTCGCACTCATGTGTTTTAATGCGCTGATCTTCCATGTCTTTCTCGCACACTGCCTCAGTGCGCTGAATGATCTTCCGTCTCTTTCTAACACATTGCTTAGTGCTTATATATATATATATATATATATATATTTATATATATGTATATATATATATTTATATATATATATATATATATATATATATATATATATATATATATATATATATATATATATATATATATATATATATATATATATATATATATATATATATATATATATATATAAATATATATATATATATATATATTCTTACGAAAAGAGGTAATTTGCTCCACTGTGCAAGCAATCAACAATAATAAATGAGACGCAAGACAATTCAGCGCACTAAGCAATGTGTTAGAAAGAGACGGAAGATCATTCAGCGCACTGAGGCAGTGTGCGAGAAAGAGGTGGAAGATCAGCGCATTAAAACACATGAGTGCGAATGAGATGCCAATAGCATGCGTCATTCACGGAACGAGTAGAAGGTTCTCGAAACAAGTCGAAGCTTGTCGAAACGTGTCGAACTGATGCATGCAGTATATAAGACCGCGAATCTGAGGCACTGTACTTCAGTTGTGATTTAATAGTGAACTAGTGCGTCTCGTGATTGAACATTGTAAAGATAAATTGTAGTAATTAAGCAGTTGATATAAGTGATTATTCTTTAAGTTGTTATTTAAATTAATAAAGTTAATTAATACTAGTTGAAATAATACTAGTTAAAACCAAATATAAGTGCGTTTTTATTTTGTACACAATCCAGCGATACGAACTCGTAGAACAGTTTTCCGTAGACTGAATTTTCGTAACAATATATATTTAAGGCCATAAACTAAATTTCACGATATGATGGGCAATTACCCATTAGCCATTATCTAGGTCAATAATGTTGCTAAATGAATATTTTTGGTGTATATTAAGATAAAATTGAATGTAGTTTATGATTCTTTTATTCTTTTTTTATAATTCGACTTATAATCATTAAATTATTGTAAAATTTTCAAACTCGAATTTCGGCAAAAACAGCTATTTGGATTTGGCTTAATTTTCTATTATTTCTTAATATTCTGTCTGAAATTTGGAGAGGTGTTTTTTGATATAAGGGAGAAATATTTTTTGTATATCACACATTTTTATCAATGACACATTTTCAATAGTGCAATTAACGTAAAGACTTTTTTCAGCTCTTTAAACTTTTTTTCAAAATTACGTCTGAACATTTCTAATAGATATCTGTAATCAATTTGTTAAATTTGATTTTACTTATTGATCCATTTTTTTAGAGATTTTTTCGTGAACTTGTTAGTTAAGTTTTCAAACTTTACTTTTTCGATTTACGTCACTTTTGATTGAACTAATTTTTTTTTCTAAATTACCTCGGTCAATGTTTTTTATAACCCGCCACGGCGAAATCTAATTTAATAGTGAATCTGCCAAACTGTTAACTGCTGTTAAACAGCAATCATACTATTATATCAATCATGCGTCAATGCTTACATGATTGGCACAATAATGAACATGATTCTGGCAATCATGCATACTCTAATTACATTTTTGTCACAATCATTACATATTCTAACCATATAATTTGATCATAATATAATTGCAAAAATAATTTAATAAAAGACACGATAGTAACAATACTATTATTGAGACAATCATAGTTTTTTGACACAATCATGTCTCTATCATGTTTTTTATCTGCGTGTAGTATTAATAATACAGTAGAACTTCAAAATTCAAAATTCGCCTTAAATATTCAAAAAATCAGAATATCTTAAAACTAATTTTTCGTTATATACTTAATTACATGATATTATATATTGAAATTTTATGTCATAAAAACAAAATTTCACTTTATCAATATAATGTTTATTTATAGTGCTTTAGAATTTTAAACCAATATATCTTTACCGACCTCTATTTTTGACGGCTTTCATTAAAAGTGAAGCACGCGAACGGATTTATATTAAATAAGGGTCTATAAGCTTAAATTCAAAAGCGCTAAGAAGCGAGTAAAACCTCGTCGATGATAAGACCGATGCTATCATATGCATCGGTAGTCTGGTGGAACAAGCTCCCATGAATGAAATGCCTGGACTGTCGACGGGCTGAAGACTCAACCAGCACTGGCAGACCATTGCTTGGTTATTAAACCTTCGCCAATGGCACAGCCAGAACTGGCAGACCAAGGCCTGGTAAGGTAGTTATCGCCCAAAACTCAGCCAGAACTGACAAATGAAGGCCTAATAAACTCGCCCAAGACTCAGCCAGAACTGACAAACCAATGCTTGGTGAAAATACCATCGCCCAAGATACAGCCAGAACTGACAAATGAAGGCCTGGTAAAGTAGTCCTCGCCCAAGACTCAGGCTGTTGTATGCCCAAGGACAGTTGTTTGCCCAAGACATTGCCAATATTGGATTTAAGTCTTGCTTTGTTGTTCTCCCAAGGACCAGCCATAGTAGCGTCAACGCACTTATGGGGGACGGACGTGTCGTGTCGTCTCTTGTCTTTTTTAACGTGTTCCGTCCGTCGTTTAGTATAAATGTGTTTCAAAACTGTGTTTAATGTGCCCGCCCAACATAAGAAAAATAACGAAATAAAACAAAATTAAATTGAAACACAAACTAATAATAATTTACATAAAAAACTAAAAAGAAACACCAAATAAATAAAACAATAATAATTCAACAACAACAACCGCGTGATAGAACCGGTTTCGCGCTGCCTGCTGAGTTGCCGCACTCGCTGTTTTTGCAATTGCCGACGCAAAGGGCTTTTCTATGCTCTTTGCTGCAATTGCACAGGTTTGTTGACGCAATTGCGTCAACAAACGCTACTAGCGCGCACGGTTGAGGCTGCAGTGAGTACGTAATCTATGCTGTGGTGAAGGCATAACACTCACCACGGCTTGACTTACGCTCTCATTTGTTTGTTTCAACTGCTGCGCCTTGGTAGTATGTATGTCTGTTTTGAAGTTGCCCAGTAGAAAAAATGTCGCAAAAATTTCGCATAGATTTTTGCAACATTCGTGGGCTAAGGGCGAACTTTTTCTCGGTATATGCGTATGTGTCCATCCATAGGCCACAAATAATGGCACTAGGTGAGACCCAGGTTAATGAGGGTGCAGATCCACTGGATTTTCATATACCTGGTTATCACCTATTGCCATTATTCTCTGCCCATAGGGGCCTTGCTCTTTTTATCCGAAGTGACGTTGGTAATCAACTGCAGCAACATCATAGTGTGTCGGATAGCGAATTTAATACTATTTGGGTTAAATTCAAAATCCAAACACACATCATGCACTTGTGCTTTCTTTATAGGAGTCCGAATCTAGATAGGGTTTCCACCTGTAATAAGCTGGATGCCTTATCTGATTCGATCTCAAATATATTGGAGCAATTTCCAGGCAGTGAAATTGTTGTTGCGGGCGATTTTAATGTGCACAACGCCACTTGGTTGAGCCACTCGGGTCTATCAACACAGGAGGGTTGTTATGTTGAGCTTTTTGCCGAGTGCAACCAACTCACTCAAATGGTGAAGGAGCCGACGTATATTCCACGCGTCGGCGGGCAAAGCCCAAAAGTCCTAGACCTTTTTCTGACTTCACATCATGAAAAATATGATGTAAAAGTCCTTGCACCTCTTGGTAATTCCGACCACTGTACTGTTTCCGCTGAGTTTTCGTATTCTAGTTTACGCGCCTCTTCGATTAAAGCCCCGAAGAGGAATGTATGGCTTTACGAAAAAGCAAATTGGGTTGCGTTAAATGATTTTGTTCGCAACTTTAATTGGAAATTGTGTTTCGCTGACAGAGACATAAATGCTGCGGCTTTAATCGTACAAAATATTATTTTATTAGGTATGCGGTCCTTCATACCTTCTAAAAAAATTAGCATTAAACCTAAGGACCACTCTTGGTTTAATGAGACTTGCAGGATTGCAGTCAGGTCGAAAGAGGAAGCCTCTCAGACTTGGCGTTCTAACAAGAATGCTGATACTGAAAGACTTCGTATACAGGCTAGGAATCGCTGTAATGCCGTGATCTCGCGCGAAAAGTTTCTTCACGAACACAACGCGCGCAAAAAGGTCCTACTCTATCACAGGGGTAGTAAAAATTTCTGGTCATTTGTAAAAAGGGTGAAGAATCAGACGACATCGTCTACTCCAACTCTTAGTATGAACTCTTCACTGACCCGGTTGATAAAGCTAATCTCTTGGCAGAATTATTTGCAAATAATTCAACGCTCCCAGATAGTAATCAACCACTGCCTGTCGTCGATTCTGTTTCTTCTGCAATGCCGGAGATACATTTTCGAACTCGGGCAGTTAAAAAGGTTTTAGAAAACCTCAACATTAACAAAGCCTCTGGGCCAGATGGCATATCTGCCCATGTGTTGAAGAAGTGCGCGTCAACGCTGGCTTGTCCGTTGCGTAACCTTTTCAACATCTCCTACACGACAGGAGTTTTTCCATCTTGTTGGAAGGTTGCCAATGTCCAGCCAGTTCCGAAAAAGGGCGAGGCCACGAACCCTGCCAATTACCGACCCATTGCAATATGCTCTGCACTCTCCAAGGTAATGGAGAGTGTAATTAACTTCCACTTTGTGAATTATCTTGAGCACAACGAATTGCTCAGTGACGGACAATACGGTTTCCGTAGGACCAGATCCACAGGTGACTTGATGGCGGTCCTCTCCGAAAAGTGGAATAATTGTGTTCACCTTTTCGGGGAGAGCAAGGCTGTTGCTCTTGATATCTCCAAGGCTTTTGATCGAGTGTGGCATAAAGCCCTCGTTTCAAAACTAATTGCATATGGTGTTGGTGTATCTTTTACTCGATGGATATCGAGTTTTCTCCAGGGTCGTTCAATACGAGTTGCGATGGATGGTGTTCTTTCGGAACAACATTTCATCAATTCTGGAGTTCCGCAGGGTTCCGTCCTATCCCCGTCCCTATTTCTGGTATTTATCAATGACCTTCTGTCATTGACCCAGAACCCAATCCATTCCTTTGCAGATGATAGCAACATTTGTCATTCATACTCGTTCAAAAAGCGCCCAACCTCTTTGGAGATTGAGAGTAAAAGACGCACTATGAATGACACACTCAATAATGACCTTAAAACAATCTCCGATTCGGGTCTTGCAAATAGAGTTGATTTTAATGCACGCAAGACCCAATGTTGTCTGTTGTCTCACAAAAGAATGGATTCAACCCTACCTCCCCTTAATATAAGTGCTGTGGATATTGCAGAGTCAGCTGCTCTTGACGTTCTGGGCATATCAATTCAATGTGATCTCCGTTGGAATGATCACATATTTGACGTGTCGAAAGAGGCGGCCAAGTGCCTCGGTTTTTTAAAACGGTGTAAGACATACTTCACTCCAGCTGACTTGCGCACTGTCTTCACCACCTATATTCGGCCTAAGATGGAATACAATTCGCACATATGGGCAGGGGCTTCAAAATCTTCTTTGGAGTTCCTGGATCGAATCCAACAGCGTGCAATATATTTAATAGGGGATGAAAATATTTCATCCTCTATTGGTTCTCTTGAGCACCGAAGGACCGTAGGGTGTGTAAGCCTGTTCTATAGGTATTACAATGGTAAGTGTTCGAGGGAAATACATGGCCTGATTCCATCAGGTCGTGTGTCCTCTCGTTCTACTCGGGCATCGAACCAAGCCCACCCCTTTGTAGTTCACTCGGCTCTCAATAGAACCACGCATTACCGAGAAAATTCGTTCTTCAGTCGCACGATACGTTTGTGGAACAATCTCCCTGCGTCGGTTTTTCCCGACATTTTTGATATTGGCAAGTTCAAAACAAACATTCACCGACACTACTCCATCTTTCCACCCTCCATTTAACCTATCATCCCTTCTTACGATCAACACTGTGCATTGCATGAATAGGGGGCATCCCCTGAGCGTTGGTTAATTTGTAAAAAAAAAAAAAAAAAAAATCTAGGAGAATTGATGCTTCTATAGCACCAGCGTATTGTTACGTTGAATAAATTTGAAATTATCCATTATTAAATTATCTTTATACAGTCTGCAAGATGGTGTTCAACGCAGTCGATGCGAATATCGTTGTCGAGAACAACCAAAGATGAGTTTTTTTAGTACGTTTGGTGATTACGGCAAACGTGCATTATTTGTTTATCGGTAGTTTAAGCAATTAATAGTCAATTCGATTGTAACGTTGGTGAGACGATAGCGGGGTGCTGCGTTGGACTACGAGCCGAACCGCAGTTTCAAAGCATCGATTCACCACGACTGCAACTACATTTAACACAGACAAAAATAATCGACGTAAATATAGCAACAGATATTAATTGCATGTCAGTCCAGCAACAATTCAGTAATTCACTGAAAACATTTGCTAATCGTAGTTACTAAAAAATTGCGGTAGGTATATATGCTATGGGTTGGTGTATATGTATATATACAGCATACACACCAACCGAATTCACAAACTACACAGTTTTAAAGACACTACAGTTTTACGTATTCTTCACAGTTTTAAAGCAACTACAACTTTGCAGCCGATATTATTTTACATTCGTTTGATGGACGCGTGCTTGCCTATTCGGTTCGTATGGTCGTTTTTCGGCACATTGTGCGAATGACTTCAACTTTGATATTTTCTCTCTTATATGTGTTTAATTTCCTTTCACTATGTATAGCTCTATTGGTTACGTGTAAACGTGATTCTAACTTCGAACAACAAAGTGAGTAAGTAAAGTAAATAAAATTTAAAAAAAAAATATGTATATAATAAATGATAAATAAAATATACCTAATTTATTAAAAAAAAAAAAAAAATTAAAAAAATATATAAAAAAAAATAAAAAAAAATATTTTTTTACATTTCACACCAATGTAAGCGAATACACACACCAAATTAAGCGAATATGCACGCCCCCAGCGCGTCGCAAAAACAACTGTTGCCAGAAAATGCGATTGCTAATATGAAGGATGTCTACGCTAATGTAGTTAATAATTTAGTCGGCGCAGTTTCAGCAAAAATGTAATTGTATTGATGTACATTTTTGGTTATATTTACGATTTTTTTTTCTACAGTTAAATGCCGATTCCGAACGGCAGGGTGAGAGCCTTTCAGAAGCAATGTTTTACTCTCCAAGGTTTCCCATTGACTGCCGAGAGGTAGCGCGGTATATAAAAATGTTTTTCTATGGGACCTTTCGGCCTGAATTCCAACGCCCTAAACTCTGAGCTACCGACGCTACCATGAATGTATGTATACACACAGAAATATAGGGCATCTTGTGTGCTTATAGCATGCACACTGAGGATCAAAGTTTGGTGTGACCATACACAACCATAATATGATCCTCAGTACCATACTAAGATTACACAATCATGATCCCAATCATAGTATGATGCCCTTCAACTATGTTTTTTTTTTCAGTGTATACCATCATCCAGTATTGTTTATTGTATCTTAAGCGTTTGATTTCTAAATTAAACGTGCATATTTAAACATAATTACTTCACCGATTTCACTGTTAAGGTTTTTTGTTCAGTTTTAACAATTGTTAGTTTGCAATTTAAATCCAATTTCATTCCAACAAAATCGGTTAGATTTACTGAATTAATTAATATACATATATTTTCAACAATGTTTTTTCTTTTTTACAGATGCAGTAAAATCACCTACAGCCAGGAAATATATTTAAGACCATCAATTATATATTTTTTATATGCTTATTATTTTTACATTGTATCCATGTAACCTATAACAATATTTTAATGTTAAATTAAATTTGTTGATTGCACATTTATAATTATTATGTTTGTTTGTGTATGGGTTTGTACGCGGTTTTGTACGAGGTGCAGCCAGTATTCGACCACTTCTGAGTATTTGAAATGGTCCAGTATTGGCCCATTATTGTTATACGATATTGGCCAAGTATTTTTTGCCAGTCTTGTCCGAATACTTAGAGCCAGTCTTGCGCCCTTCTTATCATTCGAAGACTTAACCGGTATTCAGCCAGTTCTGGGCACCAGACCTGGCCCAGAGCAATGTATTCTTGGCGCAAGACTGGGCGAACCTTGGGCCCATCGTTTTTTCTACACAGCAATATCTGTTTGCAGCGATAGTCAAGCTGCTCCTTAGTTTTGAACAACCTGGTCATAACATCCAAAATTGTACGTCAAGAGATGGGCCTCTTTTCTACTTTCCAAAAGTAGAAAGGAGTGCAGAAAACTGACGGGACTTCTAACGGGACACAACTCATGTGCAAAACACATGAACGCAATCGGCCTAGCCGAAAGCGCCTTATGATCTGCCTGCTACGAATAAACTGGAACCACAGAGCACTATCTCTGTGACTGTCCAGCATGTTCTACACCATTTTCAAATGTAATTCAGAAAAGACCAACTGAATTTCAAAAGTCATCAATTGAAATTTGTAATGGTTTAAAATTTGGATAAAGAAAATCAATTTTTTTCTTATGTCATTTCAAGAAGTACCATTGGTTAAATAAATTTGGTGTTGCAAAAATTTTCATCTGATAACATACGTTTCTATAAAATTTTCGAACTTTATGTTTCGAGTATTTCTGTTTCGAGTACCTACAATTAGAGTAACACGTATCCATGCGTACTCAGATATATTTTTCTTGTTTAATCATTCAGAAAACTCTTAAACAATACGAAACCACGTTCGAATGACCCTTTTGCCCTCTGCAGCTATCGTTTAGAAAAAACGCGCATTTCTCGATCATTTCGATCAAAACGCAAACGATAGTGGTCATGCTATCGAAAATTATATAGTATTTTGTTTGACATTAAAACTCAATAAATAATTGTTATTGTTATAAAGAAGTTTTAATGAGTTCTTTATACTCAAAACTTATATTCAAAGCATTCAACTTAAAATATAATTAAAAATAAGGAAACCTACATCAAAATATAATTTTGGATCAAATAGGAGTAATTGTCCCCTTTAAAAGATAAAATTATAAAGAAATTATTATTATAACGTAGTGAAAAAATTTTTTGCTAGAGAGTCTAGAAAAATTGATTGCGAATTGAGATTGAATTAGCTCCAAGTGGAATTTACAGCGTAGCAACTACGGCTCACATATTCTTTTCAGATTACGTCATCTATATTCCTACTACAGTCTCGGACCAAGCCACACGTGCACCTTGGCTAAAGATCACATAAAATCACTCAAATCAACTACAAATAAAACAAAAACAAATAAATATAAATTAAAAATTTATCCTAAATAAAAAAATATTTAGTTAAAATACCTTGTCGGATCAGATCGCATTACACATCTTTTAATATAATAATTTGTATTTCTTATAATTTGTAGTTTAAAAGTGAATTTGAATACAATAATATAGAACTTGTATAATGTAGTATAACAGTTTCATAATTTCATTTGTAATTTACTCTCATTTGTTTGTAAATCTCTCTTTTGTAAGTTCTAAAGACATGAAATAAAATTTATAAAGCAGTCGAATATAAACCATTAATGAAAACGTACACACATTGTTCGTCGTTTCTTTTCAACCAACATTTTGGCGACCGTGACAGGACTGTCTGTGGTTTAGAGTTAAAATTTAAAGATCACTTTTCGTGGGAAAATATTCAAATTAAATATACATATAGATGTATAATACGAAATTTGCCAAGGAAAATTCCAGCATAGACGAATTTTGGAATTTAGCTCTCAATGCTGGCGTTCTTCGTTGATGAAAATCATTCTTCACATAAAAATTACTGAAGTTGATGTTGCCAATTATTTATCGTTGCTATCGTTGTCGCTTGGATTTATTGTTGCTGCTGCTGTTTGCTGTGCACCATTCGGCGTTGAACCATTCGGCGTTGAACCGTCGACTCTGGCCACTCAGACTCAGTAATCTATCTAAAATCCAATATATATTCATTGTATAGAATTTGTTTAAAAAAAAAACAAATAATCAGTGCAGTTATCGCCATAGAAATCTATGACACTGCACCACAAATTTGAAAAACATACATACAGTGTTTTAACTTTAGTTATGTATAAAAATAAATAGATCGTATATAACATAGTTGTAAATTTTTCGTTTGAAAGACGTTTCAACATAATTATAACCCTGAGCAATCTGCACAAGCCCATGTTCATGAGTACCAGTGTCGTCCGAGCCATCGTGAATTCTCATATACTTGTTTATACCACTATATACTTTTCGCAAGCTTCGCTTTCAAGTTTTCGTCATTGGAGGTGCAATCATATTATCGTTTTCGTTGAATCTATTTTGCTAATACAGTCTGCTACACTCTAACGTAGAGAGACTTTTAACACAAGAACACGAACAACACTTAGAGTGTCACTCTTACTCTTATTTTTATTTTCTATTGCATTAACTTTACATCAAAATCGTACGATGAAAAGCAGGAATTTAAGTCTTTAGCTTCGTGGGATGATTGCTATACAAGTTTAAGTCTTCGCTGTCAATTTTTAGAAAGTCATGGGAAACGTATAGAAGTTCAAGAAAAGCAAAAGGAGAATAAATTTAAACACCATAAAAAGTTACACATACGTTTGTTAATACTAAATCAAACTGTGCATATTGTAACAGTGCAGAACATTTTTTCGCAAGTTGCTCATCATTTTTATCGCTCCCTGTTTCGCAACGCTTTGATTATATTAAACGTACAGCACTTTGCATAAACTGTTTGCGCAAAGGGCACACAGTCTCCAAGTGCCACTCGCAATCTCGTTGCCGCCTATGTAACTTTTCACATCACACTATTTTGCATCAGTATACTACACCAGGACAACCCTCAAATATTGGAACATTTGAGTGGTCATCTCACTTCGCAGTAACAAAATCTATTTCTGCTGAACAACCTAGCATGTTTATAGACACCACGGATTGGTCAATTCCAGAAGAAATCGAACTCGCAGATCCACTATTTTGCAAGCCCCAGAGTATAGATTTACTCATTAGTACTGAAATATTTTTCGATCTATTACTTGATGGAAGGTTATCGCTAGGAGAAGGCAAGCCTACCATGGTAAACACATTTTTTGGATGGATAGTAGGCGGCAATATAAAATCAATTGTAAAACCACGTGCAGTCATTTGCAACGTGACAGTTGTAGTTAATAATTTAGTCGGCGCAGTTTCAGCAAAAATGTAATTGTATTGATGTACATTTGTGGTTATATTTACGATTTTTTTTTTCTACAGTTAAATGCCGATTCCGAACGGCAGGGTGAGAGCCTTTCAGAAGCAATGTTTTACTCTCCAAGGTTTCCCATTGACTGCCGAGAGGTAGCGCGGTATATAAAAATGTTTTTCTATGGGACCTTTCGGCCTGAATTCCAACGCCCTAAACTCTGAGCTACCGACGCTGCCATGAATGTATGTATACACACAGAAATATAGGGCATCGTGTGTGCTTATAGCATGCACACTGAGGATCATAGTTTGGTGTGACCATACACAACCATAGTATGATCCTCAGTACCATACAAAGATTACACAATCATGATCCCAATCATAGAATGATGCCCTTCAACTATGTTTTTTTTTCAGTGTATACCATCATCCAGTATTGTTTATTGTATCTTAAGCGTTTGATTTCTAAATTAAACGTGCATATTTAAACATAATTACTTCACCGATTTCACTGTTAAGGTTTTTTGTTCAGATGTAACAATTGTTAGTTTGCAATTTAAATCCAATTTAATTCCAACAAAATCGGTTAGATTTACTGAATTAATTAATATACATATATTTTCAACAATGTTTTTTCTTTTTTTACAGATGAAGTAAAATCACCTACAGCCAGGAAATATATTTAAGGCCATCAATTATATATTTTTTATATGCTTATTATATTTACATTGTATCCATGTAACCTATAACAATATTTTAATGTTAAATTAAATTTGTTGATTGCACATTTATAATTATTATATTTGTTTGTGTATGGGTTTGTACGCGGTTTTGTACGAGGTGCAGCCAGTATTCGACCACTTCTGAGTATTTGAAATGGTCCAGTATTGGCCCATTATTGTTATACGATATTGGCCAAGTATTTTTTGCCAGTCTTGTCCGAATACTTAGAGCCAGTATTGCGCCCTTCTTATCATTCGAAGACTTAACCCGTATTCTGCCAGTTCTGGGTACCAGACCTGGCCCAGAGCAATGTATTATTGGCGCAAGACTGGGCGAACCTTGGGCCCATCGTTTTTTCTACATGGGCTATCGCGAAAGTGCGTGACAACTAGTCTTGCCAATATTCAGAGAACCGTGTGTCTGTGTATTACGATAACTTTTCCCACTACACCTGATCGAGCGCAGAATGCAATCTTAAACCGAACACCTTTTGACATCTTCATCAGAGGCGAATCCATGAGGGGCTGCTGGAGACTAAAACGAGGTGGTTTCTGGTTTAATGTTTTTTGGATTATCTCTGATATTGCACTCGACACTCCATTAGACAACTTTCTATTGGAGATGCCCTCCGATGCAATGATAACAGAAATATAACCTAGACGAAATTTAGAGGTTTTCCAACCTGACATTCAAGACTGGCTAACGCCTGAGGTCACACCGCCTGAGGGTCACCGACGGCTTCAGAACCGATGAGGGATCTAGTGTTGGAGTGCATGTGAAACCGGAGGATCGCAGACTTCACTTCGCCTTAGGCGACATTGCCTCGGTATTTCAAGCCGAAGTTTATGCTATACTTATGGCTATGGACTACATTGCAGATAATGGATGGCAGAACACAGCAAAAATAATTTTTATTGTTATAAAGAAGTTTTAATGAGTTCTTTATACTCAAAACTTATATTCAAAGCATTCAACCTAAAATATAATTAAAAATAAGGAAACCTACATCAAAATATAATTTTGGATCAAATAGGTGTAATTGTCCCCTTTAAAAGATAAAATTATAAAGAAATTATTATTATAAGGTAGTGGAAAATTTTTTTGCTAGAGAGTCTAGAAAAATTGAGTGCGAATTGAGATTGAATTAGCTCCAAGTGGAATTTACAGCGTAGCAACTACGGCTCACATATTCTCTTCAGTCTCGGACCAAGCCACACGTGCACCTTGGCTAAAGATCACATAAAATCCCTCAAATCAACTCCAAATAAAACAAAAGCAAATAAATATAAGTTAAAAAGGGTCTATTTATCCTATCGCATTACACATCTTTTAATATAATAATTTGTATTTCTTATAATTTGTAGTTTAAAAGTGAATTTGAATACAATAATATAGAACTTGTATAATGTAGAATAACAGTTTCATAATTTCATTTGTAATTTACTCTCATTTGATTGTAAATCTCTCTTTTGTAAGTTCTAAAGACATGAAATAAAATTTATAAAGCAGTCGAATATAAACCATTAAAGAAAAAGTACACACATTGTTCGTCGTTTCTTTTCAACCAACATTTTGGCGACCGTGACAGGACAGTCTGTGGTTTAGAGTTAAAATTTAAAGATCACTTTTCGTGGGGAAAAAATTCAAGTTAAATATACATAAGATGTATAATACGAAATTTGCCAAGGAAAGACGAATTTTGGAATTTAGCTATCAATGCTGGCGTTCTTCGTTGATGGAAATCATTCTTCACATAAAAATTACTGAAGTTGATGTTGCCAATTATTTATCGATGCTATCGTTGTCGCTTGGATTTATTGTTGCTGCTGCTGTTTGCTGTGCACCATTCGCCGTTGAACCGTCGACTCTTGCCACTGTCAGTAAGCTATCTAAAATCCTATATATATTCATTGTATAGAATTTGTTTTAAAAAAACAAATAATCACTGCAGTTATCGCCATAGAAATCTATGACACTGCACCACAAATTTGAAAAACATACATACAGTGTTTTAACTTTAGTTATGTATAAAAATAAATAGATCGTACATAACATAGTTGTAAATTTTTCGTTTGAAAGACGTTTCAACATAATTATAACCATGAGCAATCTGCACAAGCCCATGTTCATGAGTACCAGTGTCGTCCGAGCCATCGTGAATTCTCTTATACTTTTCGATACCACTATATACTTTTCGCAAGCTTCGCTTTCAAGTTTTCGTCGTTGGTGGTGCAATCATATTATCGTTTTCGTTGAATCTATTTTGCTAATACAGTCTGCTGCACTCTAACGTAGAGAGACTTTTAACACAAGAACACGAACAACACTTAGAGTGTCACTCTTACTCTTATTTTTATTTTATATTGTATTAACTTTACATCAAAATCGTACGATGAAAAGCAGGAATTTAAGTCTTTACCTTCGTGGGATGATTGCTATACAAGTTTAAGTCTTCGCTGTCAATTTTTAGAAAGTCATGGTAAACGTATAGAAGTTCAAGAAAAGCAAAAGGAGAATAAATTTAAATACCATAAAAAAGTTACACATACGTTTGTTAATACTAAATCAAACTGTGCATATTGTAACAGTGCAGAACATTTTTTCGCAAGTTGCTCATCAACGTACAGCACTTTGCATAAACTGTTTGCGCAAAGGGCACACAGTCTCCAAGTGTCACTCGCAATCTCGTTGCCGCGTATGTAACTTTTCACATCACACTATTTTGCATCAGTATACTACACCAGGACAACCCTCAAATATTGGTACATTTGAGTGGTCATCTCACTTCGCAGTAACAAAATCTATTTCTGCTGAACAGCCTAGGATGTTTATAGACACCACGGATTGGTCAATTCCAGAAGAAATCGAACTCGCAGATCCACTATTTTACAAGCCCCAGAGTACTGAAATATTTTTCGATCTATTATTTGATGGAAGGTTATCGCTAGGAGAAGGCAAGCCTACCATGGTCAACACAGTTTTTGGATGGATAGTAGGCGGAAATATAAAATCAATTGTAAAACCACGTGCAGTCATTTGCAACGTGACAGTTGCTGCAAAACCAAATTTATATTCAATGTTAGAACGATTCTGGGCCGTTGAAGAATACTCCAAATCAGCACAGCAGTTGTCGGATGAAGAACAAAAGTGTGAAGAACATTTTTTACAAAATATAACTATTCGAGATAGTGGCCGTCTACAGGTACGGCTGCCTTTCAAACAAGCGCCAGAAATTCTCGGTGATTCTTTTGAAATGGCGCGCAGAAGGTTTATCTCCCTCGAACGGCGCTTACAACGCGACCCAATAATTAAAGAAATGTATGTTGACTTTATAAATGAGTATATAGCTCAGTGTCATATGTCACCTTACAATAATGAGCTTAATAACCCACATTACATAATACCGCATCATTGCGTGCTTCGACCATTGAGTAAAACTACAAAATTGCAAATTATTCATTAAATAGTATACTGATGGTTGGAGCAACCATACAACAAGATTTAATAACAACTCTTTTTTCGTTTCGTCTACACAAATTTGGGATTACAGCTGATAATACAAAAATGTATCGCCAGTTCCTTGTTGATCATCGTGACCGTAAGTTTCAGCTCATTCTTTGGAGGAACAATGTCGATGCGGAACTTAAAATATTTCAACTTAACACTGTAACATACGGCTTATTCGCCGCACCTTTTCTGGCTATACGAAGCTTATCTCACATTGCAGATACATACAGCACGAAGTTCCCAGTTGAGTCAAAAATATTGCGAGAAGATTTGTATGTGGATGATCTACTAACCGGAGCGGACAATTTAGAAGAATTAAAACGAAAAAACGAGGAAGTAAATGATATTTTAGGCACATCTGGCTTACAACTGGCTAAGTTGAATTCCAACTATACACAACTATTCTCGACTATCGATGATGAAATTCAAATTAAAACTAGTAATGAAATCACAAAGACTCTTGGAATGTCATGGAAACCTCATCAAGATACATTTTGCTTTCGTTACGATTTACCTGACGTGAAATTTCCGACAATACGATCCATTTTGTCTGTGGTAGCAAGACTGGGGATTATTAAGCCCTATTATAATTCGATGTAAGATATTACTTCAAGAGATGTGGATTCAGAACATAGGTTGGGACATGCCTCTTTCTGACCATATAAATAAGCTATGGTTTTATATAAAAAACGATTTTATACATATAAATCAGATTGAGGTCTGATATGTTTGATATGTTTTCACTTCATTGTCGACCAAGTGTGAAATTCATGGGTTTGCAGACGCGTCTCAACGTGCTCTTGGCTGCTGCATTTATACTCGAACACTTGTAAATGGATCGTATAAAATCACACTTCTAATCGCAAAATCCAAAGTTGCACCAATTAAGGCGCAGTCTATACCACGGCTCGAACTTTGTGCAGCCGTCTTATTAAGCAAAACATGGCAAAAAATACGCGACAAAATCTCCAAATATATTTCAAACATCTATTTTTAGACCGACTCAAAAATTGTAATGCAATGGCTGAAATTGCATTCTTCGACACTTAATTGTTTTATCGCCAATCGAGTTTCAGAACTCCAAGAAAACACGCAAGGCATAACATGGAGGCATGTCGCATCAAGAAGTAACCCTGCTGACATTGTTTCACGCGGGAAATTTCCAAAACTATTTGGTTTTCCGGACCCTCCTTTCTTCTGAAGGACTCGACCGGGTGGCCCAATAATGACAATAGCAACAATTATACATTTGCTGAGTTGGAGTGCAAAAAGATTGTTTCATTCAAATGTAGCAATTTTATGGAAAATAAATCAATTATCATCGAAGTTATTGAACATAACTCCTCATATTTTCGAATTATTCGCATTGTCACATACACTTTTCGTGTTTTTAACAAATACCCTGTTAACAATATATTAAAAGCTACTGATATTCTTCACATTTCATTCAAAGAATTAGAAAACACCTTTTGGAAAATAAATTGAAGAAATAAATTGCTTACGAGACAACAAAGTAGTTAATTCAAGCCTTCAAAACTTATCATCCTTTCTTCATGACATGAATATAGATAGCACAGTGGTTAGTATTCTAAGAGTCAGCGGTCTGTTATCCAATGCGCCTATTCCCTACGTAGCTAGATTTCCGGCGATCATTCCGAGGGATCATCGTTTTACTAATCTTTTTATTACATTTCTTCAGAAAGAAAATCTTTACGCTGGACCAAAGGTTCTATTAGGGTTACTTCGGCAATAACTTTGGGTAATAAATGCTCGAGACATTATTCGATAAGTTGTTCGGAACTGCGTGCATTGCTTCCATTATAAACCGAAGCTAATGTACCAACATATGGGCAACTTACCAGCCGACCGCTTAAAGGCGCAGCGACCCTTTTTGATCAACGGCGTAGATTTCTGCGGTCCATTTTTTACAACATATCGCATTTGTGGAAAACAACATTACAAAACATACGTTGCGGTCTTTGTATGCAACACAAAGGCAACACATCTTGAAATGATTTCTGATCTTTCAACTAATACCTTTCTTCTTTGTATTAAAAGATTTATAGGGAGGCGTGGCATTCCACGACATCTTTATTGCGACAATGCAACAAATTTTGCTGGCGCTCAAAATAAGATGAAGGAGTTGCAGCAACAGATTTTTAGAAAGGAATTAATTGATGACATCCAAACATTCAGCAATAAATATGGCTTCGAGTTTAAATTAATCCCACCGCGTGCTCCGCATTTTGGTGGCTTGAGGGAGGCGGCAGTCAAATCTGCCAAAACACTACTGGTCAAGAACGTCGCCCAAGCCAATTTAACATTTGAAGAACTCCAGACTGTTTTCGTTAAAGTGGAAGCCATTTTAAATTCGCGCCCTATTGTTGTGAGTCATAAACGTTTTTTTTGTTGTATTTAAGAAAGCCTGCACATAACCAGTATGCACATAAAGTTCAAATCTAAAAGCACAATAACAGATGCATGTTAACTTAACATAACGTCTACGACGTAACTGGAACAAGTACATAATGTTTATGAGTGCATACTTTCAGGAAATAAAATTAAGTCTACTTAAAAGCAACGAAAAATACATTGGTTGCAATTTGATCCGAGACTCGCGCTAGCAAGTGTGCCGTCTGTTTAAAAGCAACAACAAAAGCATTGGTTGTAATTTAAGTCAAGACTAACGCCAGCATGGGACCCAATTAAGAATTTAGCACATTGCAATTTTCTCAGTTAATGATTTCACAATATTAGAAAATATCTGATGTGGGGTTCATGAGTTTTTTAGTAGTACGTAGATTTAAGAATATGCTTGCTTGCATTTATGAGTTGTGTTTTAAGAAATAAGTATAAGCTAGGGGTTCGTGAGTCGCACGATACCGAGGTGATGCGTAGAGGTTAAGTTTAGTTTTTAAGCATTATGATTTTAAGCTAGCCCACGAAACATCATTATATCATAAGGAGGCATTACAGATTGAAGGACAGTTTGATAAAATAACAGCACCGGAAACAACATTAGAAATGTCGTTAGATACTGTATCGAATTACGTAGGAAGTGTGGTTCCATTTTTTATGGGATCGGAATCACCGTCCGATAAAACTGAACTTTATAGATTCATGGACGATTGTGCGTTCGCATGTCTAAAAATTACAGAAGAAAACAAAGAAGAATTCATTAGCTGTGTCAAACTGCATCTTCTTGGTGACGCTTATGATCTAGCCCGCACAAGAAAGTTCAATGATTTAGAGGAGTTATTTGACGTTCTAGAAATACATATTTAAAAATGACTACGTTTTATTCGGTTCAGGATAGTATTAGAAAAGCATATCAGACGGATGGTGAGAGTCTGAGGGCATTTGCAAGAAGATTAGAAAGATTATGGGCAAACGGTAATGAAATAGCAGATTCAAGGTACAAAAATAAAAATCTACCTACAGATGTTTTTAATACGGAACTAGTAAACTCAGTTCTGACAGCATTCAAGGTAGGTGTAAAAGATCCGACAATAAAGGTTTTATTATTAAGTAGCAAAGCAGAAAACTTGAATGATTTATTAGATGAAGCATTAAAGGGCCAGATAACAATTCAAGGGAGTCCGAGATTCCCCGAGGAAGTGTACAGTTTCGAACAACGATCTGTAACCAGTCCAACGAATAGTATTCAAAACAATCATTTTCAAACTACCCCACTAAATCACAAAATATCAACCCGAAATAAAACAGAAGGATCAAAAATACGACCAACATGCTCTTTTTGCCAGAAAAAAGGACATACACGAGACGAATGTATTACGCGGAAAAACACACCGTTTTGTATAGAGTGTGAAAAATATGGGCACGAATCTAGTTGGAGGTGTGCTTCCATTAGATTAGAAGCTCAAAATAAGGAAGGGTTTGGACGTACACAAAATCATCCAGTCGTTAATAGGGAATTTTTAAACAACAATTTGCAAGCAGGACATAACACTACGTACCGTATCAATAATAATAATAATAGAAATGGGAATACCCCAAGAAATAATTTAAAATTTGATTGGTGTCATAGACTTGGTCATGTAGAAACTGATTGCTACGCCAAGAGGGATTATCTGGCGAGGGAGAATAATGATCAAAAGAAGGGAAACTACCAGGGGCCCAGCCAAGGCCAGTAAGCTGGGGACCCATTAAAAATAGCAAAATTAGGTAAAAAGGGTAGAAATAGTAAATCATAAGGCTGAAGGGTCTGTGATCACATTAGCTACTCAAACTCCTGAAAATAAGAGAAAACCGGTGGATGAAAATATTGCAAATCAGACGTCTGAAGTGATTGTGAGGGAGTGACAATGGTAATTTTTGCATTAATACATTTCTTTATATATATGATAATAGCAATAGGGGCAAAAATGATTAAATTAGTAGCAGATGAAACTAATCGGCAAAGATGTGTATGGGAAGAAATGCAAATAGGTCAAAAGTTGTACAATATGTTTACAGGAATGTTGAAAAAGTTTGAAAATTTTATAACATGTTATGATAAAAAAATCAGACAACAGTTGAGTGGATTAAATAAAAAGAGAATTAACAAAATATACAATAGAAAGGGAGACTGCTTCAAATTGTCTAATGTAAGTGTGTGTTCATTGAAGTACCTTGCGAGGCAGCTAAAAATGGAAAACTCATATTACTAGTAGACTCAGAAGCAGATGCAAGCATAATAAAGGAAGGTGCAATGACACAACTACCGGATTTTGACAAGAATAGTAAGAAAGATTTTAATGGGGCTTTTGGTGGATGCGTAAGGACGTTAGGCACGACCAATATACAACACAGTAATATAAAGTGGTTACATTTAATAATGCATGTAGTATCTCTTGAACAAGGAATACCAGCAGACGGAATAAAAGGACGGGATAACATATGGAATAGATCCGTAATAAACGCAATTAATAAGACCATAACATTCTTCGATAAAGGAAAGAATCACACTATCCGATTACCTATGAAAACGCGAGAATCAGACAACAGTTGAGTGAATTAAATAAAAAGAGAATTAACAAAATATACAATAGAAAGGGAGACTGCTTCAAATTGTCTAATGTAAGTGATGTGTTCATTGAAGTACCTTGCGAGGCAGCTAAAAATGGAAAACTCATATTACTAGTAGACTCAAGAGCAGATGCAAGCATAATAAAGGAAGGTGCAATGACACAACTACCGGATTTTGACAAGAAGAGTAAGAAAGATTTTAATGGGGCTTTTGGTGGATACGTAAGGACGTTAGGCACGACCAATATACAACACAGTAATATAAAGTGGTTACATTTAATAATGCATGTAGTATCTCTTGAACAAGGAATACCAGCAGACGGAATAATAGGACGGGATAACATATGGAATAGATCCGTAATAAACGCAATTAATAAGACCATAACATTCTACGATAGAGGAAAGAATCACACTATCCGATTACCAATGAAAACGCGAGCCGACATAGAAAATATTTATTACAATCATGAAATAAAAATCATGCCGAGAACCGCAAAAATAGTAGAAATTACACTAAAAACAAGAATTCCCATTGTATTAATAAATAAACAAGAAATTTATCCTGGAGTATATTTGGGAGAAAGCTTATCGAATGACCAAAATAAAGTTTATGTCTCAGTATTATAATAGACAACAATTTTAAACCGAAATTTTCAAATTTTAATCAGTATAGGGAATCAGATACAAACAATTCTACAATAAATACTATAAATTCAGTGAATATAAAAATAGGATTAATAGATTATTAGAAAAAAATTAACATCGATGAATCTTTAAATAAGGAGGAAATCACATCATTACAAAATCTTTGTATTTCTTACCACGATGTTTTTCACTTAGAAGGTGACGAACTGTCATACACGCCGATACTTAAACACGACATAACAACAAAATGGAATCAACCACCAATTAACCAAAAGCAATACAAACATCCACACACACATAGAGAGGAAATTAATAGACAGGTTAACAAAATGTTAGATGCTGGCATTATATCGCCAAGCATATCACCCTGGAATTCACCATTACTATTGGTACCAAAGAGGAGCGACAAAGACGGTAACAAAAAATGGAGCCTTGTCATAGATTTCCGTAAATTAAATGACGTAACCATAAAACAGGTATTTCCTATTCCGCGAATAGATGAAATATTAGATCAATTAGGTCACAGTCGGTATTTTCCAACTTTAGATTTTGCAAGTGGCTATCAACAGGTCTTAGTAGAAGAAGGTGATAAAGAAAAAACTGCCTTCAGTACAGGACTTGGACATTTTGAATTCAATAGGATGCCTTTCGGTTTAACAGGGGCACCAGTAACTTTCCAGAGAATAATGAATCACATCTTAACAGGGTTACAGGGTATCGATTGTTTTGTATATCTTGATGATATAGTTGTGTATGGGAAAAATATAAGCGAACATGAACACAGATTAAGTAAAGTATTACAGAAACTAAGAGACCATAATTTAAAATTAAATACCGAAAAATGTCAGTTTTTTCGTCGTGAAGTTGTATATTTAGGGCATAAATGTTCAGAACTTGGTGCGCTGCCAGACCCCGCTAAGGTCGAATGCGTAAAAAATATTCCAGTACCAAGAAACAGAATAGAAGTACAAGCATTCTTGGGATTAATTAATTATTACAGAAAGTTCATAAGCAATATGGCAAGGTTATCTTTACCAATTAATAATTTACTTAAAAGGACGTTAAATTTAAATGGGCGGACGATTGACAAAATTCATTTATTAAATTGAAAGAATCAATAATTTCACCTCCAATATTAGCATATCTAGATTTTACAAAAACTTTTTTTACTAACAACAGACGCAAGTAACGAAGCAGTAGGTGCAGTCCTATCTCAAGGTGAAGTAGGAAGCGATCGACCGATCGCGTTTGCAAGTAGAACTTTAAATGGAGCAGAAAAACGATATTCTACCATTGAAAAGAAATTTTTAGCAATTGTTTGGGCAACAAAGAATTTTAGAGCATACCTATTAGGGCGACCATTCAAAATTTTTACAGATCATCAGCCTCTAAAAGGTATTGCAAATTTAAAAGATCAGACATCCCGCCTTGGTCGTTTCCGACACAAATTATCGGAATATGATTTTGAAATAATGTACAAACCAGGCAAAAATAATTTAAATGCGGATGCTTTAAGCAGAATTCCATATATTGAACCAGATATTACAGCCGTACAAACACGATCCAAAACTACACAAAATATTTTAGATCAGCAAATCACAAAAATAAAACCACAAATCAGTACACCAGTCGTAGATGAAACAATAATAGATACAAATAATGAAACGAATTCAGCTCAAATATTAACTGATCCAGATGAAATTAAAACCGTGATGAAAGATTTTCATGATTCAGCACTAGGAGGCCATCAGGGCACACTTAAAACATACTTTAGGATTAAGAAACAATTTAAATGGAGGAGAATGCAGAAACAAATAAAAGAATATGTTAGAAACTGTCCTAAATGCCAAATGAACAAAATTTCAAAGTTAACAAAAATGCCAATGGTTTTGACAGATACGCCAACACGTCCATTCGATAAGGTTTATATGGACTTGGTAGGAATTTTACCTGAAACAGTGTCAGGAAATAAATATATATTAAATTTTCAAGACGATTTTTCAAAATACATGTGCTGCGTAGCTATCCCAGACGCGGAAGCAAGCACAGTAGCGAAAGCTTTTTACGAGGAAATTATCACGCGTTATAATATTCCGAAAATGTTGGTTCAAATTTTGGGTCAAAATTATTTTCAGACACGTGCAAGTTATTAAACATTAAAAAAATGCATATAACACCTTATCACCCGCAGGCGAATGGCTCGTTAGAACGAAGTCACAGACCTTTAGCGGAGTATTTGAGATGTTTTGCAAAAGAGGATGGGTCCAACTGGGACCAATGGTTGAATTCGGCAATGCATGTGCACAATAACACAGTGCATATGTCAACAGGGCAAACGCCTTGTCGTACTTTATACTGATTTGAATTTGACATGCCAACCAACCTAAAACGAAAATGTTCACCAATTTATAACAGTGAAGATTACAATAAGGTATTAAAATACCAAATACAGCGTACACATGAGATAGTCAGACAAAATCAAGAAAAAGCTAAGGAAAGATCTAAACGAAGTTACGATAATACATTAAATACGGTAGTTTTTATGAAAGGAGATAAAGTTTTATTAAAAAACCAGAATAGGAAAAACAAATTTTCACCAATCTGGGTAGGTCCCTATGAAGTCCTTTCGATAAGAAGTCCTGTGCAACAGTGATCTGTATCAAGGGAAAAGGAAAAAAATTCCATAATAACTTATTAAAAGCATATAACTCTTAAGTTATACACAATCGAACGAACAAAAACAAAGAAATTAATAACTGAACCAACAGTTCATAATGATCATTATCCGCAATGCATAATATTGCAAACAACGTAAATAAAGTACGCGTAAATATATATTTTTTTTTTTTAGAAAATATGTTTTTAAAATCTAAATTAGTGCATGAGGAAATAGCTATGTATTAATTTTAGAAGATGACTAGCATTAGATCATGTATTAAATGAGAAAGGAATAAAGTATAAAGAAGATTATATTAGATATTTCATAAACAAGAATTCAGTACGAATTTGCCAAAGCAATAAAATATACATTGTCACTATAATTGAGATAGGTCAGTACTTCAGTTTCATTGTCAAGATCATTTTCAATGGAAACAGGCAACAGAAAGATCATTGCACTTGAAGTACATATAGGTGTTAGCGTAGCACACACTAAAGTGGAGCACATATAGAAGTGAGGAACTAATGTTATAAGCGATAAAATGCAATTCAGCGATACGTTAACGAGATACGTTAATGCAGCGTAAAAATATGAACAATAATTGAATGATAAGAAAAAAATACAATACACAATCTAAAAAATTAACAAACGTTTTAAATGTGATCATTACACGGTAATGAAAATATATATGTACCTATTGAATGTACAAAAGTAGTTATACATAAATCGCGCGCGCTTACCATTATTGAAAATTGGCAATAATGATTAAATTCATAAATTAGCATGAATAAATAGCTAAGTATTTTTGAAAATAATTAGCATTGATTCATGTGCTAATGAAATTATAAATAAAAAAAGTTCTATATATTAAGAAAAAATTAAAGATTTTAAAGTAAAATAAATTATGTACACAGTGGCATAAATTAAATGATCGATATAAATATACAATTAAAATATAAAATTTTAATACTATGATGTAAGGTAATATAAACAAAGATTATGAATACTGAAAGTAAAAATGATGTTAAATATAAATTATTTATAAAGTTATAGTAAACAATACAAAGTAATAAGTATTTTTAATAATAATCCTGGCTCTGGAAATGCATTTCAACCACAACAAAGAAATAAAACATGCACGAAGAAGAAGAATAACTAGCAGTCCACCAAACAATAAAATTCGACGCAGAAGACACTAAGTTTAAATTTTAATTGTCAAAGAAGATCGTTTAATTTTGTTGGGTAAAGGTCTGAAATGGTAATATTATGTAATGAAGTACAAGAGAAGAATGATAAAGAAACATGTGAGAGTCATGGCGCTGAAAACAACAATTGTACATCAATAACATGTTTAATTAAAAGAAAGGAGCTCACTATAAACATGAATGTGGAAGTTCGACAAATCAGCAAAGTTGTGACTATTCTACCATAAAGAAGCAACAACATTTTAAATCTGTACGTGCATATAATTAAAGGATAACAATTTTATCACTCAAGGAACAAGCTAATATTTTGTTAATAAGTTGAAGGAGCTATTCCATATACACTTATTCAGCTGTCAATGCTAACCTTATAGAAAAAGAAATTTGACACATCAACAAAGTTATCATAATTGTACAAAATCAACAACGGTTCACACATTATGCTGACAAAGAACATAATTTCTTAAAAGAGAAAATGAAAATTAAAAACACTAAGAACTTCAAATATTCATATATTTTTACAACAAGTGAAATATAAACCAGTTGGGAAGGTTAGATCACATGGGAAATTTTAAAGTAGGTGTAATTATGATAGTTAGGATAGTCAAAATTATAGTCGGTCTAAGCCGACTATAAATACCCTACACATATGTGTGGTTACCATTCAAAGTGATATATAGGTCACCAGGGTATACGAATCCTGAAAATAACCATTCATTTGATACCCATATTTACAAATGGGTAGGTGTACCGAATTTCGATTTTTTTTTTGTGAACCACAAGTCTTTTCGCCGGAAAACATTATTATCATGTATTTGAGCATGACATCAATATATATTTGACCAAAAAAGTTTACCTAAGCACGTATACGTAAGAATTGATCATTTTATGTACATTTTATATGAGGTATTTGAACATAAGTGGTCGGATCATAGGTCACAATGGACCGATCTCGCCAATTTTTTCGCACATACAGCGTAGGTATATTAGTAATCTAAGTTATAAGTTTCATTTATCTAGCTCTTCAATTTTAAAAGTAGTAGGGATTTCAACAGACAGACGGACAGACAGACAGACAGACAGACAGACAGACAGACAGACGGACAGACAGACGGACATCGCTAAATCGACTCAGGAGGTCATGCTGATCAAGAATATATATACTTTTCCATACCGGAGATGCTTCCTTCTGGGTGTTACAAACGGCGTACCAAACTGAATATACCCTTTCACTCTTAGTGTAGGGTATAAAAACAACATCAAACCAGTTGGGAAGGTTAGATCACATGGGAAATTTTAAAGTAGGTGTAATTATGATAGTTAGGATAGTCAAAATTATAGTCGGTCTAAGCCGACTATAAATACCCTACACATATATGTGGTTACCATTCAAAGTGATATATAGGTCACCAGGGTATACGAATCCTGAAAATAACCATTCATTTGATACCCATATTTACAAATGGGTAGGTGTACCGAATTTCGATTTTTTTTTGTGAACCACAAGTCTTTTCGCCGGAAAACATTATTATCATGTATTTGAGCATGACATCAATATATATTTGACCAAAAAAGTTTACCTAAGCACGTATACGTAAGAATTGATCATTTTATGTACATTTTATATGAGGTATTTGAACATAAGTGGTCGGATCATAGGTCACAATGGATATACAGCGCATATACAGCGTAGGTATATTAGTAATCTAAGTTATAAGTTTCATTTATCTAGCTCTTCAATTTTAAAAGTAGTAGGGATTTCAACAGACAGACAGACGGACAGACAGACAGACGGACAGACAGACGGACAGACGGACATCGCTAAATCGACTCAGGAGGTCATGCTGATCAAGAATATATATACTTTTCCATACCGGAGATGCTTCCATCTGGGTGTTACAAACGACGTACCAAACTGAATATACCCTTTCACTCTTAGTGTAGGGTATAACAACAACATGTACGTATAATTAAAAATGTTTTCCGAAGATGACAATTTCGCTACAAGAGGTCTTAAAACATTTAAAGAAGACAAATTCGTATTAATATCCAGAAATATAAAATTACAAAACTACCAATTTTAGTATCTGCTCTCAACAAAATACGATTCAATTTGACTAAAAAAAAAACAACGCAACTAGAAGACATCAAATTTAACAATGCTAAGAAAATCAAGATGAAAGATGAGAATAAATGATGATAACAAGGCTTTTGGAAACAGTGGCAGAAACAAATAAAATGCAGCCAGCCAACCTATATACGTAAATAGAGAGTAACAGAACTATCGATCACACCAGTTTATGTTTTAAATTGATAGAAAACACAATTATATTTTTTTTTTGTATAATTAAATAGACTAGAAATAAGTAATGAAAAACTTGAAGAAACATTAAAATATGAAAACTATAAATATAAACAATAACTAAAGATATACTCAATAAAAATTAAATGAATTATTTTCAATAAATATCGCAAAAAATTTAAAAGAAAACAAATCGATGCACAAATTAAAGGATTTAATGACTTAGATGAATAAACAAGAAAAACAACAGAGCAACACGGAACGCAGCGATTGCAAAGCGGTAACTTGATCAACTACTGTTTTGTCAATTGCAACGTTCAGTGACTTGTAATGTTACACATTTTTCTTTTTAACGTTACATAAAGTATATAAATATCAGTAAAACTGCGACCATTAATTAAGTAATTGAGTAACGAAGATGAGCATTAATAAGATTCTTAAAATGAAAATAAGTAAAATAAATTATAATAATATGAAAAATAATTATTGATTTTAAATATTATTGTAAGTTAAATAAATTAAGAAATATATTGAAATATTAATGATGTAAAAGAAAAAACTATTATTCTTTTTAATAATATTTTTTTCTTAAAATAATGGGGGAAGAATGTTGTGAATCAGAAACGTTTTTTTGTTGTATTTAAGAAAGCCTGCACATAACCAGTATGCACATAAAGTTCAAATCTAAAAGCACAATAAAGTCTACTTAAAAGCAACGAAAAATACATTGGTTGCAATTTGATCCGAGACTCGCGCTAGCAAGTGTGCCGTCTGTTTAAAAGCAACAACAAAAGCATTAGTTGTAATTTAAGTCAAGACTAACGCCAGCATGGGAACCAATTAAGAATTTAGCACATTGGAATTTTCTCAGTTAATGATTTCACAATATTAGTAAATATCTGATGTGGGGTTCATGAGGTTTTTAGTAGTACGTAGAATTAAGAATATGCTTGCTTGCATTTATGAGTTGTGTTTTAAGAAATAAGTATAAGCAAGGGGTTCGTGAGTCGCACGATACCGAGGTGATGAGTAGAGGTTAAGTTTAGTTTTTAAGCATTATGATTTTAACTGCCTTAGAGTGCAGACGTGTTTTCAGTTTAAACTCAAGCTTGTAAAAATACTTAAAAAATAATTAATAAAAGTATAAAGCAAGTCTAAAATATCCTTGCGTTTTTATTTAATAATAAATGTTAGGACAGAATTGTGGACTTCGAGGGAATATTGTCACTGACGGTTTCATTAATAAAGGCAAGTACAAAAGGTCCCGTGGAGCCCCCAACACTATTGCACCAATGTCCGATGATCCGAATGATGGGGAAGCTCTGACGCCTTCGCATTTATTAATTGGCTCTTCGCTTCAATCCATACCTGATGAGCACTACGATTGCAAAAAGACTCCGTGTTTACCTCGTTATCAACGTTTGACGTTCCTAAAGCAGCAGTTTTGGGAGTTATGGGTGCGCGACTACATTTTATCGCTACAGCAACGCAACAAATAGAAAAGGTCTGAACCAAATCTCAAGGTCGGACAAATGGTGATCATTCATGATGGCAATGCTCCTCCGCAACAATGGACCCTTGCACGCATAATTCAAACTACAGCTGTGACAGACGGTAAGGTACGCGTTGTCCAAGTAAAAACTTCAAAGGGTGAATATCGCCGTCCAATTCAAAAAGTTGCTCTCCTGCCTGTCAACGAAGATACTTGAAAGAATGGCCTTTCAACGGGGCGAGTATGTCGGATCAGATCGCATCAGACATCTTTTAATATAATAATTTGTATTTTTTATAATTTGTAGTTTAAGTTTGAACAAAAAAAAAACATATATAAGGTTAATAAAGTGGAGAGAAAATGAGAAATATTAAAGAGTAATTTGTATAAAAAAAAACTAAACTTAACCTCTACTCATCACCTCGGTATCGTGCGACTCACGAACCCCTTGCTTATACTTATTTCTTAAAACATAACTCATAAATGCAAGCAAGCATATTCTTATATCTACGTACTACTAAAAACCTCATGAACCCCACATCAGATATTTACTAATATTGAGAAATCATTAACTGAGAAAATTCCAATGTGCTAAATTCTTAATTGGTTCCCATGCTGGCGTTAGTCTTGACTTAAATTACAACCAATGCTTTTGTTGTTGCTTTTAAACAGACGGCACACTTGCTAGCGCGAGTCTCGGATCAAATTGCAACCAATGTATTTTTCGTTGCTTTTAAGTAGACTTTATTGTGCTTTTAGATTTGAACTTTATGTGCATACTGGTTATGTGCAGGCTTTCTTAAATACAACAAAAAAACGTTTCTGATTCACAACATTCTTCCCCCCTTATTTTAAGAAAAAACCAGTTGGAAAGGTTAGATCACATGGGAAATTTTAAAGTAGGTGTAATTATGATAGTTAGGATAGTCAAAATTATAGTCGGTCTAAGCCGACTATAAATACCCTACACATATGTGTGGTTACCATTCAAAGTGATATATAGGTCACCAGGTTATACGAATCCTGAAAATAACCATTCATTTGATACCCATATTTACAAATGGGTAGGTGTACCGAATTTCGATTTTTTTTTTGTGAACCACAAGTCTTTTCGCCGGAAAACATTATTATCATGTATTTGAGCATGACGTCAATATATATTTGACCAAAAAAGTTTACCTAAGCACGTATACGTAAGAATTGATCATTTTATGTACATTTTATATGAGGTATTTGAACATAAGTGGTCGGATCATAGGTCACAATGGACCGATCTCGCCAATTTTTTCGCACATACAGCGTAGGTATATTAGTAATCTAAGTTATAAGTTTCATTTATCTAGCTCTTCAATAAAAGTAGTAGGGATTTCAACAGACAGACAGACAGACAGACGGACATCGCTAAATCGACTCAGGAGGTCATGCTGATCAAGAATATATATACTTTTCCATACCGGAGATGCTTCCTTCTGGGTGTTACAAACGGCGTACCAAACTGAATATACCCTTTCACTCTTAGTGTAGGGTATAAATATTATTAAAAAGAATAATAGTTTTTTCTTTTACATCATTAATATTTCAATATATTTCTTAATTTATTTAACTTACAATAATATTTAAAATCAATAATTATTTTTCATATTATTATAATTTATTTTACTTATTTTCATTTTAAGAATCTTATTAATGCTCATCTTCGTTACTCAATTACTTAATTAATGGTCGCAGTTTTACTGATATTTATATACTTTATGTAACGTTAAAAAGAAAAATGTGTAACATTACAAGTCACTGAACGTTGCAATTGACAAAACAGTAGTTGATCAAGTTACCGCTTTGCAATCGCTGCGTTCCGTGTTGCTCTGTTGTTTTTCTTGTTTATTCATCTAAGTCATTAAATCCTTTAATTTGTGCATCGATTTGTTTTCTTTTAAATTTTTTGCGATATTTATTGAAAATAATTCATTTAATTTTTATTGAGTATATCTTTAGTTATTGTTTATATTTATAGTTTTCATATTTTAATGTTTCTTCAAGTTTTTCATTACTTATTTCTAGTCTATTTAATTATACAAAAAAAATATATAATTGTGTTTTCTATCAATTTAAAACATAAACTGGTGTGATCGATAGTTCTGTTACTCTCTATTTACGTATATAGGTTGGCTGGCTGCATTTTATTTGTTTCTGCCACTGTTTCCAAAAGCCTTGTTATCATCATTTATTCTCATCTTTCATCTTGATTTTCTTAGCATTGTTAAATTTGATGTCTTCTAGTTGCGTTGTTTTTTTTTTAGTCAAATTGAATCGTATTTTGTTGAGAGCAGATACTAAAATTGGTAGTTTTGTAATTTTATATTTCTGGATATTAATACGAATTTGTCTTCTTTAAATGTTTTAAGACCTCTTGTAGCGAAATTGTCATCTTCGGAAAACATTTTTAATTATACGTACATGTTGTTGTTTGATGTTGTTTTTTATATTTCACTTGTTGTAAAAATATATGAATATTTGAAGTTCTTAGTGTTTTTAATTTTCATCTTCTCTTTTAAGAAATTATGTTCTTTGTCAGCATAATGTGTGAACCGTTGTTGATTTTGTACAATTATGATAACTTTGTTGATGTGTCAAATTTCTTTTTCTATAAGGTTAGCATTGACAGCTGAATAAGTGTATATGGAATAGCTCCTTCAACTTATTAACAAAATATTAGCTTGTTCCTTGAGTGATAAAATTGTTATCCTTTAATTATATGCACGTAAAGATGTAAAATGTTGTTGCTTCTTTATGGTAGAATAGTCACAACTTTGCTGATTTGTCGAACTTCCACATTCATGTTTATAGTGAGCTCCTTTCTTTTAATTAAACATGTTATTGATGTACAATTGTTGTTGTCAGCGCCATGACTCTCACATGTTTCTTTATCATTCTTCTCTTGTACTTCATTACATAATATTACCATTTCAGACCTTTACCCAACAAAATTAAACGATCTTCTTTGACAATTAAAATTTAAACTTAGTGTCTTCTGCGTCGAATTTTATTGTTTGGTGGACTGCTAGTTATTCTTCTTCTTCGTGCATGTTTTATTTCTTTGTTGTGGTTGAAATGCATTTCCAGAGCCAGGATTATTATTAAAAATACTTATTACTTTGTGTTGTTTACTATAACTTTATAAATAATTTATATTTAACATCATTTTTACTTTCAGTATTCATAATCTTTGTTTATATTACCTTACATCATAGTATTAAAATTTTATATTTTAATTGTATATTTATATCGATCATTTAATTTATGCCACTGTGTACATAATTTATTTTACTTTAAAATCTTTAATTTTTTTTCTTAATATATAGAACTTCTTTTATTTATAATTTCATTAGCACATGAATCCATGCTAATTATTTTCAAAAATACTTAGCTATTTATTCATGCTAATTTATGAATTTAATCATTATTGCCAATTTTCAATAATGGTAAGCGCGCGCGATTTATGTATAACTACTTTTGTACATTCAATAGGTACATATATATTTTCATAACCGTGTAATGATCACATTTAAAACGTTTGTTAATTTTGTTAGATTGTGTATTGTATTTTTTTCTTATCATTCAATTATTGTTCAAATTTTTACGCTGCATTAACGTATCTCGTTTCATTTTCGGTACATTAGTGCATAGTTCCTAGATGCAAAACGCTGAATTGCATTTTATCGCTTATAACATTAGCTCCTCACTTCTATATGTGCTCCACTTTAGTGTGTGCTACGCTAACACCTATATGTACTTCAAGTGCAATGATCTTTCTGTTGCCTGTTTCCATTGAAAATGATCTTGACAATGAAACTGAAGTACTGACCTATCTCAATTATAGTGACAATGTATATTTTATTGCTTTGGCAAATTCGTACTGAATTCTTGTTTATGAAATATCTAATATAATCTTCTTTATACTTTATTCCTTTCTCATTTAATACATGATCTAATGCTAGTCATCTTCTAAAATTAATACATAGCTATTTCCTCATGCACTAATTTAGATTTTAAAAACATATTTTCTAAAAAAAAAATATATATTTTTACGCGTACTTTATTTACGTTGTTTGCAATATTATGCATTGCGGATAATGATCATTATGAACTGTTGGTTCAGTTATTAATTTCTTTGTTTTTGTTCGTTCGATTGTGTATAACTTAAGAGTTATATGCTTTTAATAAGTTATTATGGAATTTTTTTCCTTTTCCCTTGATACAGATCACTGTTGCACAGGACTTCTTATCGAAAGGACTTCATAGGGACCTACCCAGATTGGTGAAAATTTGTTTTTCCTATTCTGGTTTTTTAATAAAACTTTATCTCCTTTCTTAAAAACTACCGTATTTAATGTATTATCGTAACTTATAAAAAAAAACCCTGACCCATAGTGTAAAAAAAAATTTATATATATATATATATATATATATATATATATATATATATATATATATATATATATCCCTTGATACAGATCACTGTTGCACAGGACTTCTTATCGAAAGGACTTCATAGGGACCTACCCAGATTGGTGAAAATTTGTTTTTCCTATTCTGGTTTTTTAATAAAACTTTATCTCCTTTCTTAAAAACTACCGTATTTAATGTAAAAAATAATATATATATATATATATATATATATATATATATATATATATATATGTATGTATATATATATATATATATATATATATATATATAATATTAAAATAACATAACAAATACATAAAGTTTGAGCTACACTCCACATCTATAACATCATCTAAAATTATTTTATTTCTTTGAATCCTTTATACCGTTATATTATTTTATA
The DNA here is from genome assembly GCA_951804985.1 of Dryomyza anilis. NCBI lineage: Eukaryota > Metazoa > Arthropoda > Insecta > Diptera > Dryomyzidae > Dryomyza > Dryomyza anilis. The sequence continues at coordinate 50,809,237 of OX638135.1, forward strand.
TTATACCTACAATTACACTACATTTGATTAAATGGATTTTGCACCCTAAATTATAATATAAATATATTTGAATTGAACATAAATAATATAATAATAGTTTGGCACTACAGTCCTATGAGAACTTAGGCCGAGCTCTCTCACCATTTTGAGCTGTGCGTGTTATATTTGTACTCAAACGGCGGGTGATTAGCTCGTACACTAAGAAAACAAAGATGATTACCAGAAATATCACAGCCCTAAATATCAAGATATTTACAAATTATTTAGATCGTCTTTGAGACAATCATCTCTCAAACATCCGACAAATACGATAAATATTGCTGGCAACCATCTTTCAAATTTACGATTATTTATAGCAACCATCAAATAAACATCTAACAAATATGAAGATAGTTGAGGATTATTTGGAAAAGGTACTTTTTTTATTGAATTAAAATAAAATTAATCAAATGTATTTTTATTTATTCTAGAATTAAAACAGTATCCTGTTTATACATCGCCATGGTCTTTATAAATCCTTTGAAGGTAAAATTGTACAACGACTCTGAAAAGAAATAATTTTGCATTACTTGTTGATAATTTGAATCTCAGGAAATTTTATTTTCACTTCTGCCATTAAAATGTAATATTTGAGTTGACACTTTTTTACACCATTTGATTTACTTTATTGTTGTGAATAAATCGAGCGTAAGGAAAAAGTTAGTCAAATGTCAAAATACCTCAAAAGTTTAGCTGCAAATGTCCAAGAATTCAGGATGTTTGGCTATCAGTAAACTGTAAATATCTCAATTTTCATTGCTGTTGTGGTATTTTTTGTATTCAAATCTCTCAATATAAGTTGTTCCAATCTCACTTGTTTCTCGCTGATAGTATTTTTTACAATAATCGTTTTTTTATTGTTTTTCTCTAATGGTCTCTCTATGTCTTTTATGCTTTATATTTTTCAATTTGATAAGCATCGCAAATAATGTTTCGCACAACAATTAATGTTTTGTACTATAAATATTAATAAACAACTAATTTTACCTAAACTTAAAATCTAATTATATTTAATAATGAAAATAAAAATTAACTAAATATGAAATCTACTTATATCTATAATTGAAAAATAATATATATCTAACATGAATTCTAACTAAATTGTTTATATGACCTAACACCGAGCTATACCATTGGGGCTGTTAATAATGAAAATAAAAATTACCTAAATATGAAATCTACTTATATCTATAATTGAAAAATAAAATATACCTTAACATGAATTCTAAATAATTGTTTATATGACCTAAAACCGAGCTGTACCATTGTAGGGGCTGTGCGTGTTATATTTGTACTCAAGTGGTGGGACCTACAGTTTATTGCCGACTCCGAACGGCGGGTGAGAGCTTTTCATAGGCAATCTTTTACTCTCTTAGGTTTGCCATTTACTGCCGGGAGGTAGCGCGGTATATAAAAATGTTTCTATGAAAAGATGTTGTTAGCCCTAGTCCAGGCTTTAACCGGGGACCTTTCGGCTCGCAGTCCAACGCACTAACCACTGAGCTACCGCGGCTGTTCGATAGTACGAATAATGAACAAATCCAGAAAACCTCTAACTATTGGGGTTGACAAAATTTCACAAAAAAATTTGCAGGCACTTCTTAGCGCTTTTGAATATAACTTATAGACCTTTATGTAATATAAATTCGATCGCTTGCTTTACTTTCAATGAAAGCCGTCAAAGATAGATGTCGGTAACGCTATATTGGTTCAAAATTCTAAAGAACTGTAACATTTTATTGATTTAAATGATTTTTTTTTTTATAAAAAATACTGAAGCGACATTGTATTTTTAAATTAACTCGTCGAAAAAATTTCCGATCACACTTATGTCTATCGAAATTCAGATGGAATTGTAGATGTGCCTTGGAAAAAAATGCTTTTTTCGAGCCAATCACGTTTTTTTTTCGAAAGTTCCAACGTGTCCTTTTTTGTTGGTGTTACGGGCACATTCACAAGTCATACTTAATATCTTTATATTTACACAGAAAAAAAAGATTCTCAACATTTATGTATTTGAACATTTATTTTATGTATTTTTACGAGTACCTCAACCACTTTCATCGTATTAATGTATTAATTCCATATATTTTACGTACATATTTTCATACATTCTATGCACACAATCTCAACATATATGTAATTTTACATTATTTAATTTAAAAAAAAAAGTTAATTTTATTGTTTCGTATTGCGGTGGTTGGTTCTGTACAGAGCTGTTATTTATTTATATCGTTTATTAATTATTTATTTTATTATATTTATCATACACTTTTACCTTTACACTACCATTTTTATTTTACCAACACCAAGTTCCTCCCTCCGACTCCATCGATTTTTCCCGATTCCATAAATTAATTTCAGTTGTTACGCATTCGTTTTCTTAACATATATTCAATAAAATTCTTATTTGAATAAAAATGCTTACGAAATAAAACCAACGAATTGTATATACTTGTATATTCGACTGAAAATATTCGATTTCAAATATTTTTGATTATATTTCGAATTTCGATATTCGAATATGCGATTGTGTAGTTTGTTCCCAAACCATAATTGTCTTATACACAAGCCAACTCTACAAGCCCTTCAGAAACCACAAATCAGAAAGTTTGTGTGTAAAGAATACATTAAATATATGTATCTGGTTGTTAAATCAATGTCCTTAATATATTTGGATTCACCATTATTATTTACAATTCATAAATATTAGAATTTATACATAAATTTTATGAAGAAATTGTGTATGTTCTCTATACATAATATTTATGCAAATTTTTTTTCTGTATAACTTCTCTATTAAAAATTAGACACAAAAAGATACATTAGATACCAGGCCCGTGTGCAGGATTTGCTCGTGGGGGGTTTTAGCTAACTTCATAATAAAGAGGGCAGGGGAGATAGATTTCTGTTTGGCCATACTCATGAACATATGTCATTATTTCAGAAAATCGGTATCTAAGATGCCTAAACTAAGTAAGATATCGGGTGTAAAATCTTCTTATAACGGAGTTTTCTTCAAGAACTTTTGAAGGGTCCCAGTTGGGCCATTTTCCTTGTTAGGGTCCAAACAAATTGGTCCAGTATTTCATTAATGAAAATACGTATTACTTTTTTGACAATTAAACGTATAAAAAACTAGAAATAAATTGAAAAAGACTTTAAAAAATATTGGAAATTTGTACAATTTGAGAAAATATTGAATAAAACCAATCAATTTCATTTGAAATTTGTACTTACATTTCATAAAAAATATTTTCATAATATTGGTAAAGTAATTCGAACAAAAAAGCGCCGCAGGAGAAAATTTTTCCTTTGTTTTTTGAAAAATTTATTTATTCAACTTCAATATACAAGTTTTATATGGGCAAAAATAGAATTTTATTAGAATTTGGGGAACAACAAATTTTTTTTTTGTTAATGGCTCATTAATTTCGTTTTGTACCCATTTTCTCTGATATTATAGCATGTGAATTCCGTTCGCGTGAATTAATTATTGCATGAGCCGCAAAAGTTATGGCGGTTTTAAGTTAGATATTTAAAAAAAAAATCTTAAAACTACCGTTTTTACTAAATATCGGAAAAATTTTTATATATTTATAAAGCCTATGAAAAGTTACCGATATAAGTTAAAATATATAATTAATTTCTAATACTTGCAGATTTACACTAAAATAAAACCTTTTTTTTTAACTAAAACTTGTTTAACTAAAGCTTTTTCGCTGTTTTAAAGACAAGATTGAATTTATTTTAAATTATATATTAATTAGCCATTAAAGACAATTTAAAATAAAGCATAAAAAGCAATATGTTAATGTCTCTATTGGTTTAGCAATTCCAATTCATAGAGATAACATTTTATATGTGATGCTTTTTATACCCTACACTAAGAGTGAAAGGGTATATTCAGTTTGGTACGCCGTTTGTAACACCCAGAAGGAAGCATCTCCGGTATGGAAAAGTATATATATTCTTGATCAGCATGACCTCCTGAGTCGATTTAGCGATGTCCGTCTGTCCGTCTGTCTGTACGTCTGTCTGTCCGTCTGTCCGTCTGTCTGTCTGTCCGTCTGTCTGTTGAAATCCCTACTACTTTTAAAATTGAAGAGCTAGATAAATGAAACTTATAACTTAGATTACTAATATACCTACGCTGTATGGCGTGATCGGTCCATTGTGACCTATGATTCAACCACTTATGTTCAAATACCTCATATAAAATGTACATATAAAGATCAATTTTTATGTATACGTGCTTAGGTAAACTTTTTTGGTCAAATATATATTGACATCTTGCTCAAATAAATGATAATAAAGTTTTCCGGAGAAAAGACTTGTGGTTCACAAAAAAAAAAATCGAAATTCGGTACACTTACCCATTTGTAAATATGGGTATCAAATGAATGGAAATTCTTCAGCGATTGAATGTTTGTAGTTATTTTCAGGATTCGTATACCCTGGTGACCTATATATCACTTTGAATGGTAACCACACATATGTGTAGGGTATTTATAGTCGGCTTAGACCGACTATAATTTTGATAATCCTAACTATCATAATTACACCTACTTTAAAATTTCCCATGTGATCTAACCTTCCGAACTGGTTGAGATTATGTAAATTTCAAAAATTTTTAATGCGCCTCACTTTTTTGGTTAAACATTAACCAACATTACGAAAGTTGAATATTTAGACCTTTTTCGTGCAGTACTGTGGATGTGCCACTGATTTTGTGATGGCAATTAATAAAAAAACTCAGTTCACGCAATACACTAGACTATTTCAAATAATAATGGGAATGTGCCACACGAAAAACTGCTGTTTTGAACTAATTCACGCTCATTTTTTTCGACATTTGTAGTGACATCGTACTCTTGACGTTTTATTATTTATGAAAAATTTTCAAAAAAGGAGACTTTAATTTCAAATTTGACTTTAAATTATATTTGAATTTGAAGTGAAAAGGCATATCATATTTACATAAAAAAAAAGTTTGCGGCACATAAAGGGTGTAAAAGAAATTATTTTTACAAATTCAAATGCGGATATTGTGGTAAAAGCAAATAATGAGAAAAAATCCAGTAAATTTAAAAATTCTCTGATTTATGATAAACAAAAAAATTAACAAGTTTTCAGTTATAACTTATAAGTAATCGATTATGTCGTCAACAAAAAAAAAATAAAAAAGTGGGAAAATAAATGTTGGACATTTTGATAAGCTAACCTACAATGCATGCAATTATTGCAGGGACACTGCTGGAAATATTACAATTCGGTTTCAAGAGACCATCTTTTTAAATAGTAAATGTAAATCAGGATTTATGAATCGTAAATTTGTGGCGAAAGTAAAGTGTTGGATCTAAGCCCAACAATCAATAAGAAATATATCAAAAAAATATAATATATTCCATATTTTCAAAAAGTAAAGATGAGATTAAAACTGAGATAATTTAAAGTTCCAAATAAAATCGAAAAAATGGATTAAAGATCCCAATAAACGAGCGAGGGACTGCTGAAACCCGTATAGAACAATATTATATAATTAGTTCAAAAGGATGTAACCCTCTAAACTGCCTGAGCTAGGTCAAGAATTAAATATTTTGGGCTTATATAAAATCCATTCTTCGAAAAATATTGAAATATTGTTAAACTGAAATAAAATAAGTGAAAGCTGGATTAGTGTTATCAAAAATTTTAGAAGAAATGGTGTCCAACGGCTGATGGTAGGTGGAAGACTAAAATACGGAAATTCATCCTAACTCATTCAGAAATATAATTCTTTAATTATTTTTAAAAACTATGGAGTATTGTTCTTCATTTGTGATATATTTTTTTTACCGTGTTAACTTTTTAAATTTAAAGTAAATGTATAAATAATTTCGTTTACACCCTTCATTTTGTAGCTGATATCTCTTTTAGTATGGATATAAAAGCGTTATTAAAAATTCAAATCATTTAAAGGTTTTATTCCCTTTTGAAATGTTACTATTATATATTTTAAAAATCAATTTAAATTTATTTAAATCCAAATAAAGCTGTAAACGAATTAGTATCGTACAACCATTTTCATATTTATACTCAATGATGTCTCACCATGAACTACTTCCAACTTTTTTCAAATGTTCGTCCAAAAATTGATCCAGAAAAATTGGGAAACACGACTATATTATTTTTTAGCGAACTTTAAGAAAATACAGGATTTTCTCATGTGTGCAGCCAAAAGCTGAATTTGTCGTACGATGTTAAAGTAGTTCAACGGGTGTTTATTTTTTTAAATGTATTTTTTGTTAAAAAGTATAATAATAAATTTACAAACACAAATATTTTTGAACTATCCCGAGACAAAATATTCGGCAGGTTACTGGCAGAATATCGACATATTTCTGGCAAAAGCGCAGTTTACTGGCAGATTTTACGCAGGGCATAGCATGTAGTTTGTAATTCATCAAAAATGCCAGCCTTGCTACAGCAGGTTTTACGCAGAGAATCGGAGTGTTCAAAAATGTGTACATGCCACGGCAGATTTATAAAATGTTTTTGGAATTTAAATTTTAAATAGGCTGCCTTGTAGCAGGTTTTCGATAGAATATCGGCGGGCAGTTGTCGGCAGACAAATATTTTTTTTATTTTCAGAATAGCTGCCACACGGCAACCTTTAGCAATAGCACGGCAGCCTGCTTCACACAAGCGATGACATACAAAAATTTTATATGAAAAATATTTGAATTGCCTGCCTCACGACAGCTTGTAGGAATATCCAGGCTGCCTGCTTCACACAGTTTGTATAAAAAATATTAGAAATGACAGCCACACGGCAACTTTTAAGAATTGCAAGGCAGCCTGCTTCACACAGGCGACGGCAGACACGCATTTTATATGAAAAATATTTGAATTGTATGCCTCATGGCAACTTGTAGGAATAGCAAGGCAGCCTACTCCACAGAGTTTATATTAAAAATATTTGATTTGCCTATCACACGGCAACTTTTAGGAATAGCAAGGCAGCCTGCTTCACACAGGCGACGGCAGACAAAAATTTTATATGAACCAGTTGGGAAGGTTAGATCACATGGGAAATTTTAAAGTAGGTGTTAGTATGATAGTTAGGATTATCAAAATTATAGTCGGTCTAAGCCGGCTATAAATACCCTACACATATGTGTTGTTACCATTAAAAGTGGTATATAGGTCACCAGGGTATACGAATCCTGAAAATAACTACAAACTTTCAATCGCTGAAGAATTTCCATTCATTTGATACCCATATTTACAAATGGGTAGATGTACCGAATTTCGATTTTTTTTTTTTTTTGGAACCACAAGTCGTTTCGCCGGAAACCATTATTTTTATGTATTTGAGCATGAGTCAATATATATTTGATCAAAAAAAGTTTTCCTAAGCACATATACAGTAAAATTGATCTGTGGATATAAATTTTATATGAGGTATTTGAACATAAGTGGTCGGTTCTCAGGTCACAATAGACCGATCATGCCAACAATAAGGTGAGTCTTAAAATATGCAAAAATGTTTTTAATATTATATTAAAGTATGCATTTATATTCCATTATAGATAGCGTTGGTGAAAAATCATGCGATTTTTATAAAAGTTGACGACCGGCAGTCTGCATATATAGCAGCTGCTGGAGTTGGAGCCTGTCTTGTGCGGGAACTATTGATGAGATATATATATATATATATATATATATATATATATATATATATATATATATATATATATATTTATTAACATATATTTTTATAGTTTGCGCAAACGATTTAATCAATAAATCGAACAAGATTGAAACAGGAAAACTTCAAAAACCGTTGGTCTGTCCGGTCTTCGAGCTGGGTTTCTTGACCAAAATGCAACGAAACCAAAACGCCAAGTATTTTTTTGTCTTTAAAATAATATACTCAGCAGTAAAACCATTTTTGTTCATATACATATTTATGTTATTTTTAATGTTTTTGCATTTAAATAAAAACTAAAAAAAAACAGCTCAAGTAAAACAGCTGCACAAATATGAATTAATTTTCATTCATTTTCATCTGCCGTATTGTTCTAGGGCAGACAACAGGCTGGGTTTGCTACAAGCTCCGCCTATGACCTGTCTACAGGCTGCCGTCTGCCGTATTGTTCTAGGGCAGACAACAGGCTGAGTTTGTTACAAGCTCTGCCTATGACCTGTCTATAGGCTACCATCTGCCGTATTGTTCTAGGGCAGACAACAGCCTTGTTCTAGGGCAGACAGCAGGCTGGTTCCGAGCATTGTGAAGCAGGCTTCATTGAATACGAAGCTGCCTTCACGTTCTATAATCTGGCTATAGGCTGCCGTTTGCTGTTTTGTTCTAGGGGAGACACAGGCTGGTTTTGCTACAAATTCCGCCTATGACTGCCACACGCATGTCGATAGCCTGTTGATTATCAGCTTGTAGGCTGCTGTGTTGCCTGTCTGTTGTGCGCCTGTTACCTGCCGTATATTTTGTCTGGGGTTGTTTGTATTGTTTTAAAAAAATAAGATTGTACAACAGTTTTTCCACACACGAAAATAAAAATTCGACAAAAATAATTTTAAGCAATGAAAATTTTTTTGAAAGTATACATTTTTTTGAAGTATATATTTTTGAATATATATATAACCAGGGCAAGTTTTTTTTTGCACAAAATATAGTTAAAAATGGCTGGCAAAATGGTACAAAAAACAGTAAAAATGGCACAAAAATAGGCAAAAAGACAAAAATGGCACAAAAATAATCAAAAAATGGCACAAAAATAGTCAAAAATGGCAAAAAAAGGCAAAATATGGCAAAAAAAAAACTTTATAAAATTTTTCAATTAACTATTTTTGTTGACAATCATAGATTTCTCTTTTACATGGTATTTCATTAATTTCATTCACAAAATTAAGAACATACAAAAATAAGTACACGAAGAGGACGACATATATATTTTTAATACAACCATAAAATCGAAAATAATATTTAAAAAGGTTTGCCAGAGTGTAAAAAAGGCATTTTTAGGCAAAGTATATCAAAATTGGCAAATTTACAAAATTATTTAAAAAAATGGCAAAAATGGCATTTTTTGGCAAAAACCAAAAAAAAACTTGCCCTGTATATAACCTTTTATTAGTATAGCATTTTTTAAATTCCTCAATACGTTTTAACATCAATAAAATTTTTATAGAATAAAAATGAGCTCACAAATGAGATTAAACTTTATCACTTGTTTCCTCTGGTCTTCTTTTATTGTTCTTTGCTTTTAAAAAATATTGTTTCGTTTTTATTCATTGCTTTATATCAATATCAGGAAGGTTAAAAGTTACCAGGATTTGCTCATAAATAATTAATGTTTTCATCAATATGTCGTTTAATGAACGGTGGTGTCAATATGATGAATCTGGTAGTTGGTGAAATTTTTTTTTTTATTTATGAATAAATTCATCATATTAATGATTTTTTTATGTGTATTATCACTGTCGAGTATGTTATAATTATACCCTACACTAAGAGTGAAAGGGTATATTCTGTTTGGTACGCCGTTTGTAACACCCAGAAGGAAGCATCTCCGGTATGGAAAAGTATATATATTCTTGATCAGCATGACCTCCTGAGTAGATTTAGCGATGTCCGTCTGTCTGTCCGTCTGTCTGTCTGTCTGTTGAAATCCCTACTACTTTTAAAATTGAAGAGCTAGATAAATGAAACTTATAACTTAGATTACTAATATACCTACGCTGTATGTGCGAATCGGTCCATTGTGACCTATGATCCGACCACTTATGTTCAAATACCTCATATAAAATGTACATCAATTTTTATGTATACGTGCTTAGGTAAACTTTTTTGGTCAAATATATATTGATATCATGCTCAAATACATTATAATAATGTTTTCCGGCAAAAAGACTTGTGGTTCACAAAAAAAAAATCGAAAAAATCGGTACACCTACCCATTTGTAAATATGGGTATCAAATGAATGGAAATTCTTCAGCGATTGAATGTTTGTAGTTATTTTCAGGATTCGTATTCGGTGACCTATATATCACTTTGAATGGTAACCACACATATGTGTAGGGTATTTATAGCCGGCTTAGACCGACTATAATTTTGATAATCCTAACTATCATAATTACACCTACTTTAAAATTTCCCATGTGATCTAACCTTCCCAACTGGTTTTTCAGTTCGACAGGCGATTAAATTATTTCGAACATGTTTCGAAGTTAGTTGAAACAATTATTTTCACTTATTAATTAAAATATGCATATTATTTTCATGTTACAAATACAAGAAATGTTCAAAAATGAATTACTTGATTAGTGAATTGCGATTGGACGATATATTTAAATATCACCATAAAGAAAATTGTGAAGGCTGGCTTAAAATGTGATAGTGTATGCAAATAAAAATTAATTGTTTGTTTTAGTAATTTTCTATTCAAAAGATCAGCAATTCAATCTGCCAATTGGATTTTTTTTATCAACAATTTAATCGATAAGTCCAAAAGTTGAGGTTATGAATGTATTAATCTTAGAGAATTGAAATGTAAATCTATAAAATCTGTAAAATTTGTAGTATAGTATATTACAATAATACATTACAATATACCTAAAATTTAATATAAATAGTGTCTTTCTTTAAATTTTCCATTTTAGTTATTTTTGCTTCTCTATCTATCACAACCTATCGCCCGTCGAAAGTGCTATAACATACTGATTTTCGACAAATTGTCGAACTTCGAAATATGTGAAGTAATAACCAGTAGATGCTTGAACTTGGTGGGTTTCCCGCTAAATCTGGTGGATTTTCAAAATTAAAACGCGAAAAAATTATTCCACCGTATAAGAAGTTATTAGTTTGTAGATACCCAGCAAAAAAACCAACATGCAGTACCGTTTCAATTGATTCCGAATTGCAATCTTTGAGTGTTAATTGTAATGAGTGTTCAAAAACCGGTTCCTGATTGCAATACATGTAGCTTATTTGTAATGCATGCGAGCAAATTGGTTCTGTATTGCATTACTAGATGCTATAATCACGAATGAGTGATTTTCTCCATTTATTTATTTTTTTGTTTTGTTAACATCTTTTTATGCAAAAATTTAAATATAATTTTTTTTTTTTTTAATATACAACGTTTTTAAGATGAACTTTTTAGTAAGATTAAAAACGAAAACCGCTGGGCGCTTCCAATAGACAATATTGTCTTACGGTCCACGTTTTCATTTTAATTCTTATTGAAATGTAAACCCTAAAAAACTTGTATATTATAAAATATTTTTGATTTCAATTTTTGTTTTTCTTCTTATTGTGTCAGTTAGACTTTCATGTGACATAATTCGAACGACCGAATATCATTAACATTAAAATCATAAATTTTTCAAGGTGTCTTTAATATGGAACCATGACCACAGAACCACGAAGAACAGGCAAACAATAAAACGATAATATTGCATTGTCATCCAGTTCTAGGCTATGTTTAGAATTTTAAGTCTCTTGCTTATTGGGAACTTAGTTTAAAATCAATTATAAAATGTGTAGCGAATAGACAGACAAAAAAACAAATTTAATGATAAAATAACTATTTTTTAGAATTATTAATGTATATGTTGTATAAGAATTTTCGATTTTGACAAACAAAGATAATTTGGTATTTTGGACTAAAATCCATAAAAGAAATTTCAAAATAGTTTGAGTTTTATTGGGAAAAATATCACTTAAATGATTTAAGGGTATTAAAAAACCACTCTTTAAATATTATTAAATATATAAATTACAGAAACAAAAAAAGTTTGAACGAATTAGTCAAGTGATTTTTTTTGAAAACAAACACGAAAATTTAAAAGGTTTTTTCGATGTACTCTTTTGGAAGAGAGCAGACATCTAATTGAATGAAGCCCAGGTCATGGCTAAGTTCTATTGAAAATTTTTGAAGAAACAACAACAAATTGAAAAAACAACACAGGCAATGATCATACGGACCGTATCGGATACTGCCAAGTATCCGCATCAGTGATATTTGTGTGATGACGTTGTGATAACATCAAATGTTTCGTATATATGAACAAGGCGTGATTGGTATTGGAACTCATGTCGTCAGAAACGATGATAGAAAAGCACGCTAGGTGTTTGGCTACAGAACCACACAACCGTCACTAGTCAAATTTGCTGTTTTGTCTGCTCCATTTTTAGAACAGACTTTGTTGCAACAACGACGAATGGTGCCGAAGTTCTATAGAACGAATGCATTTGAGTAACGCATCGGTTTTGCTTTCAATGTTGTTGCTATTAATTCGTGTTCCTCTTTTCTCAATGATTCATATTTCAGGCCAATACTTGTTGGTAGTATAACAACATTCATAGAAGGCACTGGAATAGCATTGCATATGTGGAACATGTCTGCATGTCGGTGCGAACAACCACTGTGCGTTTGTTATTAAAAGGTTTTTTCGATGTACCAACATAGCCATTAGCAAATTTTTTTTTTAAACAACCGGATTTTCCCAGCCTTGACCCATACACTTTTCAAGGCTTAGTCTGTAGATTAACATGTAACGAATATGTACCGATCATGAATTGAGACATCTGTATTGAAAAAATTCAATTCAAGCATAAAAAAAATCAGAATCAATGTATAGAAAAACTGTGTCATAGGACAAGGAATTCTCTACATTTTCCATTTAAATTTTGTTACGTATCTACTGCATATATATTTACATATATTTACATATATATATATATATATATATATATATATATATATATATATATATATATATATATATATAATATATATATATATATTCAATATATATATATATATATATATATATATATATATATATACATATATATAAATTGTTTTAGAGTTAGGGTTTATTTGGAACTCCCAATGATATACAGGCTGTTCTCAAAATTTACTTTACAAAAATTGATACAACCGTAATTCATTATAATTTCTTCAATGTATACCCCTATAATGTATATATATATATATATATATATATATATATATATATATCTATATATATATATATATATATATACACCTAAATGGCCCTTACAACCGTGGGTCGGTTTTGGCCGCTGAGTTGAAGCCGTGCCAGCCGGACCTGCTTTGCGCGCGCTGACTCCAGTTAGAAATACCAAGCGTTGCCCTTCTTGCACCTTCTTGGCTGGAGTGTTTTCATCCATTCGTTCAACATGTCCTAGCCAGCGAAGCCGCTGGATCTTGATGCGCTTGACTATGTCAATGTCGTCGAATAACTCATACAGCTCGTGGTTCATCCTGATTCGATACTCGTTAGCAACGCAGATAGGGCCAAAAATTTTACGGATAATCTTTCTCTCGAGCGTTCTCAGTACTCTCTCATCGGTGGAGACCAGCGTCTATGTTTCTTGATCATAAAGTAGGACGGGCATGATGAGTGATTTGTAGAGCGTTATTTTTGTCCGGCGAGAAAGGGCTGTACTTCGCAACTCCCTACTGAGCCCAAAGTAGCGCCTGTTGGCAAGAGTTTTTCTTCGTTTGATCTCCAGGCTGACGTCGTTGTTTGCTGTTTATGCTGGATCACAGATAGACGAAGGCCTTCACAATGTCTAACTTGTGGGTGTCAAAAACAGCTTTTTATCCAAGACGCACGGACTCTTTTTTGCTTGTTGACACAAGGAACTTCGTCTTGTCTCGATCACCGCTAGACCCATTCGACGCGACTCTTTCTCAAATCTGGAGAATGCTGCGCTGACTGCTCGTGTGATCCTGCCAATGATATCAATATCGTCGGCATATGCGAGCAGCATGACACTTTTGTTGAGGATAGTGCCGCTTTGACGGAGTTCAGCAGCTCGAACTATTTTCTTCATCAATAAGTTAAAAAAGTCGCACGATAGGGAGTCACCCTGTCTGAAACCTCGTTCGGTATGAAATGATCTTTTCATATTCTAACTGAGCAAAGTGTGTTACTCGGGTTCATCCTACAAAGTCTTATAAGTTTCGCAGGTATACCAAACTCAGACATTTCGACTTATAATCGTTCCCTTATCGGAGTGTCGAAGAAAGCGGCTTTATAGTCGACTAAAAGGTTATAGATGTCGATCTGTTTTTCTGTGGTGTTTTCCTGGATTAGGCTCAATGTGAAAATCTGGTTTATGGTGGACTTTCCAGGTCTGAAGCCGCACTGATAAGGTCCAATCAGTCTGTTGACGATGAGCTTCAGTCTTTGACATAATACGCTCGATAGAACCTTGTATGCGATATTGAGTAGGCTGAACCCACGATAATTGCCACAGATAGTGGGCTCCCCTTTTTTAAGAATTGGGCAGAGTACACTGAGGTTCCAGTCACTTGGCATACTTTCATCCGACCATATTTTGCTTACGAGCTCGTGCATGCTCTCTATTAGCTCGTCAGCTCCGGTCTTAAACAACTCAGCAGGCAGGCTATCAGCACCTGCGGTTTTGTTGTTTTTCAGCCGAGCAATGGCTTTTCTGACCTCGTCATGGTCGGGTGGCGGAATCTCAACGTCGTCATCTGGGGTTGCCGGGTTTATTTCTCTATCGGTGGAATTGCTGTCATCATCACCGGTCAGCTGTTTAGAGAAGTGTTCCTTCATATCTTCAGTGTGCTCTGGATATCTGTGACTAGATTTCCGTTCTCATCATTACAAGAAGAGGCTCCGGATTTTCAACCTCCGACTAGGCGTCTTATTTTCTCGAAGAATTTTCGAGCCTCATTCCTGTCCCCATGCATCTCAATCTCCTCACACCCACGTCTTTCTGCCTCTCTTTTTTTTAACCTGAAAAGACGTCTCTCTTCCCTTTTCTTTGTATCGCACCTTCGCGTAGCTACTGACTGCAGGGTGGTCGAATTATATCTTAGGAAATATATTTGATGTTTTATATTTGACGATATATTTTTTGAAAATATCTAGAACTCGTGACGAAATCTGTACTTTGTGCTATAATGAATGTGTTATAATTGGTGGACCACGCCTATTTTTAAAACATATATTAAGATTTGTAACGCTAATATTTCACAGATTCCTTTTCGATAATTTACGACTAAATGTCCACCCCAAAAAAAAACAAAAAATAATGTAAAAAATATTTGGACGGATCAGTTTTTTAAATTTTATGACTATATCTTGAATACATTTTGAGTTATTGGTTCCTAAAAAGTTATATGAATATAAGTTACTAGTATGGAAGTTGGGCGTATCCATTAACCGATTCGGCTTATTTCCGAAGTCATAACCATTTTTTGGAGTAAAACATATTGAAACAAAATTTCATCGCATTCTGAGAATTTTTCAAGTTACCATGGTTTCGGACATATATATACAGGGCGGTCCGCTTTGGGGTGCAAATATTTTAGGGACTGATTCCTTGGTTCATTCTATGAAAAAATTTGTTCTATAGTTAGGGTTTATTTGGAACACCCAATGATATACAGGGTGTTTTCAAACTTTACTTTATAAAAATTGATATATATACTTAATTATAACTTCTACAATGTATAACCCAGCGCAAAAGTATTACTTTCATTTTTAAGATAATCGATCATAGTTTCTAGTAAAATTTTAATATTGGCATTTTATGTGGTGAGCTAGGAGATTTTTCTCATCATAGTAAAAAATGGTGTAGTGCACGCGCAAGCCAATAACCGACTGCTGTTAGTTGCTCCTCTCCTACACAATTCCTAGTCTCAAATTCGCCTTGGTGAACCCCGTTAACCCGAGCAACCAGCTGAAGATCGGGTTTCAACCCCGGTGGGAGGTCTGGTCGGGGACAAACGAGACAGGGATATTGGCCCTCCAAAATGAGGGTTGTGGGTTGGGCTTGTGACCCGCCATATAAAAAAGCTGATTCAACGAAAACAGAAAAATTGTCTCGGATATCGACCCGAAAACATGATGACAACCTACGCAAACGTATAAAGGACCATGATTTACGGATATGCACCTGGAATGTCCGAACCCTTTATAGGGAAGGTGCCACTATCCAGCTGGTTGATGTCCTCGAAAGATACAAGACTGATGCAAAAGACAGCTTGACAACCCCAGTTGCTGACGACGGCGTTCACATACCGCCGCCTGACCGTGAAGAGGTCTGCACAGCCATCAACAGGCTGAAAAACAACAAACCGCAGGATAGGATGGTCTGCCGCTGAGTTGTTTAAGACCGGAGGCGATGAGCTCATAACGAGCATGCACCAGCTCATCTGCAGAATATGGTCAGAAGAAAGCATGCCTAGCGAATGGAATCTCAATATACTCTGCCCAATCGTTAAGAAGGGGGATCCCACGATACGCGCCAACTACCGTGGGATAAGTCTCCTCAACATCGCGTATAAAGTTCGAACGAGCGTATTATGTGAACGACTGAAGCACATCGTCAACAGACTGATTTGATGTTATCAGTGAATAGAATCGATTTTCACATTGCGCCAAATCCTGAAAAATAGCAAAGAGAGGCAGATCGACACTCACCACCTCTTCGTCGACTACAAATCTGCCTTCGACAGTCCGATAAGAAGTCGTCTATACGCCACTATGTCTGAGTTCGGTATACCTGCG
This sequence comes from Dryomyza anilis, assembly GCA_951804985.1. Taxonomy (NCBI): domain Eukaryota; kingdom Metazoa; phylum Arthropoda; class Insecta; order Diptera; family Dryomyzidae; genus Dryomyza; species Dryomyza anilis. Next base: position 50,825,858 of record OX638135.1, read on the forward strand.
AAACTTATAAGGCTTTGCAAGATGACCCTGAGCGACACACGTTGCTCAGTGAGAATTGGGAACAACCTCTCCGATACGTTTAATACCGAACGAGGTTTCAGACAAGGCGATTCCCTATCGTGTGACTTCTTCAACCTAAATATGGAGAAGATTGTAATAGCTGCACAACTCCATCACAATGGCACTATCTTCAACAAGAGTTCCATGCTGCTCGGGTACGCTGATGATATCGACAGCGTACGAGCTGTCAGTGCAGCATTCTCCAGTTTAGAGAGGTAATCGCGTCGAATGGGTCTTACGGTGAACGAGGACAAGACGAAGTACCTAGTGCCAACAAACAAAGAGTCCCGGCGTCTTGGACAATACGTCACTATTGACCACCACAACTTTGAAGTTGTGAACCTAGGTACCAACATCAACAAGTCAAACAATGTCAGCTTGGAGATTAGCCGAAGAATAACTCTTGCCAACAGGTGTTACTTTGGGCTCAGTAGGCAATTGAGGAGCAGAGCCCTCTCTCGACGGACAAAAATTACGCTCTATAAGTCGCTCATCATGCCAGGCGCTGAGGCATGGACGCTTGCCAACACCGATGAGTGAGCTTTAGGAGCGTTCGAGAGAATGATTCTTCGGAAAATCTATATGCGTTGAAAACGAGTACAGAATCAGATGGAACGACGAGCTGTATGAGCTCTACGCCGACATTGACATAGTCAGGCGCATTAAGATCCAGCGCCTACGCTGGCTTGGATATGTCGAGCGTATGGATGAAAGCGCTCCAGCAAAAAAGGTGGTGGTCAGTGGTGGTCAACGTAGGAGAGGGCGTCCGAATCTCCGGTGGAGCGACCAAGTGCGAGACAACCTGACAACACTTGGAGTGCAAAACTGGCGCCAGCGCGCGCAATGCAGAAGCGACTGGCGAGGGGTGATTGCTGCGGCCGAAACCCATCATGGGTTGTAATGGCCAAATAAGTAAGTAAGTAAGTAAGTAAGTAAAAAAAAAATATTTTATTAAAACTTTTTTTTTATAAATCTCCGTTTTTCTCGAAATTTTTATCTTGTATTTTATTTATCTTTTTTTAATATTTGAATGTATCATAATGTAATAAACAATTTCTTAATACGATGTTTTTATCTCGCACTTACCGTTTTTTTTGCGGAGCACTCCTTGAAGAGCTCTCAAAATTCTAAAATTCCTCAAAATACCATTTTATTATAAAAAAAACAATATTTAGTTTTTAAAGAATTCTTTTTTATGTATTTATTTTACAAAATATTCATTCAGAATAGTTGTTAAAAAATGTTTTCCGTCAGCCTGTATACAAATCAAAATTAATATGTATTTTTTACAAAATACATTGCCGGAGCTTCTAGAAGATGTCCTGAATGAGCATAAGTGGGCACCTACTCACCAACTATGGTCGAAATTTAAAAGATTGGTTAAATGAAAATCACACCAATCGTCCAATTGGAACAAGATAACAATTCTTGATTTTCCTTCATGGTTTCCATGAAGGAATTTGCTTATTCAACTGAAATAATTACTGTGAATGATTTAAACCAAAGGATAACAGCAGAAGCAAACAAAATAGACGTGACTTGCGAACAACGAATGTTAATAGTCTTATTCTAAAACAAACTTTTGCTTATGTTCAGGCTAACGGAGAACACTTTTTAACAACTGTACTGAATGAAAATTTTGTAAAATAAATACATAAAAAGAATTCTTTAAAAACTACATATTGTTTTTTTATAATAAAATGGTATGTTGAGGAATTTTAGAATTTTGAGAGCACTACAAGGAGTGCGCCGCAAGGAAAACGGTAACTGCGAGATAAAAAAAAATGTATGAAAAAATTGTTTATTACACTATGATACATTCAAATATTAAAAAAAGATAAATAAAATAATATAAAAATTTCGAGAAAAACTGAGTTTTATAAAAAAAGTTGTAATAAAATATTTATTTTTTTTACTTTGATGAGAAAAAGCTCACCACATAAAATGCCAATATTACATTTTTACTAGAAACTATGATCAATTATCATTAAAACGAATGTAATATTTTTGCGCTGGGTTATACATTGTAGAAATTATAATGAATTACTGTTGTATCAATTTTTGTAAAGTAAATTTTGAGAACAGCCTGTATATCATTGGGAGTTCCAAATAAACCCTAACTCTAAAACTATTATATATATATATATATATATATATATATATATATATATATATAGATATATATATATATATATATATAAATATCTATATATATATATATATATATATATATATATATAGATATATATCTATATATATATATATATATATATATATATATATATATATATATATAGATATTTATATATATATATATATATATATATATCTATATCTATATATATATATATATAGATATATATATATATATATATATATATATATATATATATAAATATCTATATATATATATATATATATATATATATATATATATATATATAGATATATATCTATATATATATATATATATATATATATATATATATATATATATATATATATATATATATAGATATATATATATATATAAATATCTATATATATATATATATATATATATATATATATATATATATATATATATAGATATATATCTATATATATATATATATATATATATATATATATATATCTCAAGGATTGAAACCTAAAAGAATAACGGTTTCTATGCTTGTTTAAAAACCGTTTTAAACCGGTATAAAAACGAAACCGTCTATTTCGGTTTTGGGTACGGTTTCGGTTTTAAAAATGAAACGGTTTTAAACGGATATCGGTTTCGGTTACGGTTTCAATCCTTGATATATATATATATATATATATATATATATATATATATATATATATATATATATATATATATATATATATATATATTGTTACGAAAATTCAGTCTACGGAGAACTGTTCTACGAGTTCGAATCGCTGGATTGTGTACAAAATAAAAACACACTTAAATTTGGTTTTAACTAGTATTATTTCAACTAGTATTAATTAACTTTATTTAATTAAATAACAACTGAAAGAATAATCACTTATAACAACTGCTGAATTTCTAAAATTTAGCTTTACAATGTTCACTCACGAGACGCACTAGTTCACTATCAAATCACAACTGAAGTCCAGTGCCTCAGATGCGCGGCCTTATATACTGCAGGCATCAGTTCGACACGTTTCGACAAGCTTTGACTTGTTTCGAGAACCTTCTACTCGTTTCGTGAATGACGCATGCTATTGGCACCTCCTTCGCACTCATGTGTTTTAATGTGCTGATCTTCCATCTCTTTCTCGCACATTGCATAGTGCGCTAAATGATCCTCCGTATCTTTCTAACACATTGCTTAGTGCGCTGAATCGTCTTGCGTCTCATTTATTATTGTTGATTGCTTGCACAGTGGAGCAAATTACCTCTTTTCGTAACACTGCCCTCCACCTAAAACTGTTCGTCCCGAACAGATGTTAATCCTCTCTCTCTCTATACGGCGCCAACCTTTCTAAATGTACCACTTTCATTTTTCGTCTAACGCATGCAGAATTCTGAATCCGATACAGCTTGTAGCTTAGGGGATAAGCCTTTCTTCCTTTGTGGGTTATAGAGCAAATCAAGTTGACCTTCCGTAAATCTCTCTGAATTTGTGCGCAAGTCGTATCTGGCCTTCATCTTATCACTCGCAAATTGTGTACGCTGTCTTACAAACTGATGCACTTCGTTCATTTCTTCACTTTTTCTGAAAACATAATTGTGTACAGGAATTCCAACTGAAGGACTCGCACCAAACTTTAAATCCGCAGGAAATCTTAAGTCTGTTCCAAAACCAATTTTTGATGTTGAAGCTGCTGTGGCATCATGAACCGCCGTTCGATAAGCCATGAGGAATAGTGGTATGTGTGTATCCCAATCTTGTTGATTTTTATCAACCACTTTTCTGAGATACTCTTCCAGAGATTCCGATTGAATCTCCCACCATGCCGTCTTATTGCGGGTGCAATGGCGTTGTTCGTGTTTTGTGTATGTTGAGGACTTTGCATACTTCTTTAAATACAGCAGACTCAAAATTTCTTCCTTGATCTGAATGCAATTCCAACGGTACTCCAAAACGGCTTACCCAGTTGTTAACTAATGCATCCGCAACTGTTGTGGCTTCTTGATTCGGCATGGGATACACTTCAGGCCACTTGCTGAAGTAGTTAATGACGACAAGCACATACTTATTCCCCGCATCACTGATTGGAAACGGCCCGGCGACATCCATGGCAATACGCTCGAATGGTGCTCCCACGTTGTATTGATGCATGCTGCCGCGACTTCTGATTGTTGGTCCTTTTGCTGGTACATATTGCGGGCAACTGCAAATCCAATCGGCGACTGACTCTTGGCACCCAATCCAATAAATACTTTTTTTTTACCTTCTCGACCGTTTTATTAATGCCCAAATGACCACCACTAGATCCACCATGGTATTCCGCTAATATCTCTTTTATTTTTGACTTGGGAACAACAATCAAACTTCGAGCGGATGTGCCATCTTCATTTTCCCATACACGATATAAGCAACCATCTTGCAGCTTTAAGCGTGCCACTGTGCCTAGTAAGCTTTAGTAATAGCACTGTCGGCAGCTATATCTTCCCATGATGGTTTTCTTTGCAGTTCCTGGAATATCATGATTTTTGTGAGGTCGGAATCACTCTTTTGAACAATTTGAATTTGTTCCTGAGTCCATTTTTCATTGTGCAAAACATTTAGCAAACGAATATCAATTATGTTTTCTTTTCCTTCCGCTCTTGAACAATGTCTGCATTCAAGTTTGCAAGGACGCCGTGACAGAGCATCTGCATTTCCATGATTTCCTCTTTTACGATGTTCGATTGAGAAATCGTAGCTCTGTAATCGTTCTATCCAACGCGCAATTTGGCCTTCCGGTTCTTTAAACTGAAGTATCCATCGTAGTGCTGCGTGATCGGTTCTCAAATGAAACTGTTGTCCGTACAGATACTTATGGAAAATTTGCACACTTTCAATTACAGCAAGAAGCTCCCTCCTGGTGACACAGTAATTTCGCTCGGGCTTGGAAAATGTTTTACTGTAGTATGCGATCACTTTTTCTTGCCCATTGATCACTTGAGAGAGAACTCCGCCTATTCCGTATCCACTTGCATCCGTATCAAGTATAAATTTCTCACCTGGAATTGGATACGCAAGAATTGGTGCCGCGCACAATAGATCTTTAAATTTCAAAAATGCCCTTTCCTGATCATCGCTCCATTGAAATGAGCGGTTCTTTCTTGTCAACTCATGAAGACTACTTGCAACATTGGCAAAACCTGGAACAAATCGTCTGTAGTATGTACATAGCCCCAAGAAACTTCATAGGTCATGTAGATTTTGCGGTCTGGGCCACTCCTTGACTGCAGCTATTTTATCCTCATCGGTATGCACTCCTTCCGTGGTAACTCGATGACCCAGATACTTGACTTCTTTCTTGAAAAGTGAGCATTTCTTTGGGCTAAGTTGTAGACCCGCATCTTTCAATCGAAGGAATACTTCCTCTAGATTTCTCAGATGTTCGTTGAAATCCTTGCCCATAACAATTATGTCATCAAGGTATACTAGTCATGTTTTCCAGTGTAAACCTTTTAATACGTGCTCCATTAACCGCTCGAATGTTGCTGGGGCATTGCATAGTCCAAACGGCATTACCAAAAATTGCCATAGTCCATCTCCAGTACTGAATGCGGTCTTCTCTCGATCTTTCTTATCGATATCTACTTGCCAGTAACCGCTTTGCAAGTCCAACGTTGAAAACCACTTAGCATTAGATAGTGTATCCAAGGTGTCATCGATTCTGGGCAGTGGATAACTATCTTTCTTGGTGACATCATTAAGTTTTCGGTAATCAACGCAGAACCGAGTACTACCGTCCTTCTTTTCAACAATACTACTAGTGAACTCCATGGACTCTCAGATGGTTCCACCACGCCATTTGTGTGCATTTCTTCAACCAAATGTGATACTTCGTATCTTTTCGCAAGTGGTACCCTTCTTGGTGCTTGACGAATTGGGTTAGAATCACCAGTGTCTATTCGATGTTTTACAATGGCAGTTCTGCCATCCTTTTGGCCCTATTCAGCAAATATACACCGATATTTATCAATTAACTTTTGCACTTGACTCTTTTCTTTGGCAGCCAAATCCTTCGTCCACTCATTTATAAACCTGTGAGTAGATTGTTTGTTTATTTGCGATGTGCCGTAGTCTCTTGATGGATTTGACTCACAATTTATAATCGCTGATGCCTCTTGACACTGGCCTATCACTGTTCCCTTTTTAATTAATTTGGTCGAGTTTTCCATGTTGAGAACTCTTATTGGAAAAATTTTGTCTTTTGTCGCTTCTACTAATGTTCTTCCGACAACAATATTACTTCTGCTCATTTGCTCATCATTCGCTTCTACAACCCACACTTACTTATCCCACAATCTCCATTTAATTTCGCCCAAACAATTTCTTCTGAATTAGGTGGTATTTTCCTATTTTTATGAGCGATAACTTGTTTAATTTTCGGGCTCTGGTCACAATCAATGTTTAGTTGGATCTCAGTGTTGGCATAACTCAAAATTTTTCTTGTTAGATCTAGTGTGAAACCGTTCCTTATCATGAAGTCCATGCCAAGTATTATTTCGTCTACTATTTCCGCCACTATAAAATCAAGCTTAACTGTCGTAGTGCCAATAGTGATTTCCTTGGTAATTTTTCCTCTGATAGGGGCCTCTTCACCTGTCGCTGTTTGCACTCTTATTCCGATAAGCGGCTCTATTTCGTCCCTAACAAGGTTACTTCTTATAATTGAGTGTGAAGCTCCTGTATCCAACGTTACCATATATGCTACACAATCAATTAGCCCCTTGACAGTTAAACTATTCGACTTTCGAGCAATTTGTGAAATGCAGATTCTGGGGCAATCGGTTATGGGAGTCAGATCGTGCCCAGCAGAACTGACTCGTTTTAGTTTAAAGATTGATTAAAATTTACGTTATTTTGGACATGATCCTGGGTTTCTTCATGTCGTGGTTCATTTGCAAATGGATTCATTGAGCGCTTGCGTTTTTTACGACAATCACGTGCCATATGCCCATATGTATCACAGTTGTAGCATTTACCTTTAAATTGGGTGTCTCGGTTGGCAGCAGTGTAATCTGGTTTAGCTCCACTTTTTAACGCTTGGCAAATTACCTGAAGTAGGTCTTCATTCTCCACATCTAGTTTACGGACCTTTGGCGCTGGGCGGCACAACGTAGTTGCTGTCTCCTGTGTTAGCGCTGTGGTTATAGTTTCCGTAAATGTCACTTTCGGCATTGTCACTGTGGCACGACTTGTTTCCGGATCACGTATGCCGTCAACGAAGGCATCGATCTTGCACTTTTCTATGAAATCACTAGTTGAATCTGCGTACGACAAATGCGCAAGCCTCTGGACGTCCGCTGCATACGCCTGCAATGTTTCACCATTTCTTTGCATTCGACACTTTAGTTCCATTCTGTAGATTTGCTTCATGTGATCACTGCCATATTTTCTCTGCAGTGCAGCCATAACTGCTAAATAACTGTTTCTATCGCTTTCTGGAACTGTCTGCAATACTTCGGCTGCGCCTCCTTTAAGCGATTTTAGCCTCGTACCAGTAACAACATGCTGTGTAGGTCCACTTATCTGTAGTAAACTGACATCTTCTTGTATTTCTGTAGCTTTTTGTCGAAACCATTTGCCAACTTTTCAAATTTGTCATCAATGTCCACTACAATGTCATTTACATGTTCCTCACGTTCGTTTACTTTGCCATGGAGTGTATTAGAAACTTCCAGAAGCTGCTTAGAATGTTCCTGCATCTGTTGCTCAATTTTTACTTGATGTTGGTTTGAATTCTCTAGAAGTTTCTGTTCCATTCTGGTCGAATTTTCTTATAGCTGTTTTGAATTTTCTAGAAGTTTCTGTTCCATTTCGCTGGAATTTTCTTGTAGTTCTGTTTTAAGTTGATTTGAATTTTCTTGAAGCTGTTGTTGTATTGCTCCGAGCAACTGGCTCATATCAAAACTTTGGGACTGTACTTTATGCTCCGTGTCCACACTTTTCGATGACGCTATTGCAGCTTCCACTTCAAACTCGTGCTCTGTCAATGCCTTGGTTCTCTAATTCTTCCATTAGGCGCTTTTGTAGCTCTACTTTAGTACCTACAGTTGGAAGATTATGAATCGCCAGCTCCTTCTTTAGCTGGTCGACTTTAAGTTGTTCGAATTTAACCATTTTGTATCACAATCTCACTGCTGACACCAATGTTACGAAAATTCAGTCTACGGAAAACTGTTCTACGAGTTCGTATCGCTGGATTGTGTACAAAATAAAAACACACTTAAATTTGGTTTTAACTAGTATTATTATTTTAACTGGTATTAATTAACATTATTTAATTAAATAACAACTTAAAGAATAATCACTTATACCAACTGTTGAATTTCTACAATTTAGCTTTACAATGTTCACGCACTAGTTCAATATCAAATCACAACTGAAGTCTAGTGCCTCAGATGCGCGGCCTTATATACTGCAGGCATCAGTTCGACACGTTTCGACAAGCTTCGACTTGTTTCGAGAACCTTCTACTCGTTTCGTGAATGACGCATGCTATTGGCACCGCCTTCGTACTCATGTGTTTTAATGTGCTGATCTTCCATCTCTTTCTCGCACATTGCATAGTGCGCTAAATGATCTTCCGTCTCTTTCTAACACATTGCTTAGTGCGCTAAATTGTCTATGGATACATATATATATATATATATATATATATATATATATATATATATATATATATAGATATATAACAATAATAAATGAGACTCAAGACAATTTAGCGCACTAAGCAATGTGTTAGAAAGAGACGGAAGATCATTTAGCGCACTATGCAATGTGCGAGAAAGAGATGGAAGATCAGCACATTAAAACACATGAGTGCGAAGGAGGTGCAACGTTGTTATTGTGTCAAAATGAAGGATTGAAACCGGGGTTTCCAAAAAATAAAAACTTCTGGCTACAAAAATATTCACATGCTGTTTAAAAAATCAGGAAATGTGTCTGAAATTTAATTTTCTTAATTCATTTGTGTGCCGGATAAATCGAATTTAACAAACAAAAAAAACCATGCAACTTCAAGCGCAAAATAGACAAAGCTATTTGTTTTTCTTTTTTCTTCACTACTCTTGGGCTTTTCATCGTCCGTCGAATCACTTATTTAGCGGCAAATCGTATAAAATTAAAAAATCTAAGACTAAGATATTTGATTGCTATTTCTTTTAGTGTTTATGCACATTTTATGCTTCTGCTTTGAAAGTGCAGCAACAAGAAAATGTGACCACAGCATCCATGCTTTTTATAGATTTTTTGTTGGAAAATTTTTAATTTTTTAAATAATATACGGAATATTTCATATAGGCATATTTCTCTTTTCTTCAGAGAATAAAAAAACCGTACGTTGTACGTTCTAGACATCTGCACAAGTGTATTTGAAACCCACTTCAAGACGTTCACTTCGTTTCAAAACATTTACTGTCGTCAACTCTATGCTTGAATATCAAATGTATGTCTTGCTCACAACAACAAAGAACCAAGTACTGTCAAAACACAAACAAAACAAAACTGAAGTAAAGAGGTCTATGACGATGTGCAATAAAAATTCAAATACTAAAATGAACAGCTTATGACACCGAGTACTTAGTGCATTTTTCATTTTTTTTTATAATTCTTACTTTAAGGAATTTTCATTAATATTGAAATATAGAACAAAACAAATGGTATAACAAAATCATATAATATTTTATATTAAGTTTTTGATTTATCGAAAAACATTTTTTCATTATTGAATTTTTTCATTATTTAATTAGAAAAAAAAAAAAATTTTTGAATATATTGCTTTTTGACCAGAGCGTTGTTTTTGTCGTACAACATTTTTTTTTAACAATTTTTTTTTTTTGAAAAGCTAATGTTGTTGTATTTTTTATTAATACATAAATAGCAACAACAACATTACCTTCGTCGAACGAGCGGCAGATTTGCTGTTGTTTTCAATGTTCGTTTTCTCACTCGTTACTAGTTGGGCTCATTCGCTGCACCTACTGTATTCGTTGCATGTTAAGCGACAGTGTTGTCGTTTGATGTGTTTTTCAAAACATTGAATATTCAAAACATTCAATGTTTTGAAAAGGGCTTGATGTTTTGACAGTGCTTGACACCAATGAAACAAATACTGAAATGAAGTGAAGTCGCTCAAAGAGACTTCACTGTAATACTGTCGATTGTTATTTGCGAAATGAATTCAAAACTGTGGAGTGCAGTAGTGCATATCTGCAGAGGAAACTTCAAAACCATTTGTGGAGATGTCTAATACGTACCGTTTGTCAAAAGAAACACACACTATCTTGCAGGGTAACATTTATCTTTGCGAACACAAATTCAAACGCAACAAATCGAACAGTAATAGAAAGAAAAAAGTACAACAATAACGAATTACGATACATACAGACACTTTCACAACGACAACTCTTCGTTGTTATCCTGCATCATCGCATGGCAACAAATAGATGCAAGACAACATACAGACGCATGACAACGGACATACGCATGATAACAGACAGTCGCATGGCACCACACTACATGTATGTATCTAGTACAGCTATCTAGTTAGCATTAACAACGATTATTCTTTGTGGTACAAAAAATTTGCCGCCAAAAATTCTATCCAAAGCTTGGATGCTGCTTTATTCGCATTTTTGTTGTTGTACTTTCAAACGAATCAGCGGATTTGTAAAAAAAAAACACAAAAAGCAATATCAGCTAAATGAAGTACACTGTGAAAATGATCATATATTAATTTTTTTTTGTTTTACAAGTTAATTGAAATAATGCACATAGAACTTAACTTAAGAAAAACTTCATAATTTTACAATTAACAAAAAACTATGTATAAAAGTAAAACAAAAATAATAATGTGGATAACACAGTGCATATACACAATCGATGTACGAACTTGCGAAGAAAAACAACATTGTTTGGTCTATTTTATGTTTTTGAAGCGACTTTTGAAGCACTTTTGAAGATATTTACCACATCAAAATTGCTTCACAGACCTTATTTTTAGCCTTGAAAAACAAACCAGTTGGGAAGGTTAGATCACATGGGAAATTTTAAGTTTGGTGTTATTATGATAGTTAGGATTATCAAAATTATAGCCGGTCTAAACCGACTATAAATACCCTACACATATGTGTGGTTACCATTCAAAGTGGTATATTGGTCACCAGGGTATGCGAATCCTGAAAATAATTACAAACTTTCAATCGCTGAAGAATGTCCATTCATTTGATACCCATATTTACAAAAGGGTATGTGTACCGAATTTAGATTTTTTTTTGGAACCACAAGTCGTATCGGCGGAAAACATTGTTTTCATGTATTTGAGCATGATTTCAATATATATTTGACCAAAAAAATATACCTAAGCACGTATACAGTAAAATTGATCTGCAGATGTAAATTTAATATGAGGTATTTAAATATAATTGGTCAGATCACAGGTCACAATAGACCGATCTCGCCAATTTTCGCACATACAGCGTATGTATATAAGTAATCTAAATTATTTCATTTGTATAACTCTTCAATTGTTTAAGTAGTAGGGATTTCAACAGACAGACAGACGGAAAGACAGACTGACAGACGGACTTCGCTAAATCGACTCAGGTCATGCTGATCAAGAATATATATACTTTTCCATACCAAAGATGCTTCCTTCTGGGTGTTACAAACGGCGTACCAAACTGAATATACCCTTTCACTTATAGTGTAGGGTATAAAAAAAATAAAATAAAAACACACATCTTCATTAATGTTCACGTTCATAAATATTATGCACGCTTTTCATTGTTGTTCTATTCCATTTTTGAACGTCACTAGTAGTAACAAAATATCACTTTTTTTTGTGATAAATTTGCATATGTACCTGAACAATATATATATTTTTATGAGTGTCAAGTTTTAATATAAAAATTTTATGTGGCTGATATTTTTACTTATTTTTATTTTTGACAAATTCTTGATTATGTTTTGTATTTAAAATTTGACAATTGTAAAACTATACTTATTCAATCAAAATCCCTGAAGAAGCTGACAATAAAACAGCGAAAGGCCGGAGAAAAATGGAATAAAATCTTTTAAAAATTATCAGACCAAAAAAATTATCAAACCAAAAGAGCCCACAAAATATATTAACAAAAAAAAATAAAGTCAATCTCGTTGAATTGTTTTTAAAATAGACTCGTCCGCATCACAAGATTTATAGTGATTTTTTAGTTGGTACTTGTATTAGTATAATATATTTTATTGTTCAAGACAATATGGACAAAAAATAACTTTTATACAAAACCCGAAATCAAAACCGAAACCGTTTCGTTATAAAAACTGAAAACCGAAACCGTAACTGAAACCGAAACAAGGAAGAAACCCCAAATTTAATCCGTTATTCGTTTAGGTTTCAATCCTTGGTCAAAATACTTCTTATAGACTACAAAAAACAACTGACTGCAGAAATTTGACAAAATCTAAAAAAATTAAATGTTTATTATTTTGGAATTTTTTCGAATAATTTTAAGAAATATTGAAATATAGACTAAAATATTATTTGTAAATTGCATTAAGTGATTTAAATGTTTTATTACATGATTTACAAATGATTTACTTTGTCAAGCAAATAATTATTTATTTTCAATTAATATATCATAATTTATTAAAAAAATCTTATTTTCAAAAATAACTTAGTTATATAAATTTCTTACGTCAACAATAAATGGAATTATTTTATTAAAATTGCAATAAAAACAATAAAAATTTTGTTATCTATGCTATGCACTACGGGTATTGCAATAATTTATCATACCGAATGAATTACTGGTATTGCATAAGGTATTTTAGTTTTTGTAATACCTTTTCCCAATATGTTTATGGTGATTTCAACTTACGTTATAATTACATTCAAACATATTCAAACCAATCTTTTCTATCCGTGTACTTTTCTTGTTTTTTTACCCAGCAAAAAAATTATATGAATATTTTTTTTTTTTTTGATACCAAAAAAAAAAGATGCGTGAATATTATATATGAGTCATTTCACTTCAAATCAACCGATGAATTGGCATCACTATATCAGAATTTGATGAAATTTGGAAGTTTAATGAAACAACATTAAATTTAAATATTGGACAAATTTCAGCTTCCCAGATGATGTGGTTCCAGAGATTTGGTGCTTTAAAATTTGAAAAAACTGTATAAATTCTACAAAAGTGGTATTAATCAATTGAACGTAACGTAAGCTGTAGTAAACGAAAATAAAACACAAAATTCTGATTTTAAAGATAATTACTTACTTATTTGGCCATTACAACCCATGATGGGTTTCGGCCGCAGCAATCACCACTCGCCAGTCGCTTCTGCATTGCGCGCGCTGGCGCCAGTTTTGCACTCCAAGTGTTGTCAGGTTGTCTCGCACTTGGTCGCTCCACCGGAGATTCGGACGCCTTCTCCTACGTTGACCACCACTGGGTACAGAATTGAACACCTTTTTTGCTGGAGTGCTTTCATCCATACGCTCGACATGTCCAAGCCAGCGTAGGCGCTGGATCTTAATGCGCCTGATGTCAATGTCGGCGTAGAGCTCATACAGCTCGTCGTTACATCTGATTCTGTACTCGTTTTCGCATATCGGGCCATAGATTTTCCGAAGAATCTTTCTCTCGAACGCTCCTAAAGCTCGCTCATCGGTGTTGGCAAGCGTCCATGCCTCAGCGCCATAGAGGAGGACTGGCATGATGAGCGACTTATAGAGCGTAATTTTTGTGCGTCGAGAGAGGGCTCTGCTCCTCAATTGCCTACTGAGCCCAAAGTAACACCTGTTGGCAAGAGTTATTCTTCGGCTAATCTCCAGGCTGACATTGTTTTCCTTGTTGATGCTGGTTCCTATGTATACGAAGTCCTTCACAACTTCGAAGTTGTGGTTGTCAATAGTGACGTGTTGTCCAAGACGCCGGGCCTCTTTGTTGGTTGACACTAGGTACTTCGTCTTGTCCTCGTTCACCGTAAGACCCATCGACGCGATTCCCTCTCTAAACTGGAGAATGCTGCATTGACTGCTCGTACGCTCTGCCCAATAATGTCGATATCATCAACGTACCCGAGCAGAATGGAACTCTTGTTGAAGATAGTGCCATTATGATGGAGTTGTGCAGCTCTTAAAATCTTCTCCATTATTAGGTTGAAGAAGTCACACGATAGGGAATGGCCTTGTCTGAAACCTCATTCGGTATTAAACGTATCGGTGAGGTTGTTCCCAACTCTCACTGAGCAACGTGTGTCGCTCAGGGTCACCTTCAGGGTCACCCTTATCAGGTCACCCCTTAAAGCCTTATAAGTTTCGCATGTATACCGAACTCAGACATGGTGGCGTATAGGCGACTTCTTATCGGACTGTCGAAGGCAGCTTTGTAGTCGACGAAGAGGTGGTGTTTGTCGATCTGCCTCTCTTTGGTCTTTTCCAGGATTTGGCGCAATGTGAAAATCGGTTCTATGGTGGACTTGCCAGGTCTGAAGCCGCACTGATAAGATCCAGTCAGTCTGTTGACGATGGGCTTCACTCTTTCACATAATACGCTCATTAGAACTGAGGAGACTTATCCCACGGTAGTTGGCGCGTATCGTGGGATCCCCCTTCTTAAGGATTGGGCAAGGTATACTAAGATTCCATTCGCTAGGCATGCTTTCATCTGACCATATTCTGCTGATGAGCTGGTGCATGCTCGTTATGAGCTCATCGCCTCCGGTCTTAAACCACTCAGCAGGCAGACCATCCGTTTCTGTGGCTTTCTTGTTTCTCAGCCAGTTGATGGCTGTGCAGACCTCCTCACGATCAGGCGGAGGTATGTCAACGCCGTCGTCAGCAACTGGGTTTGTCAAGCTGTCTCTCTATCAGCGGAATAGTTGTCATCATCGTCTCCTAGAAGATCAGAGAAGTGCTCTCTCCATAATCTCAGTGTACCCTGGACAGCTGTTACTAGATTCCCGTCATCGTCCTGACAGGAAGAGGGTCCCGTCTTTAAACCTCCGGTCTTATCTTCTGAAAGAATTTTCGACCCTCGTTCCTGTCGCCATGCATCTCAATATCTTCACACTCGCGTCTTTATAATTCTCTTTTCTTGCGCATAAAAAGATGTCTCTCCTCCTTCCTCTTCTCTCTGTATCGCTCCTTCGCGGCTCGCGTAACTACCGACTGCAGGGTGGCTCTATATGCAGCGTCTTTCTCTGCAGTGGCTGCGCGACACTCTTCGTCATACCACTTTTTCCGTAGTGGGCGTTGGAATCCAAGCACCTCTTCGGCAGCAGTACGCATTGAGCGGGAGACGTGTGTCCACTGTTCGCATATTTCATCGAGAAGGGGAGTTCCTTGGGCAAGCAGGTGTGAGAGTCGAGCAGCATAGGCTTTTAAAGATAATAAAATTGCTGAAATGATGTCTTCAATAGCCATACCATGTTGCATTAATAGTGGTCAGTTTTGAACAAAATATATTACAAAAGGACATATCTCAAAAAGCAACCTTTTTAAAATGTTTAAATTAATATATGTTCACGGTTGATATTTCATCTATTATTTAAGATTTTAACTATTTAATATTGTACGTATATATAACAATTGATATTAATAGCAAACAAAATCGTATTTCAATTAAAAATATGAATGCATTTACTAATTAATTAATTGTATTTACACATTTTTTTAATTAAAATATTAATAGGAATAAATATAATATAATTGCAATACAACTAAATCTTTAATAGTATTAACTACTTTTATTTGTTACTTTTGATTTATTCATTTTGCAACACTGTTTTTTTCGTCAACTGGCTGAAAAACAAGAAAGCCACAGAAACGGATGGTCTGCCTGCTGAGTGGTTTAAGACCGGAGGCGATGAGCTCATAACGAGCATGCACCAGCTCATCAGCAGAATATGGTCAGATGAAAGCATGCCTAGCGAATGGAATCTTAGTATACCTTGCCCAATCCTTAAGAAGGGGGATCCCACGATACGCGCCAACTACCGTGGGATAAGTCTCCTCAGTTCTAATGAGCGTATTATGTGAAAGAGTGAAGCCCATCGTCAACAGACTGACTGGATCTTATCAGTGCGGCTTCAGACCTGGCAAGTCCACCATAGAACCGATTTTCACATTGCGCCAAATCCTGGAAAAGACCAAAGAGAGGCAGATCGACAAACACCACCTCTTCGTCGACTACAAAGCTGCCTTCGACAGTCCGATAAGAAGTCGCCTATACGCCACCATGTCTGAGTTCGGTATACGTGCGAAACTTATAAGGCTTTAAGGGGTGACCTGATAAGGGTGACCCTGAGGGTGA
The DNA here is from genome assembly GCA_951804985.1 of Dryomyza anilis. Lineage (NCBI taxonomy): Eukaryota > Metazoa > Arthropoda > Insecta > Diptera > Dryomyzidae > Dryomyza > Dryomyza anilis. The sequence goes on from OX638135.1 coordinate 50,842,419, forward strand.
CCCTGAGCGACACACGTTGCTCAGTGAGAGTTGGGAACAACCTCACCGATACGTTTAATACCGAATGAGGTTTCAGACAAGGCCATTCCCTATCGTGTGACTTCTTCAACCTAATAATGGAGAAGATTTTAAGAGCTGCACAACTCCATCATAATGGCACTATCTTCAACAAGAGTTCCATTCTGCTCGGGTACGTTGATGATATTGACATTATTGGGCAGAGCGTACGAGCAGTCAATGCAGCATTCTCCAGTTTAGAGAGGGAATCGCGTCGATGGGTCTTACGGTGAACGAGGACAAGACGAAGTACCTAGTGTCAACCAACAAAGAGGCCCGGCGTCTTGGACAACACGTCACTATTGACAACCACAACTTCGAAGTTGTGAAGGACTTCGTATACATAGGAACCAGCATCAACAAGGAAAACAATGTCAGCCTGGAGATTAGCCGAAGAATAACTCTTGCCAACAGGTGTTACTTTGGGCTCAGTAGGCAATTGAGGAGCAGAGCCCTCTCTCGACGCACAAAAATTACGCTCTATAAGTCGCTCATCATGCCAGTCCTCCTCTATGGCGCTGAGGCATGGACGCTTGCCAACACCGATGAGCGAGCTTTAGGAGCGTTCGAGAGAAAGATTCTTCGGAAAATCTATGGCCCGATATGCGAAAACGAGTACAGAATCAGATGTAACGACGAGCTGTATGAGCTCTACGCCGACATTGACATCAGGCGCATTAAGATCCAGCGCCTACGCTGGCTTGGACATGTCGAGCGTATGGATGAAAGCACTCCAGCAAAAAAGGTGTTCAATTCTGTACCCAGTGGTGGTCAACGTAGGAGAGGGCGTCCGAATCTCCGGTGGAGCGACCAAGTGCGAGACAACCTGACAACACTTGGAGTGCAAAACTGGCGCCAGCGCGCGCAATGCAGAAGCGACTGGCGAGTGGTGATTGCTGCGGCCGAAACCCATCATGGGTTGTAATGGCCAAATAAGTAAGTAATTATCTTTAAAATCAGAATTTTGTGTTTTATTTTCGTTTACTACAGCTTACGTTACGTTCAATTGATTAATACCACTTTTGTAGAATTTATACAGTTTTTTCAAATTTTAAAGCACCAAATCTCTGGAACCACATCATCTGGGAACGCCACTTGTTTGAGCCACTCGGGTCTGTCAACACAGGAGGGTTGTTATGTTGAGCTGTTTGCAGAGTGCAATCAACTCACTCAATTGGTGAAGGAACCGACGTACCTCCCACGCGTCGGTGGGCATAGCCAAAAAGTCTTAGACCTTTTTCTGACTTCGCATCATGAAAAATATGATGTAAAAGTCCTTGCACCTCTTGGAAATTCCGACCACTGTATTATTTCCGCTACGTTTTCGTATTCTAGTTTACGCGCCTCTTCGATTAAAGCCCCGAAGAGGACTGTATGGCTTTACGAAGCTGAAATTTGTCCAATATTTAAATTTAATGTTGTTTCATTAAACTTCCAAATTTCATCAAATTCTGATATAGTGATGCCAATTCATCGGTTGATTTGAAGTGAAATGACTCATATATAATATTCACGCATCTTTTTTTTTGGTATCAAAAAAAAAATATATTCATATAATTTTTTTGCTGGGTAAAAAAACAAGAAAAGTACACGGATAGAAAAGATTGGTTTGAATATCTTTGAATGTAATTATAACGTAAGTTGAAATCACCATACACATATTGGGAAAAGGTATTACAAAAACTAAAATACGATACCTTATGCAATACCAGTAATTCATTCGGTATGATAAATTATTGCAATACCCGTAGTGCATAGCATAGATAACAAAATTTTTATTGTTTTTATTGCAATATATAAATATATATATATATATATATATATATATATATATATATATATATATATACATATATATATATATACATATATATATATATATATATATATATATATATATATATATATATATATATATATATATATATATATATAAATAAATAAAAAAAAAAGAAAAATATTTTCCTGATTATGAGATGTCAGATGTAAGCATCTTCAGTTCTGACGACTCAAAGGAAAATATTTTTCTTATTTATTTATTTATTTATTTATTTATATTTATATATATATATTTATATATATATATATATATATATATATATATATATATATATATATATATATATATATATATATATATATATATATATATATACATAATATATATAATTTATATAATTTATTTGAATAAATTTGATGGAATAAAAAAAAATATTGAAATTTCTAATAACGAATAAATGATTGAAAACTGTTTTTTGAATAGCGATTGAAAACGTAATGAATAAAATTTTAAACATAAAAGCAAAATTTTGAATGCTGCACATGGCTTTTCACGTCTTATAACAAAAAGATGACTAATTTTTTTTTGTTTTGGAAATTTGAAAATAAAATAACTGCTAAAAAAAAGATAGAAAATGGCCTATATCTCAAAAACTAAAGTCAATTTGATGGTGCCATTTGTAAAAATTTTGATTTTGTGGGGCAGAGTAATATAATTTACGCACTTATTGACAGTATATTTATTAAATTAACAACTTCATAAATTAAGTTTCTAAGCAAATTTTAATTATATTTTTCAAAAACTTGAAAATTTGACTTACAAAAATGTTTATAATGCCAAAATATAATTTAAAATTTTATTTAAACTTTTAACAATCCGGCTAAAATATTTTGTAGAAACGGGTAACAAAAATACCATAATTTTCCGGCTAAATAATTAAAAACAGGTCCACGAAGATAGTGCATAACAAAAAAAAATTACGGCAGCAATCAAACATGGAAAGTCACAAGTGCAGCATATCGTCTGTGATACTGCAAAACTGCTTATCTGCAACTGCGAATACCGTCTAACTGCTTAAAAGTGAATTTTACAGGAGGAAGAAAAATCTGTTTTGTGCCGCTATTACAGCTTTTATTTCATCCAAAATTATGTATGTCATAATTTTTAATGTTATTTATCTAATGATATCAAATTTTAAATTAGAAATGGATTATAAGACATTAACATTCAGATTCGCTACAAATTTTTTGTTTAATTTTTGTAGATAGGCGATATTTTAAGGAATGAATTCTAGCTAAAAATGTCTAATAATGAATGAAAAATTCTTAATGAATGGGTTTCTGTAAATTTAAAGGTATCTGAGATTGAACTCAGATATGTATTAGGATTTTATTTAATTTTTTTATAATAAAGGATTAATATTAATAAATGACAATACACAATTAAAAAAAGTAGATATGAGTTTATTTCACGATTAATATTTGTAATAACAATTAGATTTATTTCGTTTTGGTAAATTCCTGTAAAGTAAATTCCTGGTTAAATAAGAGAGTATGTATTTGATTAGAGTTTAAATGGTTTTGCTGACACTTTTGGTTATGTGGAAATTGAAACGAAAATGTTGTGAACAGAGACATTTTCAAAAGCCAAATTCTGACACATTTTTGGCCAGAAAAGTAATTAAAATTTATTAGGCGTTTGTTTCAAATTTTCCGCGAACAACTCCGGATTTATTAACTGTTTTCCTCTGTTAACTTCAATCTGTAAAATTCCACTTCCACATAACCAATGTTTTCCGTAGCAAGTCAGCAAACTCGGAAGAAATCTCTATTAATAATATATACTCTCTGGTTAAATGATATTTTATATTCTACACGCAGAGAAAAAACATGATTGAGACATGATTGTGTCAAAAAAACTATGGTTATAGCAATAATAGTATGATTGTTATTATCATTCCTGATTGTCGTAATCACTCCCACTTTTTAAACTGATTGTGTCTTTCATTAAATGATTTCTGCAATCATATTATGATCAAATTGTATGATTGTGAAAAAAATGTAATTCGAGTATGCATGATTGCCAGAATCATGTTCATTATTGTGTCAATCATATTAGGATTGAAGCATAATTGATATAATAAAAGTATGATTGCTGCTTCACAGCTGATGACAGCTGTTGACAGTTTGGCACATTCAGTGTTAAATTAGATTTCGCCGTGGCTGGTCAGCGTCGAACGCTAGTGAATTTTAATGTCCATTTATAAACAAAATGTGATACAAATAGTGATAAGTTAAGAAAAAACTTCGGTTTTAGATCCTGAACAGAATGAGATCTGAGAAAGACACAATACACGCTGAAACAAAGGCGTCGTCACTTCAGCTGTGCAACGAGCCGCACATATATTCCAATTTTTCTAGACCAGCGAACGTCAGTGTCTTTGCAACAAAATGGCGTTGCAAAGACGCTGACAAATTAAGAAAATGAAGCGACGGAGCAGAGTTATTTATTAATCTTTAATAAATTGTTTTTCTATTAAATATTGGTGTTTTTTTAATAAAGTAGTATTCTTAAATTTATTTGTTTCAGGTTAACGCAATCATTCAATTATTTGTGCAATAAGTGCCGCTTGTGAAAACATGATTGAAACAATCATGCAATGATTAAAAACATGATAGAATCATTGGAAAACATGATTGAAACAATCATGTAACAATCATGCAACATGATTGCTACAATAATAATTCCAATCATTAAATGATACCGTCAAAACATGATTGTGGTGATCATGTTTTTTCTGTGCGTGTATGGTTTCATTAATGTTATACTTTAGAACTCTAATGTCGACCACAACACTTTCGCCAGGCTACTGGTCTAAATGACTCATAAATATAAAACTTTTTCTCACTATAAATATTCTTTATTTTATTTTATGTGTAAAGTATTAAACATTCATGTAATAATCTGGAAATTCTTAGTAGGAAGAGAAAAAAACTACTGCAGATAGGCGGTGTTTCATCTACATTTTTTGATAATGCAATTACATGGCCATTACTTGTACCATTACTTGTACTAAAATCCGGAGCCTCTTCCTGTAAAGATGAGAACGGAAATCTAGTGACAGATATCCAGAGCACACTGAAAATATGGAGGGATCACTTCTCTAAACTGCTGACCGGTGATGATGACCTCAATTCCACCGATAGAGAAGCAAACCCGGCAACCCCAGTACTTGATGACGACGTTGAGATTCCGCCACCCGACCATGACGAGGTCAGAACAGCCATTGCTCGGCTAAAAACAACAAAGCCGCAGGTGCTGATGGCCTGCCTGCTGAATTGTTTAAGACCGGAGGCGAAGAGCTAATAGAGAGCATGTACGAGCTCGTAAGCAGAATATGGTCGGATGAAAGCATGCCAAGTGACTGGAACCTCAGTGTACTCTGCCCAATCCTTAAGAAAGGGGATCCCACTATCTGCGCCAACTACCGTGGGATCAGCCTACTAGATATCGCATACAAGGTTCTATCGAGCGTATTATGTGAAAGACTGAAGCCCATCGTCAACAGACTGATTGGACCTTATCAGAGCGGCTTCAGACCTGGAAAGTCCACCATAGACCAGATTTTCACATTGCGCCTAATCCAGGAAAAGACCCTAGAAAAACAGATCGACACCTACCACCTATTAGTCGACTATAAAGCCGCCTTCGACACTCCGATAAGGGAACGATTATACGCCGCAATGTCTGAGTTCGGTATACCTGCGAAACTTATAAGGCTTTGCAGGATGACCCTGAGCAACACACGTTGCTCAGTGAGAATAGGAAAAGACCTCTCCGAGCCATTTCATACCGAACGAGGTTTCAGACAGGGTGACTCCCTATCGTGCGACTTTTTTAACTTATTGATGGAGAAAATAGTTCGAGCTGCCGAACTCCGTCAAAGCGGCACTATCCTCAACAAAAGTGTCATGCTGCTCGCATATGCCGACGATATTGATATCATTGGCAGGAGCACACGAGCAGTCAGCGCAGCATTCTCCAGATTGGAGAAAGAGTCGCGTCGAATGGGTCTAGCAGTGAACGAGGACAAGACGAAGTTCCTTGTGTCAACAAGCAAAAAAGAGTCCGTGCGTCTTGGACAAAAAGCTGATTTTGACACCCACAAGTTCGACATTGTGAAGGACTTCGTCTATCTGGGATCCAGCGTAAACAGCAACAACGACGTCAGCCTGGAGATCAAACGGAGAATAACTCTTGCCAACAGGTGCTACTTTGGGCTCAGTAGGCAATTGAGAAGCAGAGCCCTCTCTCGCCGGACAAAAATAACGCTCTACAAGTCACTCATCATGCCCGTCCTACTTTATGGTGCAGAAACATGGACGCTGGCCACCACCGATGAGAGAGTACTGGGAGCGTTCGAGAGAAAGATTCTCCGTAAAATCTTTGGCCCTATCTGCTTTGCTAACGAGTATCGAATCAGGATGAACCACGAGCTGTATGAGTTATTCGACGACATTGACATAGTCAAGCGCATCAAGATGCAGCGGCTTCGCTGGCTAGGTCATGTCGAACGAATGGATGAAAACACTCCAGCCAAGAAGGTGCTTGAATCGAAACTCGAAGGTGGACAGCGTAGAAGAGGGCGTCCAAATCTGCGTTGGAAAGACCAAGTTGAGGACAACCTGGCAACGCTTGGTATTTCTAACTGGCGTCAGCGCGCGCAAAGCAGATCCGACTGGCGCGGCTTCATCTCAGCGGCCAAAACCGACCCACGGTTGTAAAGGCCATTTAAGTAAGTAAGTAACTTGTACCATTACATTAAGACAAGAACCAAACGATGCGTCTCAATGTAGCCGACATCAAGTATACCAATCTCAATTTTGCAACTACTTAGGTGTAGTTAGGTGGTATTGTCACATGTAGTTGAGCGGTATTGCAGTATCACCGACGATATATGTCCGTTAATATTTCAAATGGGTATTTTATTTGGGATTTGAGATAAAAGTTGGGGATATTTGGGATTTCGATTACAGGAAATGGGGACGAGACCCTACAAAAATCTGGCAGCTCTGCTTGCTGTGCCAGTCGAACAGTTGAGTGCGTAGGCAAAGGTTCTTCTTGTCGTTCGTTGATGTAGTTGTCGTCATCGCGCAAAATTTTCCTTTAAATATGTTTTAAAGATATTGAACATAATACAAAAGATATGAAAGAATTTAAATTGGAAAAATAACACAGTGCAGCAAAAGCCCACTTCTTTTTTGGTGTCAGACATTTGACAATTTTTTTTATAGTCCTTGAGAAACCTGAAGATATTTCACCTAAGAAACTTATGCCCTATCACGTCAGGTTTACGAGATATATGACCATAAATGTCCTAAAGTGACCGCAATTTTACCGTTGGTTTACTGAGAAAACTGTAGTAGTTATGGATTTGTTGTCTGAGAACCAAATGTAGACACTATCCAAGGCTTCATATGTGTAGTACATATTAAATTTCTATCTTGTCCTTTTAATACCAATATTAATGATTTTCAAAGGATCAATCTACATAATCGACGAAGTTTATATCAAGGAGTTGCAAATAAACATAAAAAAACATAAAAAGTAGCCAAATATGTCAAAGCCGTACGACCTTTAGTTTATCTAATACTGAGCATTGTAAATTATTTTTTTATTTTATAATAAACTAAAAAATACTAAAGTTTTTCTTATCGAATGATCGTTTATCGGTGCCAAGGATTTGGCTTTATTTTTAATATCCTGAATGTGTGAAAAATTTTATCGTATGTTCTATCACGTCAGGATTTCGAGGTATTGACTCCCAAATATCTGGTAAATCCTTAATTTACATAGTAACATTTCTTGAAAACGATATTAGATATGGATTTCTCGACTGAAAACCAAATGTAGGCATTCACCTAAGGATCTTTTCTGTAGTACATTTTAATTTTCTATCTCGTCCTTAAACCATCAATATTAAGGATTTTCAAAAAATCTTTGCAGTTAATTGGCCAAATTAATATGAAGAATTAGTAAATGTATCAATATGTCTTTGGGAAAAATATTAAGCACATCAAAACAGTAGAATTTGTCATAGAAGTCAAAGCCATGCGAGTTATAATTTATATTATATTAAGCACTGAATGTATATTTTTCAAATTTTCATAAGTACAAAAACTAAAACAATTTGTTGTATTGGAATAGATATCTGTTTAATGGTTCCAGAGATTTGGTTTTATTTTAAATATCATTAATGTGTCAAGTTAATTAATGTACTGACATTCAGTGCTTAATATAATATAAACCATAACTTTTTCACACATTCAGGACATTAAAAATAAAGCCAAATCCTTAATGTGTCAAGTTAATTAATGTTCTGACATTCAGTGCTTAATATAATATAAACCATAACTTTTTCACACATTCAGGACATTAAAAATAAAGCCAAATCCTTGGCACCGATAAAGGATCATTCGATTTTCAGCTACAAAAAACTTTAGTATTTTTCAGTTTCATATAAATTAAAAAATACTTTGCAGTGCTCAGTATTAGAGAAACTACAGCTCGTACGGCTTTGACCTATTTGCCCATTTTTATACCCTACACTAAGAGTGAAAGGGTGTATTCAGTTTGGTACGCCGTTTGTAACACCCTGAAGAAAGCATCTCCGGTATGGAAAGGTATATATATTCTTGATCAGCATGACCTCCTGAGTCGATTAAGCGATGTCCGTCTGTCTGTCTGTCCGTCTGTCCTTCTGTCTGTCTGTTGAAATCACGATTACAAGTAGAAGAGCTAGAGTAATGAAACTTTAGATTTAGATTACTTATATATATAAGCTGTCTGAACAAGAAAATTGACATGATCGGTCTATTGTGACCTGAGAACCGACCACTTATGTTCAAATACCTCATATAAAATTTACATCTACAGATCAATTTTACTGTATACGTGCTTAGGTAAACTTTTTTGGTCAAATATATATTGACATCATGTTCAAATACATGAAAATAACGTTTTCCGGCGAAACGACTTGTGGTTCCCAAAACAAAAATCGAAATTCGGTACACCTACCCATTTGTAAATATGGGTATCAAATGAATGGTAATTCTTCCTCGATGGAAAGTTTGTAGTTATTTTCAGGATTTGTATACCTTGGATTTGCTTTGACCGACTATAATTTTGATAATCCCAACTATCATAACCTACACCTACTTAAAAATTTCCCATGTGATCTAACCTTCCCAACTGGTTTATGTTTTTTATGGTGAATATTTTTTCCATAGACAACATGATACATTTGCAACTCCTTAATATGAAATTAGTCGATTATGTAGATTCATCCTTTGAAAATCATTAATATTGGTATTAAAAGGACGAGATAGAAATTTAATATGTACTACACATATAAAGCTTTGGATAGTGTCTACATTTGGTTCTCAGACAACAAATCCATAACTACACGCTGCAAAAAAAAGGGCTCCCCCAAACATAATTTTGCAGGCATTACGTATATCTTTGGAGCTTTATGCAAACAAAAGTATTATTTCATTGCCAAACATTATTATAATAACAGCCAAACATATTTTTGTTTTCATTCAAACATATTTATGTTTTGCAAACATATATATGTTTGAATGTGAAAAACATTTTATTTACATGTAAACATGTTTATGATTACATTTAATTTTAATGTAAAAATAGTAAATTTAGTGCTAATATCTTCTTTACACAATATTCGTTTTTTCCCTATTTTTAAATTACATTTTTATTTGTATTATATAATTATAAACTTTTATTTTATTTTTATTACACATATTTTATTTATACCTAATAATTTTATTTCCATCTATTGTTCCTATTTTGAGTTACTTTACGGATGAATTGGAAATTTCACAAACAGCCACTATCTGGTATTAACAGTAATTGGCGGTACTTAAACAAATTATTCCACCAAAAAGAACTTTTGAACTATATGAAAAGTATTAATGTGAGTGTTACTGAGTGCTAAAAGTAGACAGCGCTGTTATTTAATTGTGATATCGTAATGCCAAACATTCATATAATCAAAATAATGCTATTTTTTTTAAATTCGTTGTCACCCAGTAACAATCACGAATAATCAAATACATATAATTCAAAGAACCTCTTATTGATGTTGGGTGTGTTAAATAGCGGAAATATCAAACATACATATATTAATGTCTGATGAAAAATATATATTTCTACAGAAACATTAATATAGTAAATATAATATAGTAAAAGCGATTAAAGCAATTTATGTTTAAAAATCGTATAATAATATTTCTATCTGAACAAAATATAATACAATTCAATAATAATGTAATTAGATATTACTCCCAATATATATATGATGATTTCGAATTACGTTATAATTACATTCAAGCATATTCAAACAAATCTTTTCTATCCATGTACTACTGTTTTCTCAATAAACCAACAGTATTATTACGGTCATTATAGGACCTTTATGGTCATATAACTCGTAAACCTGACGTGATGAGACATAAGTTTGTTTGGTGAAATTTCGTCAGGTTACTCAATCTCCGTCACTAAATTTAGTGTCGCACTGTGTAATTGATCAACATAAATGAGGACAGTGTGAATATATCAGTGTAGATATTTATGTTTTTATAATTAGTACTGGATCAATGAAAAAATAGTACCAAATTGGACAAAAACGGTACGGAATTTTTTGTATTTCGAGATCATTAATATCAGTCAATGAATTTTCATTTGTTTTGTAGTTATAGTAGAAAATATAAAAAATGTAATATTCCTAGAAATTTTATCAAGCTTTCAAATAAAAATGCAATAATGCTGGGTACTGACCACATGCCCGTCTTAATTTTGATGAAATTGTAGCTACAATATGGCATTGTCATAGGAAGAGGTGAATGAGGACTCATGCAGTTCTTTAGACCTATCACTGAACTGGTCTCCAATTGGAGAATTTTAAACAGAATCAAATTCTTCAATTGAAGACCAGATCAGTGATATGTCTGAAGGATAAAGTTGGCGATTGGTTTCATATAAAGGGATGGAACTAGAACCGATTCATATTCATATTTCATATTTTCCCATAGGTTTTCATAATCTGATTAATAGTTTAGGAGTTGCTCTGGGTCATTTTCGTACATAAAATCAAATTTTCTTTGCCAGATAAATTGTACCGAAAATGTCTACGTAGTAGGAACGTACTTTTGAGATGTACATGTACTGACATCAGTACAATTTTATCAAACTTATCATCACTGGAATAATATATTTAAGTTATTATGTAATACAAATATATGGCAATCGTGTTTTTCTACATATTTAAGTCTTTAACTTTTTACAAATTTATGTTTTATATCACATTCACATTTGTATTCCATTGAAAATACTTCAGCTAATATTTTAAAATAAACCAAAAAATATTAATTTTAAGGTGTACCTATTATTTATTGCATAACATATACAGATTTTATAATTCAATAAATGTAGATATTATGTGGAATCTAAATCCATAATTGTATGATTCCTTTTACTTTGTTTTTACAAATCACTCTTAAAATCATCAGATTAAATACAAATTCTCGTATTCGATTTTTTATTTAAATTTTCTTATATGATTGTCTATCAATTATTCATAGAAATTTTAACAAAATCTTAAATCAGTAGAATTAAGCTTTGCTTAAAAGAAAAAAAAGTTTGCGCAGTAAATTCCATTATTTTTGTAATATTGGAAATGACTCGCAGAATTTGAATATATGAATTAAAAATTTTTCTACGGATAGGTTTACGAGATTTCGGGCAATAACTTTTGTACTGAGCTTTCAAAAAGGTGGTCACATATATTTGTAAATATTTCGCGTTTAATAAAACCCATAAACGCAATTGTTATATCGAATGAAAGATAATTAAATATTCAATAAATATTTCTTACAATAGTTTGGAATTGGTTTATTGGTTTAAAAAAACTCTACAGAAGAACTCGAAAAATGTAAATTTTGTCGACCAAAATTTTATTATTTAAAAAATGGCGAAAAATTGAAAACGCTAGATGAAGCACAGTTTGTAATATTGCAAAATTAGCCTGTTCATTTTTAAAGAAAATTATGTAAAAATAAAAGAAATCTATGGATACGTTTTGAGAACAGAAAAAAATCATTTGAAAGCATTACAATTGGGTAGTAACTAAAAAAAATCGCATAATATGTTTATACCCTATACCCATGGGTTACAAGTTATAAAATATATGTGAGGATATTTTAGCGCCTCTTAGTAGGCGTGACTGGTATGAAAAAGTATATATTTTTTTGGTCAACATCACTTTCCGAGTCGATTTAGATATGACGGTCTGTCTGTCCACATATACACGATAACTTTTAAAACTGCTATTCCGAATGATGTAAAATTTATTTTCATTATATTTTAGTAGAATAGTAATTCGAAGTTCTAAAATGAGTCGATTTAGTCAACGTAATCTACTACATCCACTACGAAATATGGGTATACTTTTGAGGATCACATATCTCGTTAAGTATTAAAGATAAAGTTATAAAATTTAAAATTAATTACAAGCAATCATCTATCAATAGGTGCTCAAAAAATGATCGTGATCCGCTCACATTTTTTATTTTTTTATTTTTATGCCTATTTGTATAGCACTCAATTATATTGCTTTCACATAACTTTTTTTATCCTGAAATGTTACCCATATATTTTTGTAATTTATAGCTCAATTTTTTCGAAAGAGTGTGAACTAATTTTGAAAAATTAATTTGTATATCATCTTACTTTTTCGATTTTTTTTTCCATTTTTTTAAATGAATTTTTTCTTAATTTTTTTTTTTAATGTTTTTTCAAGTTCTCCATGCGAGTTCTCTTAAACTAATGAACCAATTTAAAAATATTCTAAGAAATGTTTATTCGATATTCAATTAACTTTCATCGATATAACATTTGATCATATGTGTTATTTAGAACGCGAGATATTTGCAAATATATGTGACCACCTTTATGAAAGCTCGCTCCAAAAGTAATTGGCCCATATTTTGTAAACCTATCCAAAGAAACATTACTATACCATATTTTCGGAATAACGGCGTCATTTTACATAACACAAAAATAACCTTGACTGCTGCGCAGAATGGCTGTTGTGTAGTGTTATGAATATCCTTAACAGAAGACCTTAATATTTTTTGCGTTTGACTGGTCATAACTTTGGTCAAATCAATACGTATTTCATTTGGTTTATTTCAAAATATTAGCTGAAGTATTCTCAATATAATACAAATGAAATGTGATGAAAAACTTGAGTCTGTAAAAAGTTAGAGACCAAATAATGTAGAAAAACACGAGTATTTCCATACATTTGTTTTACGTAATAACTCAAAAACTTGAGGCAATCGGAAAAAACTGAGTATGAAGTAGTGATTAGAATCTTGGAATTCATTGGAAAATCACGCTTACATCGCGGATAATTTTTTTTGTTGTGCTGTGTTATTTAAAAATCTATGACATAAAACAGTTTTTGCACAATTAAACTTATATTTGCAAATTGAATTGCAAAAAAAATTGTTTAAGTATAAAAAGACGCTCATTTTGTTAATATAATTATATTTGCAATTAGCATTGCAAAGAGATCTTTGTTTGAGTATAAAAACACGCTCATGTAGTAAATATAATTATATCTGCAAATTGAACTGCAAAGCTAATTTAGCTTGAGTATAAAAAAGACGCTCATTTTGTAAATATAATTATATTTGCTAATTGAATTGCAAAGAACATGTATGATAAAATATTTGTTGGAAAATTATGCGCGCGACGAAATGATGCTTATGCCTAAACATATTATATTTGCCTGTATACATATTTGTATTCCCATAAAAACATACATTATATTCATAGCTAACATATTATATTCAGAATCATTAATTTCCATGTTCCAGTACAAATATATTATGTGCAGAGCTAAACATAAATTATGTTTGCATAAGTGCAAATATATTATTTGTGCATCAGTGCAAATATATTATGTTCAGAGCTACACATCAATTATATTTTCTTATGGCGCATTCTGTTTGCAGCAGTCTGCAAACATATACGTTGTTTGCTGCTAATTATGTTTGAGAGTTCCATTTTTTTCCTGCATGCAGATAAGATTTGATCCAGTTTAGGAGACACTTTCAATATCATTACTGTAGCATAGTTTGTTGAGATATTGCTAATTATATCGCATCTGTTAGTATAAAATATAATCGTAAATACAACCGGGGGGAGATCGCCACCTCCCCGCACTTTTGAATTTATAGACTAACATAATTTTTGCGCAATTATAAAAGTCCGAAAAATATAGTAAAAGGCGCAAAAATTTCAAAAAAAAACACAAAATAACAAAAAAATAGACAAATTTTCAGAATTTTTGAGCCTTTTTGCAGTAACGCAAAATATAGAGAAAGGCGAAAAATTTAAAAAAAAAATGCATAAAATTGGAAATACGCCTAGTTTTTGCACCTTTACAAAAGGGCGCAAAATATAGACGAAGGCGAAATTTTTTCAAAAAAACACAAAATAAAACCAGTTGGGAAGGTTAGATGACATAGGAAATTTTTAAGTTGGTGAAGGTTATGATAGTTGGGATTATCAAAATTATAGTCGGTCAAAGCCGACTATAAATACCCTACACATATGTGTGGTTACCATTCAAAGTGGCATATAAGTCACCAAGGTATACGAATCCTGAAAATAACTACAAACTTTCCATCGAGGAAGAATTACCATTCATTTGATACCCATATTTACAAATGGGTAGGTGTACCGAATTTCGATTTTTGTTTTGGGGACCACAAGTCGTTTCGCCGGAAAACGGTATTTTCATGTATTTGAGAATGATGTCAATATATATTTGACCAAAAAAGTTTACCTAAGCTAAGTTTACCTAAACGTATACAGTAAAATTGATCTGTAGATGTAAATTTTATATGAGGTATTTGAACATAAGTGGTCGGTTCTCAGGTCACAATAGACCGATCATGTCAATTTTCTTGTTCAGACAGCTTAGATATATACGTAATCTAAATTGCTCTAGCTCTTCTACGTTTTCTGTAATCGTGATTTCAACAGACAGACAGAAGGACAGACAGACGGACATCGCTTAATCGACTCAGGAGGTCATGCTGATCAAGAATATATATACTTTTCCATACCGGAGATGCTTTCTTCAGGGTGTTACAAACGGCGTACCAAACTGAATATACCCTTTCACTCTTAGTGTAGGGTATAAAAATTGACTAATTTTCAGAATTTTTGAAAACTAAAGTATATGGCTGAAAATGCAATAAAATAGATTTTGAAACAAAATTTATTTGGTGACTTTTAATTTTATAACGACGATTTTTAATAATTAATATAACCGAAAGTTTATAGGCATAAATTTTGATTTTTATGTTTTCAGTCTTTTTGAATTAAAAAAAAATCGTTATTAAATTAATTTAATAATTGGTCAAGTAACTATTACATTTCACTTCTTGAATAAATAGCACACAAAAATAGGTGAAACTTCAAACATGGTACAAATGTTGTACATTAAAAAAAAAATCAAATTAAAATATTTTGGATTTATGATTTCCGAAATAAGCAGACTTGAGACATTAAAAATACATTGTGTATATCTGAAATAGTTTACAAACGCGATGTCGGTATTGATCACCCTTAAAATGATACACAAATTGATTTTCGTTTCCAAAAGTTACTGAGATACGTATACCTTCCTAAAATCAGAGACCAAAAATAATTATTATTTACAAATTTATATGTAAAAAGCCATTGTAAGAAATAATGCAAATATAAAACAAAGGATACCATTAGATAACATTCGATGAACATTTTTAATTATGGCCTTATAGTCCTATAGACTATTAAATTTTAAAATATTTTTTTATAATTATATTTGAGAAATATAAATAAATGTTTGATTAATATTTATCAACGTTAAAAAAAATTATTTTTGATAAATGTTTTCAAAAGTCAATTATAATTTTTATTTTAGACAAATATTTATTTAAAATTAAAATTAATTATTATTTTTACTTCTGTCAAAAATCTCAAAATCTCCAAACAAAATAAAATTGTATGAACTTTACTAAACCGGATGAAGTGAGATATTTTTTTCTTCAAAATTTCCCCTCTGTTTGGGTCCCAGACTACACAGAAAGAAATAATCGACGTAAATATAGCAACCGATATTAATTGCATTCATTAACCAAGCAATTGCTTATGTTACGAGAATACCAAAAGTTTTCATTAAATTAGTGAATTTAATTGCTGGATTGATTAATGTATGCAATTAATATCGGTTGCTATATTTACGTCGAATTTTTTTCTGTGTAAATTAGGTAGTGGTCGGACGCACAGTGGTGCTGCCATAGGCTATAAATAAAAAAATCGAAGTCTAAAGTTTAGATCCAAATGTTTCATAACTATCTCCAATTAAAAATAGCTTTTCAAAAGAAAAGTTGATTTTATTTCATTCCAACCGTACCCTTTAAGAATAGCTTCTAAAGTGTGTATTAGTATAATTCAAAATGAATATTGAAAAGCAATGTATAAGCTTTATTTCTAAATAATTTTAATGTTCTTAACTTGTTGTGTGCTTTTTATAAAACTAGTAAAAACCATCCAGCTGGCTGAAAATTTGTTTCTAAATTTAAAGGAGAAAGATTAAATAAAATTACTTTTTCTTTGCAATTTCATGTATTAAATTTATTTTAAATAATTTATGCATTTTTAAATTCTGTGAAAACCCTTTAGAAAAAAAAAGAAATAGAAAACACTTTTAATAAATTTTAAAATTCGCTTTCTAGTTTGAATTTTTATTAACAAATTTTACTTTAATTTATTTTAATCGTATTTATATTTATCTTTATCGAAATATGTTTTTTTTTTCATTTCACTTAAGAATTTGGTAATTTATTTTATGAACGTAATAATTGAAACTCTACCGCAAAGCGCTATGCGAGAGAGTGATGCACTGCACTAACCACAGTGAGCACAGTTCTCTTTTTCATGTGGTTGTTGTAATTTAGTTTTTAGCTTTTTCTGGCGTATTTTGTTTTGTATTATAAAAACTAAGTATAGCACGCTCTACATTAGATAATTACGAATCGTTTGATACCAGTATCATTAAAATCTGTTCAGAAATACGACCGGTTAGTGCAAGGGAAAAAAACACGTTTTGTTTTATTAATATAGATAGATTAATGTTGTCCCAGTACCATTGCTGGAGTCTACTCGTCCAAAACAATACAATTTCAGCTAATGTTTTAGTTGTTTACCCCCTGAACACTCCAATGGAATTTATATCTTAATATAAATCAACATTTTAAGATTCTAAAGTAAATTCTGGTAATATTAGCTGCCCGAAAGTGCCATTTTTTGTGTTATCTCCCATAGACCAAAGCAGGTTTTTGGTACGGCTGCCTTAAAAGAAAATGTACTAGGGTCATGATCAGGAAATGATTTTTGTATTTTTAGCTTTTCGTGACACGATTAGTCATATGACAAGTATGTTCTAACATGATCTGACCATGAATCATCATGTCCTCCCGAATATGGTACATTACTATGGTTTTTGATTTGATAAAATTTGAAATATATGGTTTTAAAACATTTTTATTTATAATTTTTTTTATAATAGTATTTTTTCTTATTTTGTAAAACGAAACGAAATTAATAACTTGTTAGGTTTTAAAACACAAATTTCCAAATTTTTTTTTGTTTTTGCTTCACATGATGGAGGGTGGTGGCTAAATAATTTTAACATTTTTATGAAGCCGTGATCAAAGTTTCACGTTGATATCTCTACTGGAAGTATTTTTGGTTGCTCACTCCATATAAGTCCGACCACTAGTTAAATCGAAAACTTATACACCTACTTATATGAACATGTAGGTACTGAAATGAAAGGTAATGATCTCACGATTTATATGTAATTATTTTCATGGTCCGATAACCACAGTGACCTCAGGATGAATATCTAATCAGACAAAAATAACCGACGTAAATATAGCAACCAATATTAATTGCGTTCATTAATCAATCCAGAAATGAAATTTACTAATATAATAAAAACATTATATAATAAAAACTAATATAATAAAAACATTCGTTATATCAGCAATTTCGTTTGCTAATAGGACTATTTGTACGTCAATGCAGCAAATTAATTAGTCGGCGCAGTTTCAGCAATTATTTTTGCCAAAACTGCGCCGACTAAATTATTTGCAGCATTGACGTACAAATATTCATATTAGCGAATGCAATTGCTTATTTAACGAAGAATAGCAAATGTTTTCATTAAATTAGTTAATTTCATTGCTGTATTGATTAATGAATGCAATTAATATCGGTTGCTATATTTACGTCGATTATTTTTTTCTGTGTACATAGATGAGTCCATTTTATACATGAATAACTTATAGATACAAGTGTGGGTACCCATTTTTTACTCAGAAGTCTATTATACACTTTTGTATTTATGTTTTAAAAATAAAAAAAATAAATATTTTCTAATATAACTTCCCTACGAAATATTATAATTAACAATTTGGCCACTTCTACAAAATTTAAAAAAGTATGTGATTTTTTTCAAAGTTACCTATTTATTTATAAATTTCGTCGTCATTTGGACAAATAATTAAATATTTTACTCAACAATCAGCATTTCATTTTAATTTTTTTCACATAATTACAAATCCAAATCGCTATCAGATCATGAAAATAACCATGTAATTACAAATGTGGTTTTATTACCTTTCATTTTAGTTTCTAGGGTACCACAGATCCGATCACACCCTATTTTTTATCTTTTTTAACCAAATAAAACCAGGGGTTTAAAGAAAAAGCAGTAAAGTTGTGCATAATTCAGTATTTGGAGAGAAAATTTGGAAAAAAGGCGCAAAAAATTCATTTACAAATACCAGATGTGCTTGTGCAATATTACTGTTTTGGAAATTATTCATACTTTAGAAAATTAAAAAGCTGGAGTAAATTCAGGTTTTTTTTTTAATAATTTTTTATTTACAAAGATGAAAACAAAACTTTCCGTCACGCTCCGAAAAATTGATTATATTTTTCTTTAGTACACTTAGTAAGCTTTTTAAATACTAACGAAAATGTTGCCTTTTTTCCTTTTCGGAGTTATTCAAATTTCACCGACCGAAAATTTATACTTACATTAACAATATCAACAATTGTTGGTTGTATGGGAGGTACCATGCCCACTTGTCAAATCTGAATATAAAAAAGTTTCATCAGCTTTATTAATTTCTAACATATGCCGTTTTGAACATGTCTGTTACATAGGAGGTACCACGCCCACTTAGCCACTTCTAACGGCAACCAGTCCCACTATGATGTTTGATCACTGTAGCTTCCGTAATTCCTAACATATATTAATTTAATAATCGGGTACCACGCACATTTTTTAAAATCTACATAGAAATATTGATTATTAAATGTTTATACCATTGTATTCAATCCTCATACTTATTTTTCTAAAGGTAACAGAGATTTTGTACTCCTGCCCCACTGTGCGTCTATTAATTTTAAGAGAAGACTAATAAAACGGAGCACGTTGGGAAAAAATCGACAAAAATGCGCTCATAGCCCTTATAAAGTAACATACGGGAATTCCATTTCTCCTTGCTATTCATATTATAGATAAGTTGAGGAATAAAACTTAATTTTTTTTTGTAAATAACTGTTACCATTTTCATTCTGTGTCCCTTCAAAACGAATTGTTTTTCAAATTTAAAACAACGAATTAGGTGTTCTACAAAAATGTTTATAAACGATCTATTTCTAATTTAACTGAAACCAAATTAATACCGCGTAAGAAGAACATATCGTCGTTGAAGAACAAAAAGTAACCAAATACATTTTTATGAAAAACTTAAATTTAGAGTTTGTTGATTAATATTACAAAAAGTAATTGATGCATTTTTAAAGTTGAAATATCAATTCATAGATTTGCATTTTTTTATCAAGCGGTAAAAAAATTGAGATCATCGATTAAAAATTGACTGATATATAAATTTTTTTGTAAATCAAAATTTCGCATTTTGAAAATTTATTTGGTGACTTTTCGTTCTACAACGACGATATATATCATCATAATAGTATATAACATATTAATAAAGTAAACCAATTTCGATAGATATGCGAATTATAATATACTGTTTTTTGTATTATTATAAAACAAACTTTTTCTGTGGAATTAAACTTTTATAAGTCACGTCAAGTAATGATAAATTTTTGTGAATTACTGGATACTTTGTGAAAACAATGGTATAAAACATTGCTTCATTTAACTGTATCTAATTGTCGTTTTAATGTCAAATGTAAATTTACGTAAAAATATAAAATATACATACTGTGATACTGCAAAACCGTTCAACTGCATGTGAAAATTACGCATAGTTTTGTGTTATAATCGGGTTTTTATTAATATGTTGAAAAGTTTTCAAAGCCCAACGTAAAAATTTAAGTAAGCAATTTGAAAGACAAATTAGTTCTAAACATTTTTTAACCTTACGTATTTTTGTCCGTCGAAGTATATGTGCAGGGCAACATTATTTCTGGAAATATAAATTTTTTAAAAGGACTTGTCAGAAAACCGTTATATCTACCTATAAAATGTATATATTACCAAATTTTTTTTTATAAGTTCGAAGTATATAAGGTTTGTATTTAATCGGCAAAAGTTTCATGATGATAGGGTTAACTATTATTTAGATATGTTCAATCAAATTCAATGTTAGTTTTGCTTATTTTCCCAAAGAAATACAAAATTATCTACACCAGAATCCAATTTTGTATTTCGTATGGGTTTTATGACAAGTCCTTTTAAAAAATTTATATTTTCAGAAATAATGTTGCCCTGCACATATACTTCATCGGGCAAAATATAAGTAAGGTTAAAAAATGTTTAGAACTAATTTATCTTTCAAATTGCATACCTAAATTTTTACGTTTTACGTTTTTCTGCAGGTGTGCAAAATCAAAATAAAATGAAAAATACGAAATTTTGATGAAACATGATGTTAATTAATATGACATTTTGCACACATATTTAAGGTAAATATATAAGTGTTTGGTATCATTCAAAAGAAAAGATTTCAAGGTATCTATGTGGCGAATATAAAGACAATCTGTATATAGTTTCTAAACCCTTTTTTTTTAAATGAAGAAAAAAAGAAAAATTTGAAAAAAAAAAGTTAAAATTTGATTGAATATATCTAAATAAGTGTTAATCTTATCATCATGAAACTTTTACCTAATATATAATAGTTTTATGTACTTATGCTTTATTAAACATTTTTAGGAATATATTTATTATAAAGTGAGATATACTTGTTTTAATCAAAAAATGAGTATTTTTGGAAAAAATGCTGCCCTGCACATATACTTCGCCGGGCAAAAAATAAGTAAGGGTCAAAAATACGGGTCAAAAAACTAGTCCTAAAAACTGCTTACTTAAAATTTTTGACTTTGAAAACTTTTCTGCAGGGGGTGAAAGTAAAAAAAGAAATTAAAAAACTTGAACTTTGACCAGTGTTGCCAGATTGGTTAAATATATTTTGGATAAGTTTTATCATTTAAAAGATTCTCAGTAATGTTGTCTATCAAAAAAATATAACAAAAGTACATGTTACTGAAGAAAAAATATACTTACGGAGATTTCCGTAAAGTCAAATTTTCCAACAAAAATAAGAAAAAATGGAATATAAAAAAAAATTTCGATTTACAATTTTATATATACTAAACCACTTGAGATATTTTAAAACGGTTTTTAGTTAATGTGTTAATTGTTTACAAAATTCCCATAGACATATTTTGATTTCATGATAAAATGTACAATCTATGTAAAAATATGTAAAGTAAAGTCTTTAAAAATTTAAAAAAAAAAATCATGTTCAAGTCTTTAAAACTAAACTAAATATTTTCTCATGTAAGCATATTTTTTTTATATCTCAATGTAAGCTTTCCATAAACAAAAGAATTTTAAAAATCGGATAACTTTTGGATTTTATACAATTTTTGAAAGATTTTTCATGAAAATACTTTCAACTTTACTGATTTTTATCTCCATAACTTTAAAAAATGTAAACTCCAATTTCAAAACTAAAGTTCTCTCAAGTTTTCTCTGTACAACACTTTTTAAATTTTTAAAATCGGTTGAGTGGTTCCGACAATACTGAATATCACCCGATTTAAGAGCGTGTGTGACACCCCCCTCCCTAGCTCAACCAGAAGGACTTATTCGGAAAAATACGAGTCGGAATATTGTAAAAATTCGAAAAGTATATTCGGAATTATCACAATTTTTTAAGTAGCAATAAATCATAAAATGATAAAAAATCGTAATATTTTAAATATTTTACACGAATAGTTTATCGAATTAATGTATTAAATCCGACTCGGATAAATTCGAAAATATTTAAAATCAGTCGGAAATTTTAGAAAAATAAAAACATAAAAATTGTCATGTATAGAAAATTTAAAAATCCGATTCGGACAAATTAAAAATAATTGGATGCATTCGGAATTTTTCAAAAAGCAGTTTCTAAATGTTTAATAACCTATATTTATTCTTAGATAGCCATACAATTACAATATAAGTATGAACCGATTCGAACATATTGGATAACTATTTTTTTTTTTAAATATCCAAATGGAAATATTTGGAAGCAGTCGGAAAATTTACAAAAGCAGTTTTGAAAACTGACATTTATTCTTATATAGCATAAAATTGTCAAATAAATATAATCGAGTAGAAAGTATTAGAAAAATTGTAGAAATATTTGGAATAAAAAGGAAATTTACCTAGAAATAGCATTATGGGAAATGTTCCATAAGAAACACTACATTAATTTAATCAGCAATTTAGTTGAACTCACACACACACTTATTTTCTTAAAAATAAGATATTAATGAATCAATACTGTTCAGAAAATTTACTACTAACACAAATAATGTCCAATGAATTTTTTCCAAAAAAATTTGCCTGCGGTGCTTCTAATATTAATACAAAAAATAGGTCACATGTGTAAGTTCGGTCATATGAGACGGACTTTTTTATTCCGTTGGGCCCGACAATGGAATACCTTACACTTTGGTGGTGATATTAATATGGGACATGATTGTATACCTACCTTTTAAAGTTCTTAGTTATGTTGAACATTTTTACATGTTGAACATAATTTAAAAATTGATATGAAAGTAAAAAAAAAAAAAATCAAAAAATGTTAAAAATAAATGTGGGCGGATCACGCCTACTTTTAAAACATATGTGTGCGGAGATTTAAGGCTAATATTTTTTTTCACAATTTGCGAATAAAATGTACTCTATTGAAAAGCGAATATTTCTAGGAACACATATTTCTATGTGAATTCTAACAATACATTTTAAATTTTATAAGTATATCTTGAATACTTTTCGAGTTATTGGTTCCTAAAGTGTTATATATAAGTGACTTGTATGGGAGGTGGGCGTATTCGTTGACCGATTGAGCTCATTTCCATTGACGGAACTAACTTTTGGCAAAAAAATATTGAAACGAAATTTCATCGCGTTCTAAGTAGTATTTCTCAAGTTATCGTGTATACGGACAGCAAGACAGACGGACATAGCTAAACGGACTCGGGTGGTGATGCTTATCAAGAATATATATACGCTTCCATACCATCCACGCCTCCTGAGAGGCGTTATAATATCTGCACACAAGTAATATTCCCTGTACCTCACAGGTGTAGGGTATAAATACACATAAAAAAGCATTAGATTGCAAATAATTAAAAAAAAAGACTCGATTTTTTTTAAGTGATTCATATATACACAGGGAAAATATATGTTTTGCAGCAAACATATAGTTCAAGTTATATACACGAATGTACATGATTTTGTGAATCTTTTATAGGGTTTTTTGTTTGGAAATTTTAAGGGTCAATAAAAAAACGAGTGGATGGATATATTAAAACAGATAATGTACAATGAAATTTTTGCTATAACTATTACAATTTAAATATACACTAAAAATAAAAAAATAAAAAAATGGTTTTTCGAGTATTTAAACTACACGGGTATTACCCGGGTAGTTCGAACAAACCGGGTAGGGGTACCCGGCACCCGGATAATCGAGAGCTCTGATTAATACGATGAAATTAGTCCTTGATTGAGGTACTCGACAAAATACATAAAATAAATGTACAAATACATAAATAAATACCAAGAAACTTTTTTTAACCAAATCCGGCACTTTCCTCTTTTCAGCAAACATGTTTGCTAATTTAGCAACTGTTACAGTCTTTTTATTTTGAGTGTATCTACTTTGTGGTGTCTTCGCTATAATGTTTTTTTTTTATTTTTAGTTGCGTCTATATGGTATCTATGGTAAGACTGAATTGCACATGACGTGTGCAGACTGTGCCTCATAAATTAATATGAATACCTAAATGATTATGCTAGTTTTGCACAAAATGTGCGATTCATATATACACTGAGGGAAAAATTATTAAAATTAAATAAAAAGTAATAAATATAAATAGTTCTCGAGACGTTTTTCACTCGTAGTCTTTTTTATTAAAATTATATACTTTGGTGTGTGAACTAGGGATCGGGTGGAACCGGAACTGGAACCGGAACCGAACCGGCACCGTTTCATTTTTATAGAACCGGAACTGAAACCGATTTTTCATTTTTTCATTTTTATAGAACCGGAACTGAAACTGAAATCGTTATTTTATTTTTTATAGAACCGGAACTGGAACTGGAACAGAAAACCGGAACCGGAACTGGAACCATTACTTAATTAGATTTAAGACTAAGTTACACATGTGGACAGTGGCATTTTAAAAAATGTTGAGCTTTGCAACATTTTTTTTATACATATTGATTGTCATACAAAATATGTTTTGTATTTTTGACAAATATTTCATTCACTTATTTCTCAAAAGATGTATTTTATAATTAATGTTGACGTTTTACAAACGTTTAAGACCGTGTCCCCGGAGGAAACTTAAATACAACTATGAAACCATGAGGCTTTATAAATGGTCAATTCCCATATTTTATTATATTTGTTAGTTTAAAACATACATGTAGGAATGAGACCCCAAATTATTTTCTATTTTCTATAAAAGTTTATTTTGCCTCTTATCATGTATCTTTTAATTATCGTCTCGTTTTCAGTCCCCTTCGTCTAAAATTGGTGGAACGTATATAAAACTTTTTTCGTTTTGCGCATTGATTCGAACGTTTGTTCAATAATTTTGTTTTGCCAACTATTTTTTTGATATACAAAAATTTCATTTTTTTACCTTCGCGTATGATTTATATGAAACAACTCTTAAAACAAGCGTTCTCAACGTTTCGTTTGATACATGAATTAAAAATTGTAGTCACACGTTATTCTACCGATTTTGAAACAAATTTTAGCCGATATCTTTGTTACCGGGAAATAAATGAAAGGGGGGTTAATATAATAAATTATCGCCCGTTCGAGCTTATTGGCTGCTGTGTGAAACAGTCTCCTAATATTCTAATAATTTTGTCACCCAAATTCCTTCGTTAAAAGTCACTAAGGTTTGTCAAATTTCTAAAGTGTCGCCTGTCCATGATTCTCCGTCCGTCTTACACCACCCCTACTAATTTTGGTGTAGTTAAAGATAAAATGTCAATATTTAATATATATATTATTTTAAACATTTCAGATATGCCCAAAACTTTGAAACCGCACCATCTGGAAAGATGATTTTTAGCTAATAACTTAAAATTGTGTTGTTTCACCATACCATACATATTGGTGTTAAATAAATACGGAAAGAAGTTAAAATAAATGAAGATGTAGTAATCTATCTTCATATTTCGGACGTATTAAAAAAGACAAAATTTAGTTATTTCAATTCAAATGTATTAAAAATTGTATATAAATGCAGTACAATTATGTAGTTATTTCCATACTAAATAAATATATCAATTGTTGTGAACTAATTCACAACATTTCACAACACAATGAAGTAAAAACGAATACATTTGTGTATGGACGTAAATCAAATACATATGTATTTATTTTAAAGACATTTTTCTTACTTTTAGCTGGTTATGTGCACAGCTTCACCGGAGCGAAGTTTTTGTATATTTTTTTTGATTTGATTTATATATTAGTACAATAAGAATTATTTTACAGTTCAACAAAATTAAAATTACGTAGATAATCAAAAGGTCAGTTTATAAAAAAGTAAAAATTAATAAATTAAAAATAATGCTTATAATTTAACATATTTAAAGAGAAATTAGATGTATGGTTACTTATAAAATGTAGATTAAAGATGTTAATAGATTATTGTTTTGAAAAATGTATTAGTATATAATACCTAATACTACATGTTCTGTTTATATTTTAAAGATTAAGTTGTAATGAATTCCAGAGTCGAATTGCGTTAATGAAAAATAGTCTTTCCGATTGTAGATAGTTAAATTTTGTCAACATTACATTGAGGCTTCTATTTGAAACGCTTATCAGAAAGATATGATAAAGTTTTGAAATATAACAACTTTTGCAGAAATATGCAGTTTCTTATATCCAGATAGTTTGAAATGCTACAAACTAAAATGTCCTTACTTACATCTTCGACATGTGAAAAAGTCTCAAGGAAAACACATATCGCGTCACATTATTAAAATCTACCCTTAGGAAGTCAGGAGTAATAGCATTTAAAAAAGTTTGGTTGTATGGGACGTGCCACTCCCCTTTGTCCAATCTATCCGTGGTGGATATATATAAATTGAAGCAAACAAATGTCAACATTAATTTGGAAAAAGTAAAATAGATCAGTTAAATTTCCTTGAAATTTTGATAAAATGGTGCAACACTGAAGTTCGATCAGAGCGGTTGTCGTTGGCCATTGCGAACGAAATAAAATTAGATCTGTCGCTGCGCACCAACGCACAGTGGGGCAGGTAGTACCAAAAATTGGCGAAAACCTCAAATTTTTAGAAAAATAAGTAAGTAGGATTGACTAATATTGTATGAAAATTTAATAATAAACATTTAGATGTAGATTTTTTAAAGTGGGCGTGGTACCTCCAATACAACTGAAATGATTAAATTAATATATGTTGGGAATTATGGGGGCTACATTGATGCAACCTTATATTAGAAAGTTTTTCGTTAATATAATGCAGTTCTCGAAATTTCATCTTGATTAGACATATAAGAAAAACTTTCGAAGGGTCATATATTGGAAATTAATAGAGCTACACTGATGGATTTTTTTAATATACATGTTTTCGTTGATATAATTCACTTGCCCAAATTTCATCTTGATTGGACAAGTGAGCGTGGTACCTCCCATATAACCAGAAATTGTTGAAATTATAAATGGTCGGTCGTTGAAATCTGAATAACTCCGAAAAGGCAAAAAGGCAACATTTTCATTCGAGTTTTGAAAAATATAATATGACTACTAAGTAACAATATAATCTTTTGCCGGAGCGAGACCGGAACTTTTTGTTTTGATCTTTGTAAATGAAAAATAATTTCAAAAAAAAAAATAAAAAAAAAGTGAATTTACTCCAGTATTTTTTTCTTTCTATGTAGATGGCTCCATTACAAAAAAAAGTTCATATGATTTTCAAAATAAACGTTTTAAAAAATTGATCATAAATGTGGCAATATTTGTTCATGCAATTGTTGCGAAAAATTGTCTGTGTTTGAGAAAGTTGGGGGATAAGACAGTTATCTGCCTGAAATCTTTCGCACAAATGTTTCTAAACTAACCTGATCCTACCGTAAATTTTGTCTTGGGAGGTGTTTCGAAAATCCTACCTATCCACTATTAAGTATGCAGGGCCGTGCAAATGGGGGGTTTTAGAGGAATTTAAAAAATGCTATACTAATAAAAGGTTATATCTATCTATATATATAAAACTCTTGGTCCGTCTGTCAGTCTGTCGGTTTGTCTGTCTGTCTGTTTGTTCCAGCATCACGTCTAAACCGCTGAACCGATTTTACTGAAATTTTTCACCAGGATACTATGGAGTCCGGAGGGTGTCATAGGCTATATATGGGCGGGATTGGACAAAGGGGCGTGGCACCTCCCATACAACCTAAACTTTCAAAACGACATAACTCGGCACATACACAAGCAAAGAAGATGAAACAAAAAAGTCAAATACAAAAAAATACAAAAGCAAAAACACAAAAACAAAAGCAAAAATCGGACACAAAAACAAAAGTAAAAGCATAAAACTTAAGCAATAACTCAAAAGCAACAGAAAAATAAAAAAAGGATAGAAAACAAAATCAACCACATTAAAATTCACCACACTAAAATTCACCACACTAAAACTCATCACACTAAAATTCACCACACTAAAACTCACCATACTAAAATTCACCACACTCAAATTCAAAACATTAAAATTCTCCACACTCAAATTCACCACACTAAAACTCAACACAATAAAATTCACCACTCTCAAATTCACCACACTAAAACTCACCTTACTAAAACTCACCACACTGAAACTCACCACACTAAAACTCAGCACATTGAAACTCACCACACTAAAACTCACCACAATAAAACTCACAACACTAAAATTCACCACACTCAAATTCACCCACTTAAACTGACTACACTAAAATTCACCACACTTAAATTGAAC
Organism: Dryomyza anilis; assembly: GCA_951804985.1. NCBI lineage: Eukaryota > Metazoa > Arthropoda > Insecta > Diptera > Dryomyzidae > Dryomyza > Dryomyza anilis. The sequence goes on from OX638135.1 coordinate 50,870,996, forward strand.
ACACTAGAACACACAACAATAAAATTCACTTCACTTAAACTCACCACACTAAAATTCACCACATTAAAACTCACCACACTAAAACTCAGCACACTAAAAGTAACCACAATAAAACTTCTACTGGGAAAAACTCTACGGGGAAGAATTCTGCGGGAGAGAATTCTACTGGGAAGAATTCTACGGGAAGCACAGTCTGAGAAAGAATTGTATTTTGGTTACTACATTTATAAAACCAATAAAAAATACGTCCACGGGTCCCCGATATAAATAATAAAAATGTTATTGATATTAATAAAATTGCTCCATAACCTTGCATTCACAAAATCTTTGCACGAGTCGTGTACGGGTCCAGCTAGTATATATATATAAAACTCTTGGTCCGTCTGTCGGTCTGTCTGTTTCTTCCAGCATAACGTCTAAATCGCTGAACCGAATTAACTGAAATTTTTATTTTAGATTTTTTTTTTACATAGTTCAAAAATATTTATGTTTGTAAATTTATTATTATATTTTTTAACAAAAAATACATTTATAAAAAAAAATATACATAATATCTCTCTTATAACGTAAAACTAAACAAAATAAATTCCTCAAAAAAGCGTAAGAAATTCCAACGAATTTCTTTTCGTTTATATTTACGTATTTTTAATAACAATTCAAAATTAAATAAGACCCTAAATCAATAAGGCCCCAGAATTGGTGTATATTTGTGTTATGAAATAAGACCCCGTTTTTTTTCATACAAAATGTTCAATATTGTACAGCATTTTTATACATAACTTCTGAACCCGTTGAACTACTTTAACATCGTACGACAAATTCAACTTTTGGCTGCACACATGAGAAAATCCTGTATTTTCTTAAAGTTCGCTAAAAAATAATATAACCGTGTTTCCCAATTTTTCTGGATCAATTCGTTAAAGGAGTTTATTTGCTTTTGAAATTCATATCAAATTTTTGGACGAACATTTGAAAAAAGTTGGAAGTAGTTCATGGTGAGACATCATCCTATCTATATATATAAAACTCTTGGTCCGTCTGTCAGTCTGTCTGTCTGTCTGTCTGTCTGTCTGTCTGTCTGTCTGTCTGTCTGTCTGTCTGTCTGTCTGCCTGTCTGTTTGTTCCAGTATCACGTCTAAACCGCTGAACCGATTTAACTGAAATTTTGCACCAGGATACTATAGAGTCCGGAGGGTGTCATAGGCTATATATGGGCGGGATTGGACAAAGGAGCGTGGCACCTCTTATAACACCTAAACTTTCAAAACGACATAACTCAGCACATACAGAAACTAAAAAGATGAAACAAAAAACTAAAATTCACCACACTAAAACTCACCAAACTAAAACTCACCACACTAAAACTTACCACAATAAAACTCACCACGCTAAAACTCACCGCACTAAAACTCAGCACAATAAAACTCACCACACTAAAACTCACTACACTAAAAATTCACCACACTAAAACTCACCACACTAAAACTCAACACAAGAAAGCTCACCACACTAAAACTCACCACACTAAAACTCACCACACTAAAAATTCACCACACTAAAACTCACCACACTAAAACTCACCATACTAAAAACTCACCACACCACACTAAAACTGACCGCACTAAAACTCACCACACTAAAACTGACCGCTCTAAAACTCACCACAATAAAACTCACCACACTAAAACTCACTACACTAAAACTCACACCACACTAAAACTCACCACATAAAAAATTCACCACGCTAGAACTCACCACACTAAAAATTCACCATACTAAAACTCACCACACCAAAACTCACCACACTAAAACTCACCACACCAAAATTCACCACACTAAAACTCACCACACTAAAACTCAACACAAGAAAGCTCACCACACTAAAACTCACCACACTAAAAATTCACCACACTAAAACTCACCACACTAAAACTCACCATACTAAAAACTCACCACACCACACTAAAACTGACCGCACTAAAACTCACCACACTAAAACTGACCGCTCTAAAACTCACCACAATAAAACTCACCACACTAAAACTCACTACACTAAAACTCACACCACACTAAAACTCACCACATAAAAAATTCACCACGCTAAAACTCACCACACTAAAACTCACCACACCAAAATTCACCACACTAAAACTCACCACACTAAAACTCAACACAAGAAAGCTCACCACACTAAAACTCACCACACTAAAAATTCACCACACTAAAACTCACCACACTAAAACTCACCATACTAAAAATTCACCACACCACACTAAAACTGACCGCACTAAAACTCACCACACTAAAACTGACCACTCTAAAACTCACCACAATAAAACTCACCACACTAAAACTCACTACACTAAAACTCACCACACTAAAACACACCACACTAAAACTCACCACGCTAAAAATTCACTAAACTAAAGATTCAACACACTAAAACTCACCACATTAAAACTAACTAAACTAAAACTTCTACTGGGAAAAACTCTACGGGGAAGAATTCTACCGGGAAGAATTCTACGGCGAAATATTCTACTGTCTGAATTGTCTTTGAAAAAAGTTGTTTTGGCTGAGAATTATTATTTGGTTACTACATTTCTAAAACCAATAAAAACTTCCACAGCATAGCACGGGCTCCTGATATAAAAAATAATAATAATGTTTTTTGTATATTAATAAAATCGCTTTATATCTATGAATTCACAAAATCTTGGCACGAGTCGTGCACGGGTCCAGCTAGTTAATATAATAAATCTGTTTGTTCGTTTGTACGTTTGTTCCGCTTCTCCGTCTACACGGCTGATCCGATTTTCTTGAAATTTTTACCACAGATGCGGTATTGTCTGGAAGGAATGATAGGCTATATATGGGCGAGATTGGACAAAAAGGCGTGGCACCTGCCATACAACCTAAACTTTCAATACGATATAACTCGGCACTACCACCAGCTACGAACATGAAACAAAACTCAAATACAAAAAAAAAAATTATAAACAAAAAAGCAAAAGCACAAAACAACACAAAAGCAAAAATACAAAAATACAAAAACAAAAGCAATCACGTTTGTTCCGCTTCTCCGTCTACACGGCTGATCCGATTTTCTTGAAATTTTTCCACAGATGCGGTATGGTCTGGAAGGAATGATAGGCTATATTTGGGTGGGATTAGACAAAGAGGCGTGGCACCTCCCATACAACCTAAACTTTCAATACGATATAACACGGCACTTTCACCCGCTACGAACATGAAACAAAAAACTCAAATACAAAAAAAAAATTACAAACAAAAAAGCAAAAGCACAAAACAAAAGCAAAAATACAAAAACAAAAGCAATCACGTTTGTTCCGCTTCTCCCTCTAAACGGCTGATCCGATTTTCTTGAAATTTTTACCACAGATGCGGTATGGTCTGGAAGGAATGATAGGCTATATATGGGCGGGATTGGATAAAGAGGCGTGGCACCTCCCTTACAACCTAAACTTTCAATACGATATAACTCGGCACTTTCACCAGCAACGAACATGAAACAAAAAACTCAAATACAAAAAAAAAATAAAAACAAAAAAAAAAAGCACAACACAACACAAAACAAAAGCAAAAATACAAAAACAAAACCAATCACATAAAACCACTATCCAAACTAAATGAAAAACTAAAAAAGGAAAGAAAAAGAAAAACAAACTCACCACACTTAAAGTAACCAAACTAAAACTCACCACACTAAAATTCACCCTTCAATTCACCACACTAAAACCCACCACACTATAATTCACCACACTAAAACTCACCACACTAAAACTCACCACACTTACACTCACCACACTAGAACTCACCACACTAAAACTCACTACACTCAAATGTCGCCACGCTAAAACTCACCGCACTAAAATTCACCACACTAAAACTCACCACACTAAAACTCACCACACTAAAACTCACCACACTAAAACTCACCACCCAAAAATTCAACACACTAAAATTCACTACATTTAAACTCACCACACTAAAACTCACCACACTAAAACTCACCACACCAAAAATCACCACACTAAAACTCACCACACTAAAACTCACCACACTAAAACTCACCACACTAAAACTCACCACACAAAAATTCAACACACTAAAATTCACTACACTTAAACTCACCACACTAAAATTTCACCACACTAAAGCTCACCGCACTAAAATTCACCACACTAAAACTCACCACACTAAAACTCACCACACTAAAACCCACCACACTATAATTCACCACACAAAAACTCACCACACAAAAACTCACCACACAAAAACTCACCACACTAAAACTCACTACACTAAAACTCACCACACTTAAACTCACCACACAAAAATTCAGCACACTAAAATTCACCACACAAAAACCCACCACACTAAAACCCACCACACTAAAATTTCATCACACTAAAACTCACCACACTAAAATTCACCACACTAAAACTCACCACAATAAAATTTCACCACATTAAAACTCACCACACTAAAACTCAAAACACTAAAACTTACTACACTCAAATGTCGCCACACTAAAACTCACCGCACTAAAATTCACCACACTAAAACTCACCACACTAAAACTCACCACACTAAAACTCACCACACTAAAATTCACCACACTAAAACTCACCACACTAAAACTCACCACACTAAAACTCACCACACTAAAACTCAACACACTAAAATTCACTACACTTAAACTCACCACACTAAAATTTCACTACACTAAAACTCACCACACTAAAACTCACTACACTAAAATTTCACCACATTAAAATTTACCACACTAAAACTCACCACATTAAAACTCACTACACTCAAATTTCGCCACACTAAAACTCACCACACTAAAACTCACCGCACTAAAATTCACCACCTTAAAACCCACCACACTATAATTAACCACACTAAAACTCACCACACTAAAATTCACTACACTAAAACTCACCACAATAAAATTCATCACATTAAAATTCATCACACTAAAACTCATCACAATAAAATTCACCACACTAAAACTCGCTACACTAAAACACGCCACACTAAAACACGCCACATTAAAATTCACCACACTAAAACCCACCACACTATAATTCACCACACTAAAACTCACCACACTAAAAATCTTCACACTTAAACTCACCACACTAAAACTCACTACACTAAAACTCACCACACTAAAACTCACCACACCAAAACTAACCACAATTAAACTCACCACTCCAAAATTCACCACATCTAAACTCACCACACCGAAACTTACCACACCGAAACTTACCACACCGAAACTTACTACATTAAAACTTTTACTGGGAAAAACTCTACGGGGAAGAATTGTACGGGGAAAAATTCTACCGGGAACAATTCTACCGGGATGAATTCTACGTGGAGAATTCTACGGGAAAGCGTTCTATGTGGATTTTACGGGGAAGATTTCTACAGGGAATAACTCTGCGGAGAAGCGCAGTCTGGGAAAGAATTGTCTTTGAGAAAAGTTGTTTTGGCGGAGAATTATTTGGTTACCACATTTATAAAACCAATTAAAAAACTTCAACAGCTAAGCACGGGCCTCTTATATAAATAATAAAATGTTTTTTATATTAATAAAATCGCTCCATATCTTTGAATTCAGAAAATCTTGGCACGAGTCGTGCACGGGTCCAGCTAGTTAAGTATAAATATGAAAATGGTTGTACGATACTAATTCGTTTACAGCTTTATTCGCATTTAAATAAATTTTAATTGATTTTTAAAATATCTAATAGTAACAAAAATATAACAAAAGGGAATAAAACTTTTAAATGATTTGAATTTGTAATAACGCTTTTATGTCCATACTAAAAGAGATCTCAGCTACAAAATGAAGGGTGTAAGCGAAATTATTTATACATTTTCTTTTAAACTTAAAAAGTTAACACGGTAAAAAATATATCACAAATGAAGAACAATACTCCATAGTTTTTAAAAATAATTAAAGAATTATATTTCTGAATGATTTAGGACGAATTTCCGTATTTTAGTCTTCCACCTACCATCAGTGGTTGGACACCATTTCTTCTAACATTTTTAATAACACTAATCCAACTAACGCTTATTTTATTTCAGTATAACAATATTTTAATATTTTTCGAAGAATGGATTTTATATAAGCCCAAAATTTTAAATCTTGACATAGCTCAGGCAGTCTGGAGTGTTACATCCTTTTGAACAAATTATATAATATTGTTCTAAACGGGTTTCAGCAGTCCCTTGCTCGTTTATTTGGATTTTTAATCCATTTTTTCGATTTTATTTGGAACTTTAAATTATCTCAGTTTTAATCCCATCTTTACTTTTTGAAAATATGAAATATATTATATTTTTTTGACACATCTCGTATTGATTGTTGGGAAAATTTACGATTGATAAATCCTGATTTACGTCCTGATTTACATTTACTATTTAAGAAGATGGTCTCTTGAAACCGAATTGTAATATTTCCAGCAGTATCCCTGTAATAATTGTATGCATTGTAGAACGGTTAGCTTATCAAAATGTCCAACATTTATTTTCCCACTTTTGTAATTTTTTTTGAACTGAGTTTTTTTATTAATTGCCATCACAAAATCAGTGGCGCATATAAAAATATTGAAATGCAAAAATATTATGGACTTTTTGAAAATTGTGCAAAATTTTGATATTTTGTTTCTGCTAGTTTTTATGATAAATAATGTTTTTAAAGGGTTTTATGCATCTACGTAGAATGGTTTCGATTCAAATAATTGATTGATCAAAAATGTCTATCTTAAGTCCTTATATTGTGAAATCGCGACCTTTTTGTCAAAACATATTTCATTGAGGCACATCCACAGTACTGCACGAAAAAGGTCTAAATATTCAACTTTCGTAATTTTGGTTAATGTTTAACCAAAAAAGTGAGGCGCATTAAAAATTTTTGAAATTTACATAATCTCAAAAAGCATCACTATATAAAATGTTATCTCTATGAATTGGAATTGCTAAACCAATAGAGATATTAACATATTGCTTTTTATGCTTTATTTTAAATTGTCTTTAATGACTAATTAATATATAATTTAAAATAAATGTCCTTAAAACAGCGAAAAAGTTTTAGTTATGATTTTTTTTTTTAGTGTAAATCTGCAAGTATTGGAAATTAATTAAATATATAAATAAATATATAAACATTTTTCTGAATTTAGTGAAAACGGTAGTATTAAGATTTTTTTTTTAATTTCTAACTTAAAACCGCCATAACTTTTGCACTTCTTGCAATAATTAATTCACGCGACGGAATTCACATGCTATAATATCAGAGAATATCGGTACAAAACGAAATTAATGTGCCATTAAAAAAAATATATTTTTTTTGTACCCCAAATTCTAAAAAAAATCTGTTTTTGCCCATATAAAATTTGTATATTGAAGTTGAATAAATTAATTTTTCAAAAAACAATGGAAAAAGTTTCTCCTGCGACGCTTTTCTGTTCGAATTATTTTACCAATATTATGAAAATATTTTTATGAAATGTAAGTACAAATTTCAAATGAAATTGATTGGTTTTATTCAATATGTTCCAAATTATATAAATTTCCAATATTTTTCAAAGCATTTTTCAATTTATTGCTAGTTTTGTTTATGTTTAATTGTCAAAAAAGTAATACGTATTTTCATTAATGGAATGCTGAACCAATTTGTTCGGACCCTAACAAGGAAAATGGCCCAACCGGGACCCTTCAAAAGTTCTTGAAGAAAACTACGTTATAAGAAAATCTTACACCCGATATCTTACTTAGTTTAGGCCTCGTTAGATACCGATTTTCTGAAATACTGACATATGTTCATGAGTATGGCCAAACAGAAATCTATCTCCCCTACCCTCTTTATTTTGAAGTTAGCTAAAACCCCCCACGAGCAAATCCTGCGTACGGGCCTGAATGTATGTATTTCCTTTTTTGTGTTTTTTTCAAATTTAGAGATGGTACTCTTAGTTATGTCTATGACAATAATTGCTGTTGTAACCGAATATAGCTATTGATATAAAATCGTTCTACATTTCGTGGTTGTTACAAATAACTTTTGCTATACAGTACTTGGTAAATCTTTCTATTTTCGTAATTTTGTGCAGTAGAACATTCTTCACTACTATTCTTGCGTTGCTGGCTTAAATTTAAAGCTTCATTTGGCGCCTCCACTACGTGATGTTTTGCAATCGACGATACTGACAAAAATCAGACATTGATCAGATTGTCACATCTGCGAAGAAAAAAATGTTCATACTATTTATGAATTTGTTCATCAATTTTATGAATTTTTCATTATTACTCAACCAATGACTAAATTCATCCAATTTATGAATCGTTCAAAAAACCGTAATGAAAAAGTTCATAATATTGATGAACGCTTTCATAATATTTATGAAAATATTCATGGTATTTATCAAGGATGGAAACCATAACCGAAACCGATATCCGTTTAAAACCGTTACATTTTTAAAACCGAAACCGTAACCGAAACCTTAATACGAAAATCAGAAATAAACCGATATCCAAAACCGAAATAAACGGTTTCGGTTTTATACCGGTTTAAAACGGTTTTTAAAAAAGAAACAGAAAAACATATTTTATTTTATATAGAAGACCTTAAGTACAAGGCATGTCTAAATGTCATTTAATAGAATTTGGAGTCCCAAAATAAAAAAATCCAAAACAACAGCAAGCGTTTTTTTTTAAATGATTCAAATTTTAATGATATTGTTTTTTTATTTATTGTATTAGTAAAATACATAGGAGAGTCTGGGGTAAAGTGGGACACGTTTTGAAAAGATCATTTCTTTAAAAAGTTCTGTATATAGACTGGATCTTGATCTAACTGTTTGTATTAACAGAATACCATTTATAAGTCTTTTGATTGATTTTTGAGTGATTTTTTAAAACACCTCAATTTCGGACATATATTAAGGATAAAAAAATATAATAAGGTAATAAAAAAACATTGGTTAAGCAAGAAAAACTATGTTAAATTATTTGTATTTCAGTATTTTAAATCTTCGATAATTTAAACAAAAAGTTTAAATAAAATTTTTTAACATGTTTTCGATATGCAGTAAAAAATATATTTATGGATGAAAAAGTTGATGTCGTATTAAGAAGCTCTTGACGATTGGTTTTCTTATTTTAAGTGCAAAAACATGTCCACAAATTTCTCACATTACCCCATGTCCCACTTTACGCCAAGTTTTTCGTTGAAGACAATGAAAAAATATGGAAAAAAGAAATTTTATACAAAAACCGAAACCGTTACTTGGAACCGGTATACAGAAACCGTTTCGTTATAAAAACCGTTAAAACCGTTATAAAAAACGTTATAAAACCGAAACCGTAACCGAAACCGAAACGTGGAAAAAACCGCGCCATGTGACATGACGCGCATTGATTGGTCAGTAAAAAAAAAATATCTATTTATAGCAAGATCTAAAGTTGCAGGTCACACATACGACCATGCACACATTTTCAAATACATACCTACCTACTATGTGTTGTATTTTCTATTCTCCTCGGCTTAGACCGACTATAATTTTGATAGTTCTAACTAAATTTAAAATTTCCCATGTAATCTAACCTTCCCAACTGGTTTATTTTTCAGTATTGCCTTTATGCTCGGTTGAATTGCACGTGACGTCGATATTGCGCCGCTTTGCCTCAAAAAATTAATATGAATACCTCAATGAACGCAATTCATAACAATTATGAACGCGTTTATTAAATAAATTTCACTCAAATTGTGCCATTCGTATATACGAAGAATAGTTCATAAATAGAATGATTTTTTCCATATATATTATGAACGATGTTGCAATTAACGGCGTTCATTCCATTTATGAACAAATTTTTTTCTGTGTGTGCCTAATGCAAAAAGCTATCCTAAAGTTATTTTATTCTAATTCTACGTTTTAATATCTTCTTTCTTTCGGGCCCTGATACAATAAAATAAAAATTCTGCAACAGTAGCAAAAAAGGTTGCTAATATAGCAAAAAAGTTTGCTGAGACAGCAAATAACAATTTGTTGTTTCAGAAAAATTTTTGTATGCTATTAGTGCAGACAATTTTAGCTGTTTTAACTAATTTTGTGCTGTTAACTTCAATTCATACCAAACCAAAAAAATACATTTTTTTCTGTATTTTAATATATTTTTTGTATTTCTTATATACTCTTACTTTTTCATATATTATATATTTATTTAACTTATACATATTTATTTTATTTTACCTTCCCCTTCCGTGCATTCACAATTTACTAACTCACTCTTGCCTTCGTGCATTTTTATTACGTAGAATAAACATCGATTTTATATAAAAATGTTGTCGAAAAAGAGTCTAGAAATTAGAGACGCATTACACGGTTAAAAATTAAAGTTCTTTTTTTTCAACTTTGAATGTTTGTATATTTATTTTAACCAAAACGAGTTGATTTTTTTTTTACTTTTAAAGTTGATTTTAAGTATATAAGATTTAAATAAGAATGTTCAACTAAAAAGTTTAAAAATTAAATTTTTATTTTGAACTAAATAAACCTTTGAGTTACATTTATAAACTATAAGGTTGAAGAATTTTATGCGTGTCAGTGTGCAGTTGAATGTTATCTGCGTATGACGTGTTTACTTTACTGTGCTTTATTTATTGTCTTATTAATAAAAATTTCAAAGCGTCGTGTTAAATTTAATGATGAAGATACGATGTCTTCGTCAAAACAAAAAAAAAAATCAAAAACAATACCATCGGGTAGTGGTACCTCCAGAAGGAATTTCTGGACTCCACTTCAAATGAATGATGATTCAGATGAGGAATCTGATATTGAATTTTCTTCACTGGAAAAAATTAAAAAATGATAATTTCACCAATTAAATTTTAAACACAGAATAATGCAAATATCAAGGATTGAAACCGTAACCGAAACCGAAACCGATATCCGTTTAAAACCGTTTCATTTTTAAAACCGAAACCGTAACCGAAACCGTTATACGAAAATCAGAAATAAACCGATATCCAAAACCGATATAAACGGTTTCGGTTTTATACCGGTTTAAAACGGTTTTTAAAAAAGTATACAAAAAACCAGAAAAACATATATTTTTTTTATAGAAGATCTTAAGTAAAATTTCATTAAAATTTGGAGTTCCCAAAATGAACATTTTTGGTTGTACAAAAATTCATATGTTGTTTTTTGAGAAACGATATTTCCAAAACAACGGTATTTGGTCTAAAATTTGTTTTTTGTTTCATTAATCGAATTAACAAAAAAACACCACAACTCCAAGCAAAATTTTTACGTTAAAAAATGATTTAAATTTTAATAATATTGGTTTTTTATTTATTTTATTAGTAAAATATATAGGGGAGCTTGGGGTAAAGTGGGACAAGTTTTGAAAAGTTCATTTGAATATTTTTTAAATTCTTTTAAAGGATCTATTCAATAGAATACCATTTATAAGTCTTCTAATGGATGCTCCATTTCGGACATAAACAAAACAATGTAATGTAAAAAAAAAATGTAAAAAAGTTTCAAATTATTAACATCTCAGTAACTATTTAAGGAAATACGAAAAATGAAGTGCAAGGTAGACAAGTTTAAAAATTTCAAGTATAGGGAAAGATATTTGTTTACATTAGTGATGATTAAAAATGTCTTGTTCTTGCATCTTATTCTTGCATTTTTTTTGCAAGAACAAAAGCGAGAACAAAATCGAGATTTTGCAAGAAAAAGAACAAGAGCAAGTGCAAGACTAAGACTGCAAGAAAAGGAAGACTCTCGCATTTTTTTATGATTTTAATGTATTTATTATGTTTTTAAGGTAATAATAATATACAAAAGAATTCATGATATTACTAAATATTGAACAATAAGTAACAATGGAAAGCGTGCAAAATATTTATGAACGTGAACATTAATGAAGATGTGTGTCGAATTCTAAAGAATATAAGCATCTTAAAAATAAGGCCTATGAAGCACTTTTGAAGCGGTAAATAGCTTTAAAAGTGCTTCAAAAGTCGCTTCAAAAAAAAAAATAGACAAAACAATGTTTTTTCTCTTTTCTTCGCTACGCAAGTTCGTACATCGATTGTGCTTATGCACATTATTATTTTTGTTTTACTTTTATATATAGTTTTTTTGTTAATTGTAAAATCATGAAGTAATAAAAAATAATACATGAACATTTTCAGAGTGTGATATATTTAGCTGATATATTGCTTTTTGTGTTTTTTTTTTTCACAAATCCGCTGATTCGTTTGAAAGTGCAACAACAACAAAAATGCGAATAAAGCAGCATCCAAGCTTTTGATAGAATTTTGGCGGGAAATTTTTTGTACCACAAAGAGAACTCGTTGTTGTTGCCAACTAGAGAGCTGTACTAGATACATACATGTAGTGTGGTGCCGTGCGTCTGTCCGTTGTCATGCGACTGTCTGTTGTCATGCGTCTGTCCGTTGTCATGCGTATGTCTGTTGTCATGCGTCTGTTTTTTGCCATGCAATGATACAGGAAAGCAACGAAGAGTTGTCGTTGTGAAAGTGTATGTATACGTAATCGTTATTGTTAAATTCTCTTCTTTCTGTTAGTATTCGCTTTGTAGCGTTTGAGTTTGTGTTCGCATGATGTTCGCATGATGTTCGCAAAGAAAAATGTTACTCTGCAAGATATTATTTGAGATCTCTTGACATACGGTACGTGTAGCATAGGGATTTTTTTAATGTGTGACGAAAACAGAAATATGCTTATACGAAATATTCCTTATATTTATTGGATATGTATATCGTATACTGTATATCGTCGTTGTAGAACGAAAAGTCATCAAATACATTTTTATGAAAAACTTAATTTTCGAGTTTGTTGATTAATATTATAAAAAGTAATTGATGCATTTTTAAAGTTGAAATATCAATTGATAGATTTACATTTTCTTATCATGTGGTAAAAAAAATGGAGATCATCGATTAAAAATTGACAGATACATAAAGATGTTTGTAAAAAATATTTAGCATTTTGAAAATGTATTTGGTGACTTTTCGTTCATTTTATTATAGCCTTGACATTTTGAATTGTCTTGTCAACATCACTTGTTCTATACAATTATTTTTTATTTGTTAATTCTTGTTAAAATATAACTCAAAATTTTATGTTATTGGATTTTTTTTTGTTAGTAAAATGTTGAAGAAATTGAAAATATGGAAAATAAGTAACTTAAATACAATTAGTGTTCAAATTCTATTCGTTTTCATAATTAATATGCAGTTTAAGATATTTGTCTTCGATCTTTATTTAAAATTTAAAAGATTAAGATTAACATTTCTTGCCTTGCTCTTGCAAATGATAATCACTAGTTTACATATATTTCAATTCACAGAATTGATGAAATTTAATTTATTTGGCTTTTATGGATGCAAATTGTACAAAATTCATCTTCTTTTCAATTCAAATCATATATCAGGTGAAGTCAAAATGTTGCTTTTCATTGGTTTGTGGTCACGAAATTTTAAATTAATTTTTTTTCTTGACGTAATCAATTAAATAATTCATATAACACAATATTTTTACTAAAATAACAACAAACATTGTTTAAATTACGTTTCCCACTTTACCCCAGTATAATAATTTGATCATAATTTAGCACCATATAAAAAATATGGAAATAAAGAAAATTTATACAAAAACCGAAATCAAAACCGAAACCGTTACATGGAACCGGTATACCGAAACCGTTTCGTTATAAAAACTTAAAACCGAAACCGTAACCGAAACCGAAACGCGGAAAAAACCGAAACCGAAATCGAAACCGTTATTCGTTTAGGTTTCAATCCTTGGCAAATATACATAAATTATTGCAAGGAAAAAATATAACTATAAAAAAATGTCAATTGGAATAAAAATTGAGGTCAAATCTACTGAATCTTTTACACATGAGCAAAAGAGTGATCGCTTATTTAAGGTCGTGTTATATGGCCTTGAAAACAAATCTGCCGAAGAGCTGAAAAATGCATTTATCTCTTTTGGCTTGAAATGCAAAGATGTTAAAATGGTTACAAAAAAATATGAACATTATTCCGATACTCTCTACATAATTTATTTTGAGAACGGCTCTGTTAAATTAAATGATTTACATTAAATCACTCTTAACACAATAATAAAGTGGGACTACCAAAAAAAAAAAATAATAAACCTGTTCAGTGTCGTAATTGTCAAATGTTTGGTCATTGTGAAAGAGGCTGCAACATCAAAACTATATGTTCAAACTGTGCTGGTAAGCATAAATCCATTGACTGCTCATCATCGAGACAAAATTCGCGGTGCAAATTGCAATGACAGTCATAAATCAACTGATTCCATATGCCCAAACAGAACTACATATCAGTGATGATAAGTTCGATACAATTGTACTGTTTTCAGTACATCTGTATCTCAAAAGTACGTTCCTACTACGGAGACATTTTCGGTACAATTTATCTGGAAAAGAAAATTTTATTTTATGTACGATTATGACATCCCATGTACACTCAAAATAAAAAGTCTGCTATTAATAGCAAACTCTGACTGCTAAATTTTAGCAAACTTTAAATTGCATTTACAGCATACTTTTATCTGCAATAGCGAACTGTTTGCTGCGAATCTTAGTTCTGCTAGTGATCAAGATCGTGTTAGTGTCACTGGTGCGCATATCGCTAGTGTAGCTAACCTGCACTAGATGGCGCCATAGTCAAGCGACGATGCAGCTTAATGTGTCTATAATTCGTAGACTTTTATTGGACAACATATTTATTTAAAGGAGATGCTTCTTCTGCGTAATAATAATGCACGCATGCAAGAGTGAAATAAAGGTAAAATAAAAAATAATATAAATAAAAATAAATATAATAAAAACAAAAAAAATAATAATATAAAAAGTAAATAAGTATATCAGAAATAAAAAAAAATATTAAAATAAAAAAAAAAAAATTGGCAACCTTTTTTGCTACTGTTACAGATCTTTTATTTTGAGTGTAGGAAAAAACGATCGGCCCAATGTTGGCCCAGACTTGCGCCAATAGTACTCAATTCTGGGCCATGTACGAAATCAAGAGTTGGTCCATGTCTGGTCAAACCTTGGGATGATAACTAGGGCGCAATACTGGGACAAAGGTTTGGCTTAATACCAGAGAACAAAATTGAACCAATATTGTTCATGTCAATTCAATGTCAAAAACGCAAAAAAATTGAAAATTGAACCAATATTGTTCATGTCAATTCAATGTCAAAAACGCAAAAAAAATATATATTTTTTTATTACTTTTCTTTTCTTCCATTCTTCTATTCTATTTTATTCGTCTGTACTATTTAATTTCTTATTTGTTTCATACAATTTCTAATACAATCCAATTTCATATAATTTAAAAAAAATTTTCATCTCAAGCTAGGGAATCGATCTCCTGCCTTCGACGTTAAAGTCCACTGCTCTCCCCGTTAGGCTACGGAACTAACTTGTCTTGTCTGAGATTTTTGCTTCAAACACAAAATGTATGATTTTTTTCTAATTTGACAATTTTTTTCTGATGTGACAGACATTTTCAAATTATAAAGTTCATGATTTTGAAAAAATGCTCTAAAGCAGGTGAGCTTGATAGCGTAACGGGTAGAGCTCCGGACTTGTACGCAGAAAGTCCGAGTCGAGTCTCAATCTGAATATTTTTTTTTATTGTTTTTTTAAATAAATATATATATATATTTTTTAAATTGAAACATGATTTGGCCGCTGGTCTTGGCTAAATGTTCATTCACCAAGACATATTAAATGACGGTTGGGTGACTTATAGAAAAATATCAGTTATCCAAGACTTGGTAACCCAATCATGTTTGAGACTTGGGTAAAGTCTAATCAGCCATGCCTTGGTCGGCCAAGGTTGGCTATGTCTTACGCCCGTTGTCAAGCCTGGCGTTTCCTACATGGGATAGAGCAACTCCTAAACTATTATTCATTTTTTAGGATTTTGATAGAGATTATGAAAACTGGAGTCATAAACCTATGGGAAAATATTATGAATCGGTTCTAGTTATGTCCCTTTATATGAAAACAACCGGCAACTTTACCCTTTAGACATATCACTGAACTGAATTCCAACGTCATGCAGACCTTTAGACCTATCACTGAATTGGTCTTCAATTGAAGAATTTGATTTCGTTTAAAGTTTTCCAATTGAAGACCAGTTCAGTGACAGGTCTGCATAAGGTCATCATTCAGCTTTTCATATAACAAGCTACAAAACTAATGAAAATTCATAGAAACAGTGATATTAATGATATTTAGAAAACGTAAGTCGTCGGAAGGACAAAACACAATCAGAAAAAAATTCTTTGAAATCCCATTAAAATATGTGCAAATTACATAATCACGAAATTCAAAAAATTCAGTACATTTTATTCCAATTTGGTACATTTTTTCATTAATTCAGTACTATTTATAAAAACATAAATATTAACACAGCAACATATATTCAAATAAGAGATAATTAAATAAGAGAAATTCGCACTCTCCAAAACAAAGAGAGCATTCATATTACAACTACTTATCATCTTCTCGTCTCTCTGCAATTCAATCCAAACAGACCCATGAGTACAACAATGCAGCTTTCCCAACTCTCTCGTACAATAGATCATCTTCCACTATTGTGCGCATTGAAGTACCGGGCATTGCATCAGCACATAATTGGTCGTCTTTTCCCAAAGCAATTTTGCATGAGAAAAGTACGAACAATTTATTCTCAGAAGAAGAAATCTCTCAGCTCACTCTAGAAATCATCTGTAAACTTAAAGCATGTATGTAATTCTAAAGAACAACAATTTAATGTTATCACACAATTAGCTATTAAGTATTTGTATAATAATAAATGATGTCTATGTCTCAATTAAAAATAATTTTCTGGAACTGTAGAAGTATCCGCAACAAAGATATTGAGCTATTTAGTTTGCTTAATGCCAATGATATTGATATATGTTTACTAAGTGAAATTTTTACTAGTAAAATAATGGATGCTGTCGAAACTTCAGTTCCTAAAATTGTTCCCCAGGTCAATTATGAACTGTACATACAGGGTTCATTCGAAATTTAATAAAAATCAAAAATTACAATCGTCGTGAATGGAAAAGTGATTATAATGTACTGCAAAGATATACTGTTTTAATTCGTCAACAAATAATTAAATTCAGAAACAAAACGTGTAATTTAAAATTAGCATCTCTTCAAAAAGGCTCAAAACCTTTTTGGAATATTTCAAAAATACTTAAAAAATCAAAGGCCCCACAGTGTGCCCAAACGCTCTTAAATCGGGTGAAATTCAGTATTTACTGAACCACTCAACCGATTTTAAAAATTTAAAAAGTGTTGTACAGACAGAACTTGAGAGAACTAAAGTTTTAAAATTGGATTTTGTATATTTCGTTATGAAGATAAAAATCAGTAAAGTTGAAAGTCATGAAAAATTTTTCAAAAACCTTTTTTTTTTGAAAAAGAAGAAAAATAAAATAAGAAAAAACAACTTAAAAGTTGATTGAATATATCTAAATAAGTATTAATCTTATCATCATGAATCTTTTACCTAATATTCAATAGTTTTATGTACTTATGCTTGATTAAAACATTTTTATTATAAAGTGAGATATAACGGTTTAAATCTAAGTCCAATTAAAAAATGAGAATTTTTGGAAAAAAAAGCTGCCCTTCACATATACTTCGCCGTAAAATACGTAGAAATAACTCGTCCCTAAAACTGCATTCTCAAAATTTGACTTTGGACTTTAAAAACTTTTCTGCAGGGGGTCAAGGTCAAAAAAAAAATTAAAAACTTGAACTGTGACCAGTGTTGGCAGATTGGTTAAATATATTTTGGATAAGTTTTATCATTTAAAAGATTCTCAGAAATGTTATCTATCAAAAAAAAATAACAAAAGTACATGTTACTGAAGAAAAAAAATACTTAGGGAGATTTGCGTAAAAGTCCAATTTTCCAAAAAAAAAAAAATGAAAAAATTTAAAATAAAAAAAAATATATATATTTACTAAACCACATGAGACATTTAAAAACAGTGAATAAAATATTCTAGAAAACAAAATATTCTGGATCCTTGGGTTCTTATTATGATATTCGGATAAAATAAATCAGAAGGATTTGGTTTAAAATTAATTTATCTATAAATTGTATTTTTCAAATTTAAAGAAAACTTGAAAAATATTTTCAAAGTTTTTATAAATTATAAAATGTTTTGTATCAGATTAAAAGGGTTTATTTTCTCGGTGTACGGTTTTATTAATCCTGCTATATGAATGGTATGAACATGGATTGCATCAAGATGAATAAGTTAACTGCAAAAATAATTCGGAGCAAGAGTTGATGATTGCTGCAGCAATAACGAGCAAAACATTCCGAGATATCAGAAACCATCTTTTCAAGACCTATTTGATGTTGTTACTGCACCAAAGACGAAACGATTTATGGAAAACAGAAAACGAGAAATAACAGGCGGACTTAAAAAATCACATAAAAGCATTGTCAATTTGCGACCACCGAGCGAGGTGTGATGATAACTCTTCTCAGAAAATTCATATTAAATATTACAAGGCAGATATAACCGCACCAACCACATGGCTTTTACAATAAAGTGACATGAAATGAACACTGTTTATTTGCTTTGCTGGCAAATTACATCGGGTTTTGAATTTATTATTAGATCAAATAAATAATAAAATATATTAGTTTTACTTTTACATATAGAGGAAAGGGTGGTCTACTCGCTCAAATGGTGCTCTATAGACAAAATACATAAGCAACACTAAATCAGTGATGGAGATTTGAAAATTTTTTAGAATCCTTGAGTAACCTGACGAAAATTCATCCAACAAAGGTGATATATGACCATAAAGTCCTAAAGCGACCGCAATATTACCGTTGATTTATTGAGAAAACTGTAGTAGTTATGTTGTCTGAGAACCAAATGTAGACACTATTCAAGGCTTCATATCTTTAGTATATATTAAATTTCTATCACGTCCTTTTAATACCAATATTAATGATTTTCAAATGATCAATCAACATAATCGACTAATTCCATATTAAGGAGTTACAAATGTATTATATTATCCATGCAAAAAATATTCAGAATAAAACATAAAAAGTGTCCAAATATGGCAAAGTCGTACGATCTATAGTTTTATATGCAAAATACTAAAGTTTTTCGTAGCTTAAAATCGAATGATTCTTTAGCGGTGCCAAGGATGTTATTTTTAATATTCTGAATGTGTCAAAAATTTTATCATAGAACAAAATTGAACATAATTTTATGGTATGATAAAAATTTGACGTCAGGATTTCGAGGTACTGACTTCCAAATATCTGGTAAATCCTTAAATTATCATAGTAACATTTCTGAAAAACGGTAATGGAAACCAAATGTAGGCCTAAGGATGTTTTCTGTAGTACATTTTAATTTTCTATGTCGTCCTAAACTCATCAATATTAAGGATTTTCCAAAAATATCTGCAGCTAATTGGTCAAATTTACATGAAGAATTAATAAATTAATTAAGAACACCAAGACAGTAAAAATTGCGATAGAAGTCAAAGTCAAGTGAGTTATGGTTTTTATTAAAGTAAGCACTAAATCTTTATTTTTCAAATTTTCATAAGTACAAAATCTAAAACGATTCGCTATTGTATATATATTTTTAATGGTTCCAGCGATTTGGCTTTATATTAAATTTCACTAATAAGTCAAATAATTTCTTATTTGCTGATAAATGCTATAATTTATTAGATGAAGACAGCATTGATAACTTTGTGCGACACAAAATTTTGAAGTCATTTTTTTTTACAGGTTCTCTATGGTCAGTGGAACAAAAATGTACTATAAACTTATACCCCTACACGTCTGCGTTAGGCGCTATGGGGTCCTAAAGGGTTCAGAGGAAAACCAATATAGTTCGTAATTTCGTAGCAAAATGGTTCATAATTCGTTTTTGATGTCTAAGGAGCGATTATAGGGATCTTCCTAAGGATGATTTCCACTGAACACTTTAAGTTTGTATCTTAACGATTTACCACTATTTTTAATGGTTTTATGTTAACAATTTCGTTAAGTTATAACCAGTAGAAGAAGTCAGAAAACTATCATAATGTCTTTAGGGAAAATATTCGTCATCAAAATTGAGTCTCTAAAGAACTAAATTCTCCAACACGTACTATTTCTGAAATATAAGCCTACTAATAACGAATAATAGTTCTTCAATTTTGAATAAAGTTTTAGAAATATATTATTACAATTATACAAGTGCAGTGAAAACTGCATCAATTCATAGTTAAAATTGTGACGCTGATTTCGAAAATGGCATCGGTTTTTTATTATTTGCTCTAGTTTTTGAGATATAGCCCATTTTTATTTTCTCATAGTTCTCTTGAGACTTTTTCAATATTGTAACTTGTAACTTTTTTATTATTCAAACCAATGACAAGAATGAAAATATATTTTCTGCATTAGACACGGAGAACCTTGCGCTGAAATACAAAATTTTATGTTACGTGAAAAAAAACTCAGTTTGCGAGATATAGGCAATAAAAACTCAAAACTCATCTTCTTAGATTTCAATGAAATTTGCACAACTGATAAAGGGTATCGGGAAATGCATTGAACAATTGAATACTGTATGAACCACTGTATCTACTTCCAGAGATACAGTGGTTCAAACTTTCAAAAAATGGGCCAAAAATCAGTTTTATATGGTTGTTCATATTTCAATATCTCTTAAAGTAGAAATACCAAAAACTCCGTTGATAGCTCGTTTTAAAGCTAATAGAACAAACTTTTATACCAATTAAGTTGTAACTTCTAAACTTGAACATATGGTCCGTGGTAATCATCCTTGCACTTCAAAATGAATGTCCTTAAAAAGGACCCCTTTTAAAATTCTAAAAAAAATCACATATTTTGGTTGATTTCAAGCTAAATTTCAAGATGGTATTTTGATGGCATCATATTTTAAAAATTTATTTTCTAAATTTTTACATATTTTTTGTATTGAAAAAGAAATATTTTTTTCAAATGTAAAATTTGCAATAATTTTTCAATGATTTTGTAACTATGATTTCGAAAATGGCGTCAGTTTCATCAAATTGTCTCTAGTTATTGAGATATATACCATTTTTCGAAAATCGTAAAAACTATATGCTAAAATCAATATCTCAAAAAATAGATTGAAAATGATAAAACTGACTTCATTTTAGAAATCAGAGTTACATATATATTCAGGAATTATTACAACTTTTACTGTAGAAAAAAAATATTTTTTTCTATACAAAAAATAAATAAAAATTTAGAAAATTCTTTTTTAAAATACGATGCCATCAAAATACTATCTTGAAATTTTGCATGAACATTTATACTAAATTGACAAAAACTTAAGATTTTTTTCAGAATTTTAAAAAGGGTAATTTTTAAGGACATCTATTTTGAAGTGCTAGGATAATGACCACAGACCACATGTTCACGTTTAGAAGTTACAACTTTTTTGTATTTTTGAGCCACTGTATCTCTGGAAGTAGTAGGCGAAAAAAATTGGTCAGTACATATTTTTTTCATGAAAAGTAAAATCTTTGTATTATAGAACAAAGTTCTGTGTATCTAATGCAGAAAATATATTTTCATTTTTGTCATTGGTTAGGATTAGAGATGGGCGCGTGCCGTGCTTTTTTCGTGTCACGCCCGAAAATCCTAGTTCGTGCGTGCAAATCTCCGTGCGTGCTAATTGCAGTCGTGCACGTGCGTGTCCGTGCCTCCAAAATCAGGCACGTGCCCATTAAATAATTATTTTTTATAGTTTCTACCCCAATTTAAAAAAAAACCCTTACGTGGTATTTTAACCTTTTCTTGAAAATTTGTTGCTTTAGATTTTTTTTATGGATTTAAGAGAATAAAACAGTATCAAACTTATTTTTTGAATTATTTATTACAGAGACTATTCCGATTCCGGTTCTTTGCGTTCCTTGACAGGGACTATAATATATATTCTGGTTCCAAGATTTTTAAAATAGCGGTTCCGATTCCAACCAGAACGAATATATTGGTTCCAATTCTAGTTCCGGTTCCACACATTTTTAAGAACGATTCCGGTTCCAAAAATCTAAACGGTTCCGGTATTATTTTTCATGTTACGCCTGCTTTTCATGTTTTTTCGTGTTTTGTCGTGTTTCTTCGTGTCTTTTTAAATCCCGTGCTTTATCGTGCTTCTCGTGCGTGTCTGTGAATTTAGACGTGGGCTCGTGCTCGTTCGTGTTATCTATTGGCGTGTCCGTGCTATCAAAAACAGGCACGCGCCCATCTCTAGTTAGGACATTAAAAAAAGTTATATGAGCAAAACTGAGAAAATAAAAAAGACTATATCTCAAAAACTAGAGCTAATAATAAAAAACCGATGCCATTTTCGGCATAAGCGTCACAATTTTAACTAAAAATTCATGCAATTTTCACTGCACTTAAATAATTGTAATAATATATTTCTACGACTTTATTCAAAATTGAAGTAAGAGCTATTATTCGTTAATAGTAGGCTTGTATTTCAGAAATAGTACGTGTTGTTGTTTAGATGACGAATATTTTAATGACGAATATTTTCCCCAAAGACATTATGATAGTTTTCTGACTTCTTCTACTGGTTATAACTCCTTAACGAAATTGTTAATAGAAAACCATTAAATTTGAAGTTGTTTGTTTTTATTCGACCTTAAAATAGAGTAATGCAAAAACTAATTTGTCGGGCTCTAGGCCTACCAAATGCAATATGTATTTTGCACTGCTTCAAAAAACAACAACAGTAATTGACAAAAAACCAAAAACTTGTTGTCCGACCGTACTGCTGTTCCGGAAGCAGCCAAGCTTCCTCATCAGCGGTCTTGTATGCAGTTTGTGCTTAGGTAAACCTATAACTTCACTTTGTATAGTGAACAAAATGCGAATTCTGTTCTGCACAAATTGACGAGAAGGCAAGCAGCAAAAACTGCACCAAGTTTAATTTTTGTCAATTGCTGTAGTTGTGTTGCAGCAAGTTCGTATATGCTGTATAGTCTCTACAGTGTTCAAATACGAGAACTGCACTTTGTATAAAAATTAAATCAATGGTTTTGTATATTTTTATGCGCCGTGCCCTTGCGTCACAATTTAAAGTAGTTTGTAGCCGCGGTAGCTCAGTGGTTAGTGCGTTGGACTGCGAGCCGAAAGGTCCCCGGTTCAAGCCTGGACTGGGACTAACAACATCTTTTCATAGAAACATTTTTCTATACCGCGTTACCTCTCGTCAGTAAATGGCAAACCTACAAGAGTAAAACCATTGCCTATGATAAGCTGTCACCCGCCGTTCGGATTCGGCAATAAACTGTAGGTCCCACCACTTTGAGTACAAATATAACACGCACAGCTCAAAATGGTGAGAGAGCTCGGCCTAAGTTCTTATAGAGCTGTAGTGCCAAACTATTATTTGTTTTTATTCGACCTTAAAATAGAGTAATGCTAAAACTAATTTGTCGGGCTCTAGGTCTACCAAATGCAATATGTATTTTGCACTGGTTCAAAAAACAACAACAGTAATTTACAAAAAACCAAAAACTTGTTGGCCGACCGTACAGCTGTTTCGGAAGCAGCCAAGCTTCCTCAACAACGGTCTTGTATGCAGTTTGTATCCGAAACAGCTGTACGGTCGGCCAACAAGTTTTTGGTTCCATACATAGCAATTCCCATAGCACACTGGCAGAAATCACGAAGTCACTGAGAGGAATAACGATTCCCAAAACTACACAGAGAAGAATAACGCTACACTGAGAGGAACAACGAATCCCAAAAACAACATCAATAAATAATTAAAACTGAATTTATAAAATAATAAAGTAAAATACTGAAATCAAAGTAAAAGTTTAATTTTTTGTACGAACCCTGGACACCGCTGAACATACCCTGAAAAGTTCGTT
The DNA here is from genome assembly GCA_951804985.1 of Dryomyza anilis. Taxonomy (NCBI): domain Eukaryota; kingdom Metazoa; phylum Arthropoda; class Insecta; order Diptera; family Dryomyzidae; genus Dryomyza; species Dryomyza anilis. Next base: position 50,895,050 of record OX638135.1, read on the forward strand.
ACAAACGGCGCCCGAGCAGGGACATCGCAAAGCAGAGAATAAAAAAAAACGTGAAAATGCATACATACGCCTGTGGAAAAACCAACATTAACAAAAAAACGAGTTGGGAAAGTTAGGTCACATGGGGCGGATTTTTATAGTCGGTCGGGCCCGACTATGGAATACCCTACACCTTTGGTGGGGATATTAATGTGGGATATTTAATTGCATACCTTAATTTTAAAGTTTTTAATTATGCTAAACCTCCCCACCCTCAGAATATTATTCACATATCAGAAGTTTACGTTTTAAATCCCCATAAATTAAAAAATTGATAGTATAAAAAACTAACAAAAAAATATAAAAATATAATTGGGCGGACCACGCCTATATTTAAAATTTTGTAAGGCTAATATTACATAGATTTGATTTTAATAATTAACGGATCAAATTTCCACTATGAAAACCCGGGAAATAATGAAAAAAAAATGTGGGCGGATCACGCCCATTTTTGGACCACATATTTTTAGGTGAATTATAACAATAAGTTTTAAATTTTATAACTATATCTTGAATACTTTTTGAGTTATTAGTTCCTAAAGAGTTATATAAAAGTGACTTGTATGGGAGGTGGGCGTGTCCGTTGACCGATTTGGCTCATTTTCAAACTCAGTTCCTACTTTTGGCTTAAATATATTGAGACGAAATTTCATGACATTCTGATTAGTATTTCTCAAGTTATTCTGTATTCGGACAGCAAGACAGCAAGACAGCAAGACAGCAAGACGGACAGACAGACGGACATGGCTAAACGGACTCTGGTAGTGATGCTGATCAAGAATATATATACTTTTCCATACCGGACACGCCTCCTAAGGGGCGTTACAATATATGCACAAAGTTAATATACCCTGTACCTCATAGGTGTAGGGTATAAAAAGACGAATACATACGTTTTTAATCTTACCCAACGTCAACGATGAAGTTTTACTCGGAATGGATTTCCTACTACAGGCAGGGATCACTTTCATCTGTGGTGAACAAACATTACAACTGAACGAAGGTCGTAATAAACCACACGATCAGAGTCCAATTGCATGTACAAGTCTCAAAATTAGCGAATTTAATTGAGAAAACCAGGGAAATCGATGCCCTACAAATATTATCAGCAAATTATCAACCAGTAGCAAACACAGAAGCAAAGTCTAAGGCTACAGTAAAGATAGCGGCCACATTAGAATGTCGCTGGCTAACCAAGAAAACGAATGAAGTACAACCAAATCCGGGGAAATTTCCAGATTATACGTTGCATTAAGAGACACACAACTATACCGACATCTACCCAAGAATATTTGCGATAACCATTTATGTACCTGGAAACTATGCGTACCGACACCATTAAGAGAAAGAGTTCTGGAAGAAAATCATCACTATCCTACGACAGGTCACCATGGAATAAGGAGAACCAAGGGACGGGTCATGAGTAAATACTACTGGCCAGTTACATTACACAATACGTAGGCCGTTGTGCGTCTTATCAACATTGCAAAGTAATTCAGCAGGAGCCTGTTGGACACATGCTTTCCATAATAGAAGAAGAATCTAGTTTTTGAATTAAAACCACGACTACAGAGAACGCTCTTCGGAGGAAAAACATTTGTTGCCGGAAAGGAAGGCAACAAAAGATCAGACGCGTCACTACAATTTAACAGGATGCCAGTAGATGAAACGACAGCAAAATTAGAAACAACAGTAACAAAAGTACCAGTAGAAATCAGAACAGCCACAGGAGAAGCAGCAAGAAATCAGCAATATGTAAGAGGCCGACGGGCGCCACAGCGACTTAGAACGTTCCAACGATCAGATTATTGTTTCACGACGCTAGCAACCCTAGCCACACCGCAGACCCTGAAGGTACCATACCGTGCCACGAAACCGGTACATGATCCACTGAACGTACATACGTGGTGCGCGTTTATATTCGCTCACGTTATTAACCGCACTCGGTACCATGTCCCGAGTTTGAATCCCGTGAGAGGGGAGGATTTTTGTCCCATTTTTTGTAAATTTGAACAACTGTATCTCTGGAAGTAGTGGTCAAATAAAATAAAAGAAAATTGGTCAATCGAGACCATTTATCAGTTGTTCAAATTTCATTGAAATCGAAGAAGGTGAGTTCCAACCGCTGGTCGATTTGGTGTAGAATGGCCCACTTATGAAAATTGGAAAAATATACATTCTGTACTTAATATAATAGAAACCATAACTCGCATGACTTTGGCTTCTATGGCAATATTTACTGTATTAGTGTACCTAACATTTTTCCCAAAGACATAATGATATATTTATTAATTATTCATGTAAATTTACTGCAGAGCTTTTTTGAAAATCTTAATATTGATGGTTTAAGGACGACATAGAAAATAAAAACATACTACAGAAAAGATCCTTAGGTGAATGCCTACAATTGGTTTTTAGTCAAAAAATCCTTATCTAATACTGTTTCCCAGAAATGTTACTATGAAAACTAAGGATTTACCAGATATTTGGGGGTCAATACCTCGAAATCCTGACGTGATAGAACATAATTTTATAGTATACAAAATATTTGACACATTCAGGATATTAAAAATAAAGCCAAATACTTGGCACCGCTTAAGATTAGATTTTAAGCTATGAAAAACTTTAGTATTTTGCTGTTTCATATAAAATACTTGCAGTGCTTAGTATTAAAGAAACTATGGATGCTACGGCATTGACATATTTGGTCACTTTTTATGCTTTTTATGCTTTTTATGCTGAATATTTTTCCCATGGATAATATTGGTATTAAAAGGGCGAGAGGGCGAGAAACAAATTTAATATATATTAAATATATGAATCCTTGGATAGTGTCTACATTTTGTTCTCAGACAACAAATCCTTAACTACTACAATTTTCTCAATAAATCAACGGTAATATTGCGGGCACTTTAGGACCTTTATGGTCATATATCTCGTAAACCTGACGTAATAGGGAATAAGTTTGTTAGGTGAAATTTCTTCAGGTTTCTCAAGCACTCTAAAAAAAGCACTCAAGTACTCAAATCTTTTGCACAAAAAAAAGTGGGCTTTTGCTGTACTGTTTAATTGAACACTTTTTTAAAGTGTTCTTGGGAAACATTTTAAATGTTTTTAAGAAATTAGATATTGTTTTGTTCAAACAATACAATTGTGTAATTGTTTGCAATAAGCCATTATTATTAACGACTACACGGAGGGAAAAAAATTCAAAAATCCAGTAGGAATCAAGAAATATACGGAGTGATATACAGCTAAATGGAAAATTCTTAATTTTAAGAAACTGATCTACTTAATTTGCAAAAAAAGTAACAAAGTAGAATTATTCTTGTTATGCAGATATTAATTTCTAAGGTAAAAAAAAGTAACTAAGTGGAACTATTCTGATATGCAGCCATACATTTCTTAGGTATCAAACAAGTTGTGGCTGATTCCTTCCCAAAATTTAATAAACACGAGTTTCGTATAACTGTTGTATTTTCGATCTTGCTTTGTCTGTAATATTCGCTACTGTGCACTGTTTTGAGTAATCCGATATCTGTTGCAGGACTAGGAACCGAAATTCTATTCTATGTGGTTCCAGTTCCGGTTCTATAAAAAAATAAAAAAATGGTTCCGGTTCTTAAATTATTTTTTATTACGGTTCCAGTTCTATAAAAAATAAAATAACGATTCCAGTTCCGGTTCCACAAAAAAGCAAAAAAACGCAATAAAAATATAAATATTTTTTATTTTTACGTAAAAACATAATGACATTTATATACATATCTATCTACGTATATAAAAATTAATGTCCATGCATTAGTCTCGCAAAAACATGAGAACGGATCGACTGATTTTGATGATTCTTTTTTGTTTTATTCGTCTCAATACTGGGAATTCAAAAAACTCCCATAAAAAATCGGAAAATTCGTAATTTGTGTTTTGTATGAGAATGCATTAAGTGCACCACCAATGGGAATTGTATTTTAATAATACGGATTCGTTTATATAGCAACTACGGATAGATTGGACAAAGGGGAGTGGCACGTCCCATACAACCAAACTTTTTTAAATACTATTACTCCTGACCTCCTAAGAGGAGATTTTAATAATGTGACGCGATATGTTTTTCCCTTGAGACGTTTTTCACATGCCGAATAAGTCCTACTGGCTGAGCTAGGGGGGGAGGGTGTCACAACACCCCACCCCCCCTATATGTTCGGTCCTGATCGTAATCCAACCTTTACAGCTCTGGTTCAGATAATATATACAATAGCCCCGCCCCCCGCAAGTTGGGGGAAAATGGATGCCTCGGGGATCGATTGTAATGAAGAGGTCATCTATTACGTAATGAGAAAATTTTCTACTGGCTACTGTAGATTTTATCGTGACCATTATACGTTTAGATCAGAGCTGAAAAGGTTGGATTACGATTACTTTTGCAGGGTTCGTAGAATATTTGAAATACATTCATTCTACCAAGAATATTATCTCTGGAAATTTTTCATTTTATTCATTCGCTAGATTTTGAATTTGTTTAAAATGCATTGAATTTCATTCTCTCGCGAATTTATGAAATGATAAATGTATGTATATAAATGTTCTTGATTAAAAACGAATATTATGAACAATGCTTTTATATTCCTATTTCATACATTTTCTTCCGTCTTTGGTTTCATTAGGATTTAGCAGAAACCACTTGCGTCTTGGACATTTTTTTGGACAAATCGATTTCATTGGATTTGGCCAGAACCCAACTGCGTAATTGGACATTTTTTTGGACAAATTGGTTCCATTGGAATTTAGTCAAAACCAGCTTGCGTCATTGGATATTTTTTTTGGACAAATCCGTTTCATTGGGATTTGGCAAGAACCCAACTGCGTCATTGGACATTTGTTGGAAAAATTGGTTCCATTGTGATTTGGTCAGATCCCGCTTGCGTAAGTGGAAATTATTTGGACAAATCGGTTCCATTGGGATTTGGCCAGAACCCAACTGCGTCATTGGAATTTTTGTTTGACAAATTTGTTTCATTGGAATTTATTCAGAACCAGCTTGGGTCATTGGACATTTTTTTGGACAAATCGGTTCAATTGGGATTTGGTCAGAACCCAATGGAACTGAGTACGCAGTTGGGTTTTGGCCAAATCCCAATGGAAATGATTTGTCCAAAAAAATGTCCAATGACGCAATTGGGTTCTGGCCAAATCCCAATGGAACAGATTCACCCAAAAAAGTTTCAATGACGTAGGTTGGTTATGACCAAATCCTAATCGAGCTAGTTTGTCCATAGAAACCTTCCAAGTATTTCCTTTTTTTATCTATAAAAGTTATATATAAAAAGAATGAAAGAAAACATTTATTTACATTTGTTTTCATTCGCAAATTTTAATATCATGCGAATTTATCATATCTTTCTTATCGTTTCATTAATTCGTGTAAAGATTTTAGTTTGTTGCATTACAAACTAACTGGATATTAGAAACTGCATATTTCTGCAAAAGTTGTTAAGCTAAGCTGCTAAGCTAAGTCTTTGCGCTTCAAATAGAAGCCTCAATTTTATTTTTCCAAAATTTAATTATCTACAATTCGACTCTGGAATTCATTACCAATTAATATTTAAAATAAAAACAGAACATGTAGATTTAGGTATTACCCAAGTAGGAATTAACGATCAACACAAGCCTGACACAGGCTTGTGACAATGCTACTCAAGCCTGTGCCAACGCTGTTATCCAAACTCGTTCCAAGACTGTGTCAAGACTGGAATGATAACTATGTTACAAGCCTGTATCCCAGACTTGTATCCAGGCTTGTTGACAAATTATGTGACAGACCTAATTCTCAGTCTTGTGCCAACACTGTGTTTAGGCCTGTACCAATACTGTGTCAAGGATGGAATGATAACTATGTTACAAGACTGTTATTCAGGATTGTACCAAGGCTTGTGTCCCAAGCTTGTACCAATGCTTGTGCCTCAGTCTTGAAACAAGACCTATGCCCCAGACTTACGACAATCCTTGTGATACGCCTGAAGATTCAGGCTATTGGGAATAATTTGTATTTCATTCATTATTCATATCATTACACTTGCGAGTTGAGTCTGTAGATAAATAAATATGTAAGAGGTTAACAACCAATTTAACAGTAATACTTATTTTAATTTACAGACTTATTGTTCAGACAACTTCAAAGAATATATTTTTGGGCTATTAAAAAATAGTCAACAAACATTTTTTTCATCAGTTAAGTGTTCTTTAACATGGAAACAACACAAAAATGTCACCATAGAAAATTTTAATTTACTCAAGTCGGTGCACATGCATTATTAGGCATGGGACGAAAAGTTATCGAGACGGAATTTCGAATTTCCTTCAGCATATGCGGTTTGGATAATTTGACAATTTTTATATGTGGCTCAATATTGTGTCAGACTTGTGTCAATATTGGTATACCCAGGCCTTTGTGGAGTCTTAGAATGAACATTTTGCCAGGCTTGTTTGATATCTGGGAATGACAAATGTGCCAGGCTTGTGTCTAGCTTGATATATCAAGGCTTGTATGGAGTCTGTGACTAACGATTGAGCTAGTCTTGTGTCTGGCCCGATATACCAAGCGTTGGAAGTCAAGCTTGTAACAAGGCAGGCAATTTTGTTACAGCCTGGAAATTCCTACCTGGGATGATAAGGGGCTAAATAAACTTTTATATAAAATAGAAAATAATTTGTGTTTGTATTCAAACGTCGAGGATCTCATTCCTAAATGTATGTTTTAAACTAACAAAAAATATTGGAATAAAAAAAGCATATGTATATATTTGCATTATATGAGAATTGACCATTTATAAAGTCGCATGGTTTCATAGTCGTATTTAAGTTTCCTCGCGGGGACATGATCTTAAACGTAAGTACCGTTAACATTAATTATAATATACATCTTTCGAGAAATAAGTGAATGAAATATTTGTCAAAAATACAAAACATATTTTGTATAACAATCAATATGTATAAAGAAAATTTGCAAAACTCAACATTTTTAAAATGCCATTGTCCAGTTGTGTAACTTAATTAATATTTGTTTTTCTTTCCACATACATTGTCCTAATTGATTTAATTAGTATTCTTTGATATATTAACTTCTGATCTAATTAATTTAGTAATGATAATTTAGTAATGATTCCAGTTCCGGTTCCATAAAAAATTTCATAAACGGTTACAGTTCCACTTCCGGTTCTATAAAAATGAAACGGTTCCGGTTTCAGTTCCGGTTCCACCCGAGCCCTGATGTGTTGTCTGTCGATATGTTGCAAGTAACTAAAAGCAATTATTTAAAAGCTATCTTAAAAAATGAATTTTTATAAGTAATTTTTTATATTAAATTTTACTTGTTTGAATACTTAATTTAATTGAATTGTTTATATTTTATCATTATTATTTTATTTCATCTTTGTATATATTCTGAAACCGAAAAATTTACCTTATATAATTTCTTCTTTTCTGCTGCCTCTAGTTGATGCTAAGTAATTTGCTTTCTTAATATTCAGATATTAATATCTAGAATTTGAGTAGTATATTATTGATATTAGTCAAATTCTACTATTTTTCATTCGAACTGAATTTTCTCGAGTTTTAGAATTTTATTTACCTACGTGTAACAATAAGTATTTGTGGCAGCCATTATGTATTTACCAGAAGCAGGGCTAGGAATCGAAATTCTATTATCTGCTGTTCCATTTCCGGTTCCATAAAAATATAAAAAAATGAATCCGGTATCGGTTCCGGCTCTTAAATTATTTTTTATTTCAGTTCCGGTTCTATACAAAATGAAATAAAGTTTCGGTTCCATAAACAAACCAAAAACGCAATAAAAATATAACTATTTTTATTTTTACGTAAAAACATAATGAAACGGATATATATATATATATATATATATATATATATATATATATATATAGGTATAAAAAAATAAATTTTACTATCTACAATCACAAACTCTTTTTCATTAACGCACTCCACCACATAATATTAAAAATATAAACATAACATGTAGCTTCACGCATTATATACTTATGCATTTTTCAGAACAATACTCTATTAACATCTTAAATCTACTATTTATTAGTAACCAAACATCTAATTTCTCTTTAAATATGTACATTTTTAGCATTATTATTAATTTTTTTTTATAAAATGACTATTTGATTATCTACGTAACTTTAATTTTGTTTTACTGTAAAAAAATCACTTCTTATTGTACTAATTTAATCAAATATAAAACAAATCAAACAAATATATACAAAAACTTTGCACCGAGAAGCTGTGCACATGTCCATTAGAGTGACAATGACTTTGTATGAAAAAAATCATCGATTTTGATTTTGATGGTCACCCCCTAGAAATGCTCTATTAAATGAGAAACTCGTTGTGGAGAAAATTCAGCGATATCCGAATATCGGAAATGGACAGCCGCACAGTGGTACAGGTGCGGAAAAAACGTATATTAATAAAGTAGGTTTTTTAAATTTTGAAATATGCAGTCATAAAGTCAATTAATTTAATCATCTTTTACAAAAATTATGTGCAATTTGGATAATGTTCTCATATGTTCTGCAACTTCTAAACTGTACTGATTCTGAAATTGTAAAACACAAGTAAAATAAATACCCCAATTATAATAGTAATATTTTAACAATGATTACAAGTATGTAATTAAGGTTGGGGACTATGGGGGCGATCATCACAAGGCAACGTGTCTGAGTGCTTCAACATGGCGAAGCCAGCGCAATCCTTGTCGGTGTCGTCTCAAGTTAACTCACTGGTCACCAGAAATTGTCAAATGGTGACACCTCCACTTCGGTGGAAGTCCTCCTCGTGGAAGTCCCTGGAAACGCCGCTTTACACCACCCGGTGTAGAAGTCGGCTAAAGTGAGTGGTGAGCATCTCCCTCAGAGTGAGGGTTCGTGCGTTTGGGTCCCACCACGGAAAAAACCTATGCGCCCAATGAAAACAAAAAAAGAAGCCTCGGATAACGACCGATTACCACGATAAATACCCATGCAAACGTTTCAAGGACCATGATTCACGGATATGCATCTGGAATGTCCGGACCCTTTATAGGGAAGGTGCCTCTATCCAGCTGGCAGATGTCCTCGAAAAATATAAGGCTGACATCACCGCTATCCAGGAGATGTGATGGACGGGACAGGGCTGTTCGAAACAAGCGTCCTGTGATATCTACTACAGCTGCCATGTGGAGAGACACGAATTTGGATGTGGATTTGTGGTCGGCAAGAGACTCCGCCACCTTGTCTCTAGGTTCACGCCCGTGGACGAAGGGCTGGCAACAATCCGCATCAAGGCTAAATATTTCCATATCAGCCTAATTTGTGCACACGCCCCGACGAACGAGAAAGATGACGAGACAAAAGAGCGCTTCTACGAGCGCCTAGACAACGCATACGAGCGCTGCCCCCGCCACGATATCAAAATCGTGCTAGGCGATTTTAACGCCAAGGTGGGCATAGAAGCCATCTATTGTCCCACAATCGGAAAATTTAGCCTTCATGCCAACACTTCCGATAACGGAACGAGGCTAATCGACTTCGCCGCAGCACGAAACATGGTAGTTAGTAGCACTAGATTCGAACATTTCGATATCCACAAGGCCACATGGTTGTCGCCCGATCAAAAAACTCGAAATCAAATTGATCACGTTGTGATTGACGGAAGGCACGCGTCGAGCGTGATGGACGTACGCACTATCCGAGGTGCCAATATGGACTCGGATCATTACCTTGTAGCAGCCAAGGTCCGCACACGCTTAAGCGCTGCGAAGAACGTGCGGTACCAAACGCAGAGAAAGCAAGACGTCGGAAAGCTGCAATCACAACAGACAACGCAAACCTTTTCCACTCGACTTTCACACCTGCTTAGACAAAGCACTCCTCCTCTCGATGATATAAGCGCGCAGTGGAATCATGTCTCCTGCTCTATGCGTACGGCTGCCGAAGAGGTGCTTGGATTCCAACGCCCCCTGAGGAATCAGTGGTATGACCAAGAGTGTCGCGCGGCCACTGCAGAGAAAGACGCTGCATACAAATCCACCCTGCAGTCAGTAGCTACGCGAGCTGCGAAGGAGCGATACAAAGAGAAGAGAAGAGAGACGTCTTTTCAGGCGTAAAAAAAACGAGGCAGAAAGACGTGAGTGTGAGGAGATTGAGATGCATGGGGACAGGAATGAGGCTCGAAAATTCTTCGAGAAAATAAGACGCCTCGCCGGAGGATCAAAATCCGGAGCCTCTTCCTGTAAAGATGAGAACGAAAATCTAGTGACAGATATCCAGAGCACACTAAAAATATGGAGGGATCACTTCGCTAAACTGCTGACCGGTGATGATGACCGCAATTCCACCGATAGAGAAGCAAACCCGGCAACCCCAGTACTTGATGACGACGTTGAGATTCCGCCACCCGACCATGACGAGGTCAGAACAGCCATTGCTCGGCTGAAAAACAACAAAGCCGAAGGTGCTGATGGCCTGCCTGCCGAATTGTTTAAGACCGGAGGCGAAGAGCTAATAGAGAGCATGCACGAGCTCGTAAGCAGAATATGGTCGGATGAAAGCATGCCAAGTGACTGGAACCTCAGTGTACTCTGCCCAATCCTTAAGAAAAAGGATCCCACTATCTGCGCCAACTACCGTGGGATCAGCCTACTCAATATCGCATACAAGGTTCTATCGAGCGTATTATGTGAAAGACTGAAGCCCATCGTCAACAGACTGATTGGACCTTATCAGTGCGGCTTCAGACCTGGAAAGTCCACCATAGACCAGATTTTCACATTGCGCCTAATCCAGGAAAAGACCCTAGAAAAACAGATCGACACCTACCACCTATTGTCGACTATAAAGCCGCCTTCGACACTCCGATAAGGGAACGATTATACGCCGCAATGTCTGAGTTCGGTATACCTGCGAAACTTATAAGGCTTTGCAGGATGACCCTGAGCAACACACGTTGCTCAGTGAGAATAGGAAAAGACCTCTCCGAGCCATTTCATACCGAACGAGGTTTCAGACAGGGTGACTCCATATCGTGCGACTTTTTTAACTTATTGATGGAGAAAATAGTTCGAGCTGCCGAACTCCGTCAAAGCGGCACTATCCTCAACAAAAGTGTCATGCTGCTCGCATATGCCGACGATATTGATATTTTAAAGTAATGGTTCACGACTTTAATTTAATAAAACAATGTTCGTTAAATGCTGAACACAAAAATTAGAATAATTTTATTTTTGAAAATTTTTTTGAAAGAATTAACAAATTAGTTTTTTTATATTTTTTATAAAATTTGAAACAAGTGTTTTACTTGTATGGATTACTACAGTACCCCCTTCCTAGCGGAACGTGACTCTTTTTGGGGTTTTTGAATTTTGAGTTGAACTTTGAGTCAACTGTAGAGATGATGATGATTTTTCCTGGCAACAGGCTGCGATTATGCTTGATTCAATGAATGCTGGTTTTAATCGATCAATCGAAACACTGTCATCTTTGTTGTTCATCTTTAAAATAAAATATTTGTCGGATCTCTTCTCAACTTCATATGGACCAGTATATTTAGGTTGAAGAGGTTTTGTTACTGCATTTTGACGTACCCAAACCGATTTTGAATGTAGAAGATCCTTTGAAATGAATCCATGCGGATTACCATGTGGTAATGCAGTTTTCGGTTGAATTTGTTGCATTGTGTCTTTCAAAGCACTTACGAAGTCTGTTGCATTAAGACGATCGTTAGTTTTTTGAATAAAAAATTCACCAGGCAGATGGAGATTTTCGCCTTACAGTACTTCTGCAGCAGATGCTTCAATGTCGTCCTTATACGCGGTACTCAGACCAAGCAACACTGATGACAAAGATTTTGTCCATTGCGCATTTGCTCTGCAAATCAACGAAGCTTTTAAGGTCCTGTGAAGTCTTTCAACCATACCATTCGCTTGAGGATGGTATGATGTGGTATGTTGACATTTTAGACGTGAATTGCCGTCCACGGTCACAAATGATTTTGTTGGGACATCCAAACCTTGATATCCAACCTTCGAAGAAAGTTCGGCTAACTGTCTCAGCGGTGATGTCACGAATAGGAATTGCCTCTGGCCATCTTCTGTCTATTATTGTCAACAGATATGAATATCCTTCGGACGGCGGTAATGGTCCAACGATATCGACATGAACTTCACAAAATCGGTTCGACGTTACTGGAAAATTACCAAGAGGCGATTTCGTATGCCTAGTAATTTTTGATTTTTGACAGGCTTGACAGAATTTCGTCCACATCTTGCAATCCTTATTTAACGCGGGCCATACAAAACGATCTGCAACTAATTTTCTCGTAGATCTTATGCCAGGATGCGCAAGATTATGAAGCTTGTCAAAGGCGGATCTACGGAAGCTGGTTGTAAGAAAGGGTCTTGTTTTACCTTGTGATACGTCGCAGTAAATTTGAATGTTGGATCCGGGAAGTTGTACGAGTTTCAGCTTGAGTCCGGTATCGCTATTAAGAAAATTTGCAAGTTCTTCATCTTCCTTTTGTTCTTCCGCGAGCTTCGCATAATTTAAAGTAGATATTTCGTCAATCCGTGATAAAGCGTCTGCAACAGTATTGTTAATTCCGGATATGTGCACGAGCTTCGTAGTAAACTGACCGATATAATCGAGGTGACGAAATTGACGAGGTGTGGCTTTGTTCGGATTTTGGTGAAAGGCGTACGTTAAGGGTTTATGATCCGTTAGCAATGTAAAATCTTGTCCTTCTAGGATATGCCGAAAATGTTTTACAGCACTATAAGCAGCAAGTAGTTCGCGGTCATACGTGCTATATTTGCACTCTGCAGGACTCAGTTTTCGTGAGAAGAAAGAGAGTGGTTGCCAACTTTCACCAATTTGTTGTTCTACCACAGCACCGATAGCAAAGTCTGAAGCGTCAACTTTGAAATGAAGATCTGCATCTTTCACGGGATGTGCTAGAAGTGCAGCATTTGCAATTTATTTTTTGCATCTTTTAAATGATTCGGTTGCGGCTTCTGTCCATATAACCGGACGCTTATCTTTCTTTACCGCGCCTTTTAAGTAATCATTTAATAGAGCTTGATCATGAGCAGCGTGCGGTAGAAATCGACGATAGAAATTAAGCAAGCACGTGAATCGGCGAAGCTCCAAAATTGTTTTGAGCTGTGGAAAATCTATTATTGATTGAATTACCAAGAGAGGTTATGTGAAATCCAAGAAAATCAATTTCAGGGGATCCAAATTCACATTTTGCAGGATTAATCATGATGCCAAATTTTCGAAAGCGTTCAAAAATTGCCCTTAAATGTTGAATATGCTGTTCTTCAGTATATGACGCAATCAATACATCGTCAATATACGTGAAAACGAAGTCCAAGTCGCGACAGATCTCATCCATCAGACGCTGAAAGCTTTGCGCTGCATTGCGCAGACCAAAAGGCATTTTGAGAAATTCAAATAAGCCAAATGGCGTAATGATAGCAGTCTTCTGGATATCATCAGGATGCATGTCGATCTGATGATAAGCTCTAATGAGGTCTAGCTTCGAAAAAAACTTTCGACCATGTAGGCAATGCACATAGTCTGTGATGAATGGGATGGGGTACCGATCGGGAACAGTAATATTGTTTAAAAATCGGTAATCCCCACAGGGTCGCCAATCTCCGTTCTTTTTAGGAGCCATGTGTAAAGGGTTTGACCACATGCTTTTCGATGGACGAATAATTGCATTGTCCAGCATGAATTTGAATTCTTTTTTGGCGATAATAAGACGTATGTTATCAAGAGGTCTTCCCTTTGCGCGAACTGGAGGTCCTGATGATTCGATGTGATGGAATACACCGTTCTTGTTGTTGGTGAGCGACATTGAGAGATTATGAATTTCCGGGAATTCTTCTAGAAGTTTCTGGTAAATGCTTTGATTCTTGACAATTGTTGTTATGCCGAGGGATGGTTTCCTTGAGATTGTTGCAGGTACTGACAGAAGCGTAGATCCATCGACGAGTCTTCTGTTTTTGAGGTCGGGAAGTAGATGAAAATGTTTCAGGAAATCTGAACCGATGATGCATTTTGTGACGTCTGCTATGATGAACAGCCAAGAAAATGCTTTCCGCAGACCAAGATCGAGTTGAAGAATCTTTGCGCCAAACGTGTTTATGGGCGTACCGTTAGCTGCGAACAAATGTACTGAAGAGTGCGATGAATTGCTCACGTATACATCCCTTGGTATAACCGAGATGTCAGCACCAGTGTCAATCAAAAAAGTTTTTCTTGTTGTCTTGTCCTTGATGAAGAGGCGGCCTGATGTGTTATCAGCTATTTCGGAGGCCGCAGGATCCGAAAAGCTCATTAATTTTTTGGATAGCTGCATGGCGAAGTGCATTTGATGGCTTTGTCACCAAAGCGCTTGTGGTACCAACAGTAATTTGGGTTTGCGTTCCTAGCTCTGGAATCTCTGCGCGATGAACTGCGATTACGCTGCACGTTTCTGCCACGATTCATATTCTCGAACCGTTTTTCGAGTGCTTCGATTTGTTGAGACAAGCGATCGAATGGTAAGGAAGCTGGCGTATTTGCAACGCTGGAGATGTTGGCAGGACGTGCCATGTCCATGACTTTGTCAGCTTGTTCTGCGAGCTTGTTGATATCCTGCTGTTCACTGATCGCAAGAATTGCACGGACGTTGTCGGGAAGCTGCTCAAGGAAAAGACTTTTAATGACGTTGTCTCCAACTTGTCCACTTCCGAGGTTCTGCATCGTTCGCAAGAAGTGCGATGGCTGTTGATCTCCCAGAACTTGACCGCTCAGTAATCGCTTGAGCTTGCGCTCATCGGATTCCGAAAACATGGATATGATGCTAGTTTTAAGTGTTTCATATCTGTTTCCTGCTGGAGCCGTTTCCAGAATATCGCTTACCAAGTCCAACGTGTTAGCATCTACATTTGCAGCCTGACTATCGCTGCAAACTGATATAGCCCTGTTCTGCCATCTATTATCCGCAATGTAGTCCATAGCCATAAGTATAGCATAGACTTCGGCTTGAAATACCGAGGCATTGTCGCCTAAGGCGAAGTGAAGGCTGCTCTTATGACTGCTCTTATGGCTTTGAACAACCAGGTCATCACATCCAAAATTGTACGTCAATGCAGATCACGTCTCAATTGTGTTGGTAAATACAATACACTGAAACTGATTTGGGTGCCGGGCCATAAAGGAGTTTCGGGCAATGAAACATCTGACGAACTAGCACGTGCTGGATCTGAGGATAATCCATTTGGACCAGAACCTGTGCTTGGACTACCTGCATCTACGGGGAAATTCGTCATCAGCTCTTGGGTCGCCTCCGCACACAAGAGCAGATGGCTGAATGAGACGAAATGCAGATTCTCCAAGCTCATGACACCGACGATAACCAAAAGATCGGCCTCGTTTCTACTTTCCTTAAGTAGAAAGGAGTGCAGAAAACTGACGGGACTTCTAACGGGACACAACGCATGTGAAAAACACATGAACGCAATCGGCCTGGCCGAAAGCGCCTTATGTTCTGCCTGCTACGAAGAAACTGGCACCACAGAGCACTATCTCTGTGACTGTCCAGCATTTTCTAGAATAAGAAGGCAGATCTTTGGCACAGACTTGATGAGAGAGGATCAGCTTCACTCTCTATCACACAATAGCCTTCTTAGATTCAATAATGAATCTAAGAAGTATCATTAAAAACCAGGGAACTGGGTCACAGCACAATGGATATAACCCTGTCTGAGTGCTGTGGCTCTATTTTTTATCCCACATAAAAATAAAAAAAAAAAAAAATCTACATTTGCGACAAGATGACGAAATTTAGTTTCGTCAGCGCTGATTCGCTCGATGGAGAAAATAGATTCTATTTGCAGGAACCAAACTTTCGGATTTTCTGTCCAGAATGGAGGAAATTTCTGTACGCTTGTTGTGTACACTGCTGTTTCCGGTTGCTGCGAATTTGCGCTTACCAATTCTGAGGCGTTCTGGACCGGAGCGTCGGAAGATGGTGTTCCTGGTGGTGTTCTATGCATTTTCACTGAGGGTCACCAGTTTAAAGTAATGGTTTACGACTTTAATTTAATAAAACAATGTTCGTTAAATGCTGAACACCAAAATTAGAATAATTTTATTTTTGAAATTTTTTTTTGAAAGAATTTACAAATTAGTTTTTTCATATTTTTTATTTTTTTTATAAAATTTGAAACAAGTGTTTTACTTGTATGGATTACTACAATATCATTGGCAGGAGCACACGAGCAGTCAGCGCAGCATTGGAGCCTGGAGATTAAACGGAGAATAACTCTTGCCAACAGGTGCTACTTTGGGCTCATTAGGCAATTGAGAAGCAGAGCCCTCTCTCGCCGGACAAAAATAACGCTCTACAAGTCACTCATCATGCCCGTCCTACTTTATGGTGCAGAAACATTGACGCTGGCCTCCGCCGATGAGAGAGTACTGGGAGCGTTCGAGAGAAAGATTCTCCGTAAAATCTTTGGCCCTATCTGCGTTGCTAACGAGTATCGAATCAGGATGAACCACGAGCTGTATGAGTTATTCGACGACATTGACATAGTCAAGCGCATCAAGATCCAGCGGCTTCGCTGGCTAGGTCATGTCGAACGAATGGATGAAAACACTCCAGCCAAGAAGGTGCTTGAATCGAAACTCGAAGGTGGACAGCGTAGAAGAGGGCGTCCAAATCTGCGTTGGAAAGACCAAGTTGAGGACAACCTGGCAACGCTTGGTATTTCTAACTGGCGTCAGCGCAAGCAAAGCAGAACCGACTGGCGCGGCTTCATCTCAGCGGCCAAAACCGACCCACAGTTGTAAGGGCCATTTAAGTAAGTAAGTAATTAAGGTTTTTTTTTATTCTAAAAGAGGAATGTGTTAGTCATTAAAAAACATAATTGCAAAAACAAAATGTTAGTTTTTATAGCGACTATTTTCGTGGAATATTTTGTTAATTTTTTATTTTTAAATATCATATACTATTATAGTTTCAAAACAAACTTCAATTTCCTTCAAGCTCAAACCTGTACCAAAACGTAGCCTAATATGTTAGCTAAAATATTCGTATTTTTTGTGTGCAACTTTTTGCAATATTTTGAGATATTTGAGAAGCAGTGTCAGCCACGAGAGTAAAAAATATTTTTTTTAATAAATTTTATATGAAACATATATTATTATGTATATATTTTTTACTGGGTGGGTCTAAGGAGTTTATGTTGTAGTGTTGGTGAATAGACATCTGCACAAGTCCATTTGAAACCCACTTCAAGACATTCACTTCGTTTCAAAACATTTACTGTCGTCAACTCTATGCTTGAAAATCAAATGAATGTCTTGCTCACAACAACAAAGAACCAAGTACTGTCAAAACAAAACACAAGCAAAACAAAACTGAAGTGAAGAGGTCTATGATGATGTGCAATAAAAATGTATGTACTGAAATGAACTGCTTATGACACCGAGTACTTAGTGCATTTTTAATTTTTTTTTTTATTATTCTTACTAGAGTAAGGAATAGAGTAGGAATTTTCATTAATATTGAAAGAAAAAACCAAAAGGTATAAGAAAATCAAAAACATTTTTTTCATTATTTATTTTTTTTTCATTATTTATTTTTTTTCATTATTTATTTTTTTTTTCATTATTTAATTAATTTTTTTTTGTTTATATTGACTTTTGACCAAAGCGTTGTTTTTGTCGTACAACATTTATTTTTAAAATTTTTTTTTTTTTTAAATAATGTTTGCTGTATTTTTTATTAACACATAACTACTAATAACAACATTACTGCCGTCGAACGAGCGTCAGATTTGTTGTTGTTTTCAATGTTCGTCTTCTCACTCCTTACTCGTTGCGCTCACTCGCTGCACCTACTGTATTCGTTGCATGTTAAGCGACAGTGTTGTCGTTTGATGTGTTTTTCAAAACATTGAATGTTTTGAATGGCTTGATGTTTTGACAGTGCTTGACACCAATGAAACAAATACTGAAGTGAAGTGAAGTCGCTCAGAGAGACTTCACCATAATACTGTCGATTGTCATTTGCTCAATGAATTCAAAACTGTAGAGTGCAGTAGTGCATATTTGCAGAGGAAACTTCAAAACCATTTGTGCAGATGTCTATTGAACACTATATGACTCCTTTTTAACCGTACGGAAAAATTGTAGTGAATAAGATTAGCACCCACTTAATGGAGGACAATATTCAGGAAAAACGATTTTCATTATATATTATGTTGGGAATCACTGCAATTACTTTTTTTAATTCGTATTATTAATATATAAATGGTGTTATATGCAACTATATTACATAGTTTCAGCAATTTTATAAATTTTAAGAAGTTAATTTGTTTTCTAAATATTTGGGAACCACTGGATGAATTTTAATCACGTGTATTTGTTACCTGGGTTATTATGAATATACTAGTTTTTTTGTGAAATCAGTCCATTTGTTTAAAAGTTATTTCATATTAATCCTCAATAGTGTTCAATTGCTTTAGAGTAGGCGTATGCGTAAATTTTTAGATTCGAAACATTATCGAGATATTGAAAATTCATTATATAGGTTACTTATATTCCAAAATTTATAAAAATCTCTTAGAAAAGTATGATATGATATAATATAAATATTGCATTCTATGGATACGCCCTCTAAACATTAATCAATTTTTAATTGCGTTACATAAAGGGTTCGTAAAATATTTGAAATACATTCATTCTCCAAAGAATATTCTCTCTGGGAATGTAAATAAATGTTCTTTTTCATTTTTTTATATATAACTTTTATGGATAAAAAAGGAAATACATGGAAGGTTTCTATGGACAAACTGGCCATTGTAACTTTTTCGGGTGAATCTGTTCCAATGGGATTTGGCCAGAATCCGCTTGCGTCATTGGAACTTTTTTAGGTGAATCTGTTCCAATGGCATTTGGCCAGAACCCAACTTAGTCATTGGACTTTTTTTTGGGTGAATCTGTTCCAATGGGATTTTCCCAGAACCCAACTGCGTCATTGGACTTTTTTTTAGACAAATTGGTTCCATTGGGATTTGGCCAGAACCCAACTGCGTCATTGGACATTTCTTTGGACAAATTTAACACAGTTGGGTTCTGGAATCAATTTGTCAAAAAAAGAAGTCCAATGACGCAGTTGGGTTCTGGTCAAATCCCAATGGAACCAATTTGTCCAAAAAAAAGTCCAATGACGCAGTTGGGTTCTGGCCAAATCCCAATGGAACAGACTCACCCAAAAAAAAGTCCAATGACTAAGTTGGGTTCTGGCCAAATGCCATTGGAACAGATTCACCTAAAAAAGTTCCAATGACGCAAGCGGATTCTGGCCAAATCCCATTCACCCGAAAAAGTTACAATGGCCAGTTTGTCCATAGAAACCTTCCATGTATTTCCCATTTATCCATAAAAGTTATATATAAAAAAATGAAAAAGAACATTTATTTACATTTGTTTTCATTCGCAAATTTTAATATCATGCGAATTTATCATATCTTTCTTATCGTTGAAGAATAAAAGCAATATTCTTGTCGTTTCATTAATTCGTGAAAAGAATTAAAGCTAATAGTTCTCGCGAGAGAATTTTTCGTAAGTAATTTATGATTTTAAAATTCATTCTCCGAATGAATAAGAATGAAAAGAATGAAATTTTTTCATTCGCGAATGTATTTTTACGAACTCTGGTTACATATATGAGATCAGTATCCATCCAAGACACTGTGTTCAAAATTTCTTAGATTTCTGCCAACTCCTTATAGTTTTTCCGCCGTTTGTATGAAGCCGAACCACTGTGCGCCGGGACCTCAAAGTAGGCATTTTCGTACCTAAATAAACAATTTCAAAATTGACTTGAAATGACGTCTCTCAAACGCAATAAGCTTAAAATGTGGGTATTTCATCTGTTGGAAAATTTGATTAGCTTTTCAACAAACTATAAATGAAAAATTACAAAATACAGAAGCAGTGATTATTTAAACAGGCATCCTTCGTTTTTTTTATTTTCATCAGTTACGCCTTTATAGTTGTTGAAAAGCTAATAAAATTTTCCAACTGATGACTTACCCACTTTCTTAGTTTGAGAGAAATATTTTCAATACAATTTTGAAATTGTCGATTTAGGTACGAAAACGACTACTTTGAGGTCCCAGCGGTTCCATTTCCCATATTCGGATTTCGCTGAAAATTCTTCACATCGATTTCCTCATCGAATAGAGCATATCTAGGGGGTGACCTCTTGATAAGAAATCATGATTTTCCATTGTAAATCTAATGTCCATACAACGAAAAAAAAACCGTATTAACAAAAAACCAGTTGGGAAGGTTAGATCACATGGGAAATTTTAAAGTAGTTGTAATTATGATAGTTAGGATTATCAAAATTATAGTCGGTCTAAGCCGACTATAAATACCCTACACATATGTGTGGTTACCATTCAAAGTGATATGTAGGTCACCAGGGTATACGAATCCTGAAAATAACTACAAACATTCAATCGCTGAAGAATTTCCATTCATTTGATACCCATATTTACAAATGGGTAGGTGTACCGAATTTCGATTTTTTTTTGTGAACCACAAGTCTTTTCTCCGGAAAACTTTATTATCATGTATTTGAGCATGATGTCAATATATATTTGACCAAAAAAGTTTACCTAAGCACGTATACATAAAAATTGATCTTTATATGTACATTTTATATGAGGTATTTGAACATAAGTGGTCGGATCATAGGTCACAATGGACCGATCTCGCCAATTTTCGCACATACAGCGTAGGTATATTAGTAATCTAAGTTATAAGTTTCATTTATCTAGCTCTTCAATTTTAAAAGTAGTAGGGATTTCAACAGATAGACAGACAGACAGACAGACGGACAGACAGACAGGCAGGCGGACAGACAAACGGACACGGACATCGCTAAATCGACTCAGGAGGTCATGCTGATCAAGAATATATATACTTTTCCATACCGGAGATGCTTCCTTCTGGGTGTTACAAACGGCGTACCAAACTGAATATACCCTTTCATTCTTAGTGTAGGGTATAAAAATGTCTATGTATTTGATTTACGTCCATACATAAATGTATCCATTTTTACTACATTGATATAGTTATTTTGCATGCAATTACTACATAATTTTACTGCGTTTATATACAAATTTTAATACATTTGTATTGAAAATATCTACATTTTGTAATTTTTAATACGTCTGAAATATGTAGATACATTAGTACGTCCGCATTTATTTTATCTACATTTCGTATTTATTTAACATATGTATTAAATTGGAAGAATGATGAAACAGCACACAGGAGTTCCTCGTATACGGACAGCAAGACAGACGGACAGACAGACCGACTGACAGACGGACATACCTAAACGGACTCGGGTAGTGATGCTGATCAAGAATATATGTGCTTTTCCACACCGGCCACGCCTCCTAAGGAGCGTTACAATATCTGCACAAACTTAATATACCCTGCACCTCATAGGTGTAGGGTAGGGATGCCCAACTCAACCCATACTGGCACGACGTCAGCCCGCAAGGTGCTTGGTGAGGGGAACAGCGTTGAGGCGGAAAGGGTGAGAGGATTGTTAGAGTTTTAGCGAGCACAGCGAATATAACTTCGTGTGAACTGCAAAAACTCTCAGTCGATCACGCTGCCTTTGTTTCCCAAAAAATGCACTGAAAAATTAAAATGTTTGAAGTAGAGTGAAAATATTAATTGTTGGTTGTTAATTTTATCGAGAAAACAATAATACATGTACTTCGAGGAATGTGCAATAGAGATAGTTGGTTTTGTTTAGAAAGGCAATATTATAAATTTAATAAACCAATATTAATCAAATGCACTCATTTTAAAAATACATATTTTTGAACAATATATTTATCATATAATTATATATATTTATCATACAAATTAATTCGTATAATGTTGTATGAATTATTATAATGAATTATATTATTAAATAAATCCCAACTATTTATTTTAAAAATACATTTTATTCAGTGTAAACTCACAGTCATTTATAGCAAACAACCTAGTAGAAATAATTAAATAGAATTTATGACTACATTTTTTAACATAGTTATATATAATGTTAATCTATTTATTTTCCTGGGGAGTGCGCCAGGTTGTGTTTGTAGTTATCTTAGATTCGAAAAAAAAATTGGTAGAGTGAGAGATATTGTAAATAATCAGTAGTAAAATTAGAGATGTTTACATTCACAATTGAAACGTACAGTTTAAAAATACTTCTGGTACCGTTAAAAATATAATGTTTATGTTTTTTTTTATTAGATACAGTGAGCTGTTTTATTAAATGTATAAAAATAGTCAATTTAAGATATTTCAACAATTTATGTTTCGTACTGGGGTTGCATGCGTAGAATTGAAGTCGACTGTATACAGTGGAACATAGTATTTTAAGTATGATTTAAATAATTATATTGTTATTCATTATTGTATACTTTATATAAGAACGATTAATGTATAGTATAATAAATATTGTTAATTAAAAATCCTCAATTAATGATTTGCTTGACACTTTTGCAATAGCATTTTTTATCCACTTCTCTTGTTTTATGAACGAAAAAAATTGAGACAATTAGACCATGGAAAATGATCGAAATAATTAGCAGAAATGTTCTTATTTTATAATCGTTTATTGGATTACCTTCGTGGTTGGTGGTTGGATATAAAGAGAACAAATATAAAGTGTTTGCTAAAAAGGAAGTCTAGCTTAGATAAATGTAGATAAATATTACATTTTTTGACAGTGGAAAGTGCCATATGCAGGAAATTGATTTAATTGAAGATGTGGCACCATTTGCATACATTAGTACGTCAACATCGCCGCCCGCCTTGCAGTACGACTGCAATTATAATCCAATGCATGGTACGGAAATTGCGTCATGTATGCAAATAGTTAACAATGTATGTTTTTAAATAATATAGTATATATAAAAATTCATTTTTTAATTTAAGCAGTAAATATAATAATAAGATATCGTTAGCATTAATTCAATATGTAGTTCATGATATTTTCTAAGCTAACTAATTTAATGTATTAAAGTGCGATAGTAAAAGGTAAAAATAGTGTTTTGTGCTACGGGGAGTCCGCCGTTACTCAGGATGACTCCGGATAACATAATCTTTTGATATACGTCTGCAGCTAGAACTAAGGATTTAGGAGCAGACTTGTAGAAGCTTGGATCAGCTAATATCAAGTTGGAAAATTTTGCTTTGGATGCGGTGATTTGGAAGGAGTTGTCAAGGTCATGCCGTATTCCACACGCATGTTAACCGTGAGCTTGACGTTGAGATCGGAATGAGCACGTTCTACGCCGAATTTGGTCGTACTGATGTTCAACGGTTGAATTAATAAAAATATTGGAAAAAACGAATTGAGAACGTAACAATTAATTCGTTGGAAAAACGACCAGTTTAACAATTGGCCGTGTGATGGTACCACGTTCGGTCAACACATCGGCTACGCGAACCATATTGTCTTTTCCATTGGGCGGCCATTCATTGGGTGGAAGTTTTTCGTCTCTTATAACGACCATATTATCCGTCTTAAGATTTTCTTGTGGATTTTTCCACTTGTTACGTTTATGTAACTCTTTTAAATATTTATTTTTCCATTCGATACAAAATTGTTGCTGGAGAGCTTTAAGTCTCTGCCAGCGATTTATTACAGACACAGTTTCCTCGTTAATTTGTGGGTTAATTGGAGCTAGAAGTGGACCACCTGTAAGAAAGTGTCTTGGAGTTAGAGCCGATAAATCAGCAGGATCTTCGGACATGGATGAAATAGGTCTTGAAATTAAGCAAGCTTCGATTCTTGCCAATAATGTGGAAAATTCTTCGAAAGTATATTTTAATGAACCGGAAATCTTTCGAAAACTTTAGTTTTAAAACTTTTCACGCCTGCCTCCCATAATCCTCCCATATGTGGAGTGCCAGGGGGAATAAAATGCCAAGTAAAGTTTTGGTAGCTAAAATTAGTAAGTAAAGATATTTGTAAAAAGTCGCGAGTTAATTCTTTTGAAGCACCTACAAATGTTTTGCCATTGTCAGAATAAAGACATAAAGGGCAACCACGTCGAGAAACAAATCTGTGAAAAGCTGCTAAAAATGCAGAAGTCGTAAGAGTGCTGGTAGCTTCTAAATGGATAGCCTTGATCGAGAAGCAGACGAAGACACAAACATATCCTTTGGTTATCAGGCATGCTCGACCGGTATAGTTTTTTTTTTATTTCAAATGGCCCAGCAAAATGTAGGCCAGTATGTGCGAATGGCCGTGTGAGGACCGTGCGTTCGGCAGGCAAAGCTTTCATGAGTTTAGTGCGTAATTTTTGTTTGTAGATAACGCATGGTTTACTTTTATGAATCATAGTTTTGATTAGGTTTTTAACCTTCGGTATCCAAAACTGTAGTCGGATTAACCTAAGCACTAATTGATTGCCACCATGAATAGAAATAATATGTGTAAAATGGACCAACAAGCGTGACAATTGCCAGTTATAAGGGAGAATAATTGGATGTCGTTCATCGTAGGATAATATCGGTGACGAAGTTAGCCTTCCACATACTCTGAGTATACCAGAGCCGTCAAGAAAAGGATTCAAATTGAGCAAACTGCTGGACGAAGTTATATATTTTGTATGCGAGAGTAATCTATATTCTAAAGGATATGCCACTTTTTGGCAAATAATTATTAGTCGAGTTTTTATATTTCGCACTTCAATGCTTGTAATAAGACTAGAATTATCAAAAAATCTTGTTCGATGAGTAGGATGCGTATGATTGAAAAAACGAAAAATGTATGCAATTACCCGAATTGCTTTCGAGAAACTGGAAAAACGATTTAGTATATCTTCGTGATTTGGAAAAAGTATGAAATTAGATTGAATCGGTTTTTGCTCTAATTCAGTTTCATAGCAAGAGTTTGGAAGTTGATTAGGCCATTCACATGTTGGAAATCTGAGCCATTCCGTGCCATGTCACCACAGATAATTCATAATAAGTTATTGTGGTATTACTCCTCGACTTGCTAAATCAGCTAGAGTATTTCGAGATTCAATATGAAACCAATCAGCCTGACCGAGACATTGAATGATTTTTGAAACCCGATTGGCGACAAAAGTTTTCCACTGACATGGTGGTTTTCGAAGCCATGCCAGAACAATAATAGAATCTGTCCAGAAAAACAATTTGTATTTATTTATGTTTAATGGAGGAATGAATTTATCAACCATTTCAGCAAGAATTACCGCACCACATAATTCAAGTCTTGGAATAGAAATAATTTTTACTGGTGCAATTTTTGTTTTTGCAGCCAGTAAATGTGTTGTGATAGGGCCTACGTGTGGATTTATGCGAACGTAAATAGTAGCTGCGTTCGCATTTTCAGAGGCGTCGCAAATACATTGAAATTCAATTTCGGAATTTGACGTATAATCGTTCCATCTTGGTATTTAAATACGAGCTTGTAGTAATTTTCAAATCCGCATTTTCAAATTTTTGTATGCAATTTGTGGATAGATTTTCATCCCAACCAATTTGCTACAGCCAAATCTGCTGCATTCGCATTTTGGCTGAAACTATGCATGGAGCAAACATCCTGCAGGATCAAACAATTTAGATATTTGGGACAAAACTTCCTTTTTAGTGAATGTGGATTTTTGTGACAGAGGTTTAACGGACAAATAAAAAACATCTGAACGAGCGTTCCATCGCTCGTCTAATGTTTTTGCATTACTACTGTCATCAAGTTCTAGGAAATCTTCATTAAGAAGATATTCTTTAGGAAGCCCAGTTAGAATTTCTTCCGAGTTGGAATCTCATTTTTGCAGTGCAAAACCTGCTGAATCAAGTGCATTAATCAGTTGATTTCGTGCATTAATAGCCGCAGAACTATCGTGGCTACCAGCAAGTACATCATCAACGTACATGGACGTGCGTAAAATATTACTCGCTAATGGCTGTGATTTCTCAACATCGTCAGCCAGCTGGAGCAGAGTGCGAATAGTCAGATATGAAGCACAGTTTACTCCATAAGCAACTGTCTGGAGTTCATAATCTTGGATTTCTTCTTGTGAGTTTTCACGAAACAATATTCTTTGGAATGGTGTATGTTTTGGATTAACGAGAATTTGGCGATACATCTTTTGGATATCCGCATTAAAACATACGTATAGAAACGCCATTTTAATATAGGACCAGTATCATTTAAACGAATTTTATTGGAAGTCAAACTTGAAGCATTAAAAACCACACGAACCTTCGTTGTCGTGCTTTCTGGTTTTATGTCTGCATGATGGGGCAAGTAATAATAAGCAAGGAAAATAGGAAATTTTGGAATAGGAACCTTTTTCATATGACCTAAGTCAAGGTACATCCCAATGACACCATCGTATTGCTGTTTAAATTGTGTATTTTTGTAAAGGCTAGACTCATTTCTTTGAAACTGTGCCAAAGCGATCGATCTGGAATAGCCAAGTTATAATTCCTTACAAAAATTGTCTTTAAATGGAATTGAGACTTCGTACCGACCATCTTCAGTCCTTTTTGTGGTACGAATATAATAATCTTCGCAAAAATGATCAGACTCAGTCATTAAA
Source organism: Dryomyza anilis (assembly GCA_951804985.1). Lineage (NCBI taxonomy): Eukaryota > Metazoa > Arthropoda > Insecta > Diptera > Dryomyzidae > Dryomyza > Dryomyza anilis. Next base: position 50,921,811 of record OX638135.1, read on the forward strand.
TGTTTTTGGGGAAGATCCTCCCAAAAACGCAAAATTTCATTGTCTAAAGACACTTCATTGAAATAGCAAACCACCAAAGACACTTCAATGAAATAGGAAACCACTGGGCCAGTTAAAATCCATCTAAAGATGGTTTCTACGCTAATAAGGAATCGAAAATATTTCGTTTTACTCCATCAAGTAAAATGGACCGAAAAAGATCACCACCGATCAAAAAATCTATGTGTCTAACTTAATATTTGGAAAATTTGAAAGAATTGTTGGATCTAAGAAAACTGTTGGCAAATTTCCTGTATGATTTGGAAGAACTAATGCTGATGCCTCAATGGAAATATTAAAATTTAATTGTGAACTTTAAATAAATGAATACACTTTGTTTTCTTTTGCAGATACTGCATTATTCAAGCCAGAAATTTGAGCTTGAATTTCTCGAAAAGGAAGTTTTAATTATTTAAATAATCTATTAGAAATGAAAATTCGTTAGGATCCGGAATCAGTTAGTGCTCTGGCAGAACACGTAATGCCTAAATGGTGTACTTGTACAACCGCTTGGATCCAGAAGCAAGACAAGTTTGAATATTATTCGGAATATTATTAGGAGTAAATTCTTTAGTGGACTGTATTATTGTTGCATGCGAACGTTGCATGCCCGAATTTTTATTAGAATTAGAACTATTTATTGGAATAGATCTAGGAATAGTTCTGGGAATAAGAGCAAAGTTTGACGAATTTGAATTAAAAGTTTCTTTATGTAGTAGGCTATGATGACGCTTACGACATTTAAAACAACTGAATGGACTTCTGCAATCCTTCACTGTATGTGTTTTAGCGAAACAATTAATGACCTTGTTTTTTAATAGACCTTGTTTTTTAATAGACCTTGTTTTTTAATGGACATAAGTCTTTTATTTTGATTCATTGTCAAGCATTTTGGACATTGACGAATTGCATGCTGTTCGTTGGAACATAAATGGCATACTGGATTAGAAACATTAGCTTGGAAAGTGCTAACCCTTTTTTGGAAATTATATGGTTTAAAAACATTTGTTTGTTTCGGTGGAACAGCATTTGTATTATTTGAGCACTTGATATCCGATACCGTTTCAAGTGCTTGGTATCGGCTGGTCTAATTCGTCCCACGTTGGAATATCCGTCTTATTGCTGAGTGATTGTTCCCATAGAGCAAGTGTTGCATCTGGCAACCGAGAATAATATAAGAAAACAAGCATCGAATCCCAGTTATCAATATTAATGTTGTACATTTTTAAAACAGAAATAGAATTTTGGACATCTCATTGAAGCTTCTTTATTGCACTGCCAGATTCGGAATTTACTGTGGAAAGATTAAAAAGGATGCGAAGCTGACTATCCCATAGAGCAAATGTTGCATCTGGCAACCGAGAAGAACATAAGAAAACAAGCACCGAATCCCAGTTATCAATATTTATGTTGTTCATTTTTAAAACAGAAATAGAATTTTCGACATCTCGTTGAAGCTTCTTTATTGCACTGCCAGATTCGGAATTTACTGTGGAAAGATTAAAAAGGATGCGAAGCTGACTATTCACTAGAATGCGTTTATTTTCAAAACGCTCTTTTTCCATACTAGTGGAAAACCATCGTTTGTAAGAGAGGACTTTTTCACGATCGCACGAGCTTCGCCTCGTGTTTTATTGTTTAAGTGAAACAATTTTTCTACTGGGGTCAATCTCGAATTATTAATATAGACCGCCGTGAACATATCACGGAACGACGGCCATGACAGGTAGTCGCCATTAAACACTTCGGTATCGCATGGCGGAAGCCGGAAGTTGTTCGAAGTAATTCCGTGAGCGGAAACAGCAGCGACACAGGTAGAGGACAAGTGTTGATATCCCTCCTTAACTGGTTCGATGTCCATATCACTTGCAGCGGCATCACCATCCTTCGGAGGTCCCATTTCGTAAAGACATTCTTCGTATGATGTTTTAACCTTGGTCCATATATCCTTCATCTCATCTCTATGAACTTCAAGAGAATATCGTGTAGATCCTGCCACAAGCGCGTCATTGAAGCCGGCAGAGAATTCGACTAAACTGTATGTTAAGCGTATAAAAGCATCTAAGGCAGGCATCGCGATACGAAACAATAAAAAATAAATAACCAAAGAAAAAAAGTAATAGGCCGAAAAATCAGCACCTCGGTTCAAAGGAGTTGGTAATTGGAAATCATTTTTTTTGCAAGAGTAGTAAATTTAAAGAAATAAAATAATTTCAAATTTCATGCCACATTGATATCAATTAGAATATAGGAAAATCAAAAATAGAAAAATATATTTTTCACTGGAAAACAATATTGCTCAGGAATATACAGTTTCCAAATCCCATACAAATCGACAAAATTTTGTAAGTTATCGAAATATAAAAGTTGAATAAACCAAAATCAAAATCGATAACCCAGTAATTAAACAAAACAAATTGTATCAAAGCAGTTGTTTTTGGAAAAATAATAGTAACACAAAATACTGTTTGTATTTTATTTTTATATAAAGGTCAGTAATAGTACACAATTGAGACAATTAGACCATGGAAAATGATCGAAATAATTAGCAGAAATAATCTTATTTTATAATCGTTTATTGGATTACCTTCGTGGTTGGTGGCTGGATATAAAGAGAACAAATATAAAGTGTTTGATAAACAGGAAGTCTAGCTTAGATAAATGTAGATAAATATTACATTTTTTGACAGCGGATCTGCAAGAAATTGATTTAATTAAAAATGTGGCACCATTTGCACATATTAGTACGTTAACAAACATATAACATTTGTGTTATCAAAAATAATAAATTTTCACAAAATACAGTATTTTTGGATAATTCGATTTACTTTTTTTTTAAAAAAAACCGCAAATTATTTTATTGTCATGTTTTGTTTTACTTTGTTACACCGTACTCTCACCGCACTCTCACTCTCTTCAGTGTTACATCATTTCTTAAGTAAATTAGGGCAGAAATGTGAAATAAATAATTATTTTAGAATTTAATTAAGTTTGAGATTTTAATCACTTTAGACACACATTTTATATCCCAAAACATTTTACAAAATAATAACAAATATTTAAATTTTTTTTGCATGCGAAAATTATATAAATGTTATGAGAAAAAAATGTTATTATTTAAAATGATAAAATTTGTATATTTTAGTAATTCAAAATAATAAGCAATATAAATGTGTCCGTTAAAACCAATATAAACTCCTAAATAGACATTGGTTCTATAAAAAAATAAAATAACCATTCCAGTTCCAGTTCTGGTTCCATAAAAAATTTAAAAAAAAACGGTTCCAGTTCCGGTTCTATAAAAATGAAACGGTTCCAGTTCAGTTCCACCCGAGCCTTGGCCAGAAGTAACCGATAGCTTCTCACAAGTATTTCATAAACATTCCGTTTTAAAGTACACATACACACAGAAAATAAAATATTAAATGTGTCTTCATAGTGTTTTTATTTTCAGGGAACAGGAATTAATGGATATACTTTTGAAATTGTGTGCATTTACGCATCAAAAATACATATAGAAAATTTTACATCAATAAATTTTAAATATAAAAACAAACTTAAAATAAATTTTTAATTAGAGGTGTCGGCATGATTGCTGACTTGGAGGATTAAACAACCTCAAGCTTGCTGACTAGGAAATTATCACAACCTCATTCTTGATGACTAGGAGGTTAGTACAACCTTCGAATCACTGGTGTGAAGATAGCCCACAAGGCGAATTAGAAGATAGCCCACAATTTGAATTCGCCGCATTTTTTTTTTTGTTTAAAAGTACAAAATATCATTGTTTTATAGATAAATTCTATTATTATGCAATTAAATGATCATTAATGCATTTAAAATACCAAAAACTATACATTTTTAACGAATTAACTGACTTTCAGTGCACTTCAAGTGGCCATAGTATTTCAATGCAGATTGCGTTGCAATACTAAATTTTCGCATCCTAAAATAACACAATAGTAACAAAGCAAGGTCAACCTAAGAATTAGGTGAAAACCTATATAAAACCGGTGTAAAATCACAAAAACACGTATTTTTCACAACGTACTCACATTGAAATCGATTTTCCGAGACTTTAAGAAAAAACCTCATCGGGATTTTTTTTTTCATAAAAAGCTTATAATACAAGGAAACATATTCTATATTCGCTATATTCGCTATATATATATTTTAAGAGTTATGAATATTTTTTCACCGTATATTTTTTTTTTATAAACACCCAATACCAATACAAAACTTTTCTGTAACCAACATATATCCGATTTAGGGGAGATCATATAGAAATCGGGCGTAACATAACATGTGTTTATTACACTTATTATTATTTTTTTTATTTTTATTTATTATACTTATTATTAATTAAAGATACAAAAAGTATAGAAAACGTAAATGGATTTTCAATATTTTTGATACTAATGAAAGACTGTTTAATTACCTTACTTTAATTTTTTGAAAAGTACCAGCCCAAAATTTATTTTGAGTTCTTCGTGGTTAAAATTCATGTTTTTATTTTTTACAAAATTAACACCAATATTGATGAAGTATTTGTGTACTTTAAATGATTTTTTCACTGTATATTTAATTTTAAACAATCGAACATGGTATTCTACAACTTTTCTAGAGTCGGTGTACCATCAGTATAGAGGAAATAACTTCTAAATCTGGTCATAAACATGAAAAAAGTATATTTTACATGAAGATTTTATTCCAATTTACAGATTTTGAGCCAGTGAAAACCTTTCTCACCGTGTAATTTTTTTATGAAATTTCTAATGATATTTGTAAACAGTTTTAAATTCGTTTAACCTCAGATTCAGCGGAAATTCATAGAAAAAAAATAGTAATAACTTCAAAATATATGAATTTGTCATGTGGTACTCATATTGGCGTAGATTTTCCGAGACTTTAAGAAAAACCTCAACGGGATTTTTTTTTATAGAAAGCTAATAGTATAAGAAAACATATTCTATATTCGACATATACGATTTCAGAGGACATCGTACCGAAATCGAGCGCTGAAATTGAAATATTAATTTTTTGATAAAAAAAATATAGTATGTAACATTTGTATTTTTATACCTTAAATGATTTTTTCACTGTGTATTTAATTTCAAACAATCCACCATGGTATTCTACAACTTTTGTAGAGTCGGTATACCACCATATAGGGGCCATAACTTCAAAATCTGGCCATAAACATAAGAAAAATATATATTACATGAAGTTTTTAGACACATTTATAGATTTTGAGCCAGTAAGAAACTTTCTCACTGTGTATTTTTTTCTTAAATATCTGATATCATTTGTAAACAGTTTTAAATTTGTTTTACCTCAGATTTAGGTGAAATACATAGAAAAAAAATAGTAATAACTGCAAAAAATGTGAATTTGTCATATGGTACTCATATTGAAATCGATTTTCCGAGACTTTAAGAAAAAACCTCATCGGGATTTTTTTTTAATAGAAAGCTCATAGCATAATGAAACATATTCTATATTCGACATATACGATTTCAGGGGACATCGTACTGAAATCGAGCAATGAATTTGAAATATTAGTTTTATCATACAAAATATAGGGTGTTATATTTGAATAAATATTTTAAGAGTTATGAATATTTTCTCACCGTGTATTTTTTTTTTGCAAATACCCAATACTAATACAAAACTTTTCTAAAAGCCACATATATCCGATTTAGGGGAGATCATATAGAAATCGGTCGTTGAAAATAATATGGGGTTATTACACTTATTTTTTTTTTTGTTATAACCATATATTTGAAGATGAAAAAATTATAGAAAACGTTAACGGATATTCAATATTTGTGATTCTAATAAAAGACTGTTTAATTACCTTACTTTAACGTTTTTAAAAGTACCAGCCCACAATTTATTTTGAGTCCTTCATGGTTAAAATTGTTGTTAAAAAAAAGTTTTTTTATTTTTTACAAAATTAACACCAATATTTATGTACTACTTTTGTACTATAAATGATTTTTGCACTGTGTATTTAATTTTAGGCAATCGACCATGGTATTCTACAAATTTTTGCGAGTCGGTGTACCACCACTTTAGTAGACATAACTTCTAAATCTTGTCATTAAAATGAAAAAAGTATATTTTACATGAAGTTTTTTTTCTAATTTACTGATTTTGACCCAATAAGAAACTTTCTCACCGTTTAATTTTTTTTATGAAATAGCTAGTAACATTTGTAAAACGTTTTAAATTCTTTTTACCTAAGATTTAGGTAAAATACATAGACAAAAAATAGTATTAACTGCAAAATATGTGAATTGGTCATATGGTACTCATATTGAAATCGTTTTTCCGAGACTTTAAGAAAAAACTCATCGGGATTTTTTTTTAATAGTATGATAATGGTGTAAGGAAACATATTCTATATTCGTCATATACGATTTCAGGGGACATCGTACCGATATCGAGGACTGCATTTAAAATATTATTTTTATGATACAAAATATAGGGTGTTATATTTGTATTTTTATACTTTAAATGATTTTTCACTGTGTATTTAATTTTAAACAATCGAAAATGGTGTTCTACAACTTTTGTGGAGTCGGTGTACTACCAGTTAGGGGGACATAATTTCTAAATCTGGCGATAAAAATGAAAAAAGAATATTTTATATGAAGTTTTTATAACAATTTACAGATTTTGAGCCAGTAAAAAACTTTCTCACCGTGTATTTTTTTTTAAATATCTGATAACATTTGTGAACAAGTTTTGCCTCAGATTTAGGAGAAAAACAAGGAAAAAATTGTAATAACGGCAAAATATGTGAATTGGTCATATGGTACTCATATTGAAATCGGTTTTGCTAGACTTTAAGAAAAAACCTCATCGGGATTTTTTTTATAAAAACCTAATAGCATAAGGAAACATATTCTATATTTGACATATACGATTTCAGGGGACATCGTACTGAAATCGAGCACTGAATTTAAAATATTAGTTTTATCATACAAAATATACGGTGTTACATTTGAATGAATATTTTAATTTTTTTTGCAAATACCCAATACTAATACAAAACTTTTCTAAAAGCAACGTATATCCGATTTAGGGGAGATCATATGGAAATCTGGCGTTGAACATAACATGGTGTTATTGCACTTATTATTTTTTTTGTTTTAAACCATATATTTGAAGATGAAAAAAGTATAGAAAACGTAAACGGATATTCAATATTTTTGATTGTAAGGAAAGATTGTTTAATTACCTTACTTTAATTTTTTAAAAAGTACCAGCCCACAATTTATTTTGAGTTCTTCATTGGTAAAATTGATGTTAAAAATAGGTCCATAAATTTCAATTTATAAATTTTTCAAATATTTGCATTATTACGGATTTATTCTAAATATACACACCCTGTGTTTTTTTTGTTTGTTAATGAAAGCATTAAACTGTGAAATATTCCCACCCTGTGGAGAGTTGTTTTGTTCTTGTAATTAGTACATACAGTGCGCAAGCAAAATTGGATAATGTCAAATGTCGAAACCATTTGGAAAAAAAAACGAACCATTTGGAAAAATCGATAGATGGCACTTTTGGGAGTGAATGTGGATTTGTTTACAAATAAAAAATTTATAATTTATGATTTCATAGCTTATATTGAATTAACTTATTATGCTTGACACACACTAATAATATCCATGAAATATGTGTTGCTATGGTTAGTGCTGCTACAAGACTTTTCTTCTGTTGTGTTCACTTCATACTGTTCGTCGACGCAACAAGAAACATATGAGAATAGAAGAACACAAGCATACAAGCTTGGGATAGAATTTTTCGCGGGAAGTTTTTTGTACGACAAAAAAAACGTTGGTGTGCTTGTACAAGAAGTTGTTGTTGCCAACTGGATGGATGTACTAGAATACATACAGGCAGTGTGTGTGTGTTCATGCGTGTGTCACTTGTCGTGTGATATATAGATATGTTATTTAGTTAAAAATCCTAATAGAATTATATATATATATATATATTTATATATATATATATATTTTTATGTATATATATATATTTATATATATATATATATATATATATATATATATATATATATATATATATATATATATATATATATATATATATATATATATATATATATATATATATATATATATATGTATATATATATATACATATCTATGTTTTAAGGTAATGACCTCTTTCGGTGCAGTGACTTACCCTCATAGCAGGTAAATACCGAAAGGATACTCATAATAAAATCAGTCATTAGTGATTTCAGTTATAACATTTTACGATATAACAAATCTGTTTAAAACATTGAAAATTTTATGAAATCTGTTTAGCACATTCAAAATATTTTGAAATACATCGATATCATAAGGAATTTATATTCTAAAATATGTTCAGGGAATAAAATTAAAATTTTTTGTTTTTAATATTTATCTTAAGAACAATACTTCATAATTCGAAAGCATGATCTCGGATTGTCTCGTCTCGTACGCATAACTTGATTTCAGAGATTTTATTTAATAGTTATTCGTTTAGGTGTCAATAATTGCTCAAAATAGAATATGGTACAAAACTGATAAAAAACTGATAAAAAACTGCTATTTTATATATATTTCTTTATTTAGCTTTACTTTTAAAGTACTAAGAATACACATTTTTAAAAAATAATATCTATATTATTGTTTGTAATAGAAAGTATTGTATATACAAAATATACAGTTTCAATTATAGAAGACATTTAAAAAAAAAATATGTATATATATATATATATATATATATATATATATATATATATATATATATATATATATATATATAGATATATATATATATATATATATATATATATATATATATATATATATATATATATACACATATATCTATATATATATATATATATATATATGAATATGTACACTGGTTAAAATATCGTAAAAATGATTTAATTTATACAAAATTTAATATTTTTTTTGTACTTATACATATATACATAGGTTTAAATAGTTTTTTTGTCATTAAAAAATACAAATTAAACACACATTTTTTGGAATATTGTTGTATTTTTTTTTATTAAATTTATTGTGATAGATACTAATACAATTCTTATGCATTGTGTTACATATAAAACAATTTAATGATATATTGATAACAAAAAACATACCAAAAAACAAATTAACTCATAATTGTACACCTATTGATATGTATATATATATATATCACAAGTCATAATGCTATATGTCAAATATATATGTCATATAGAATATGTTTCCTTATGCTATTAGATTTCTATAAAAAAAATTTCCGATGAGTTTTTTTTTTAAAGTCTCAGAAAATCGATTTCAATATGAGTACCATTTGACAAATTCACATATTTTGCAGTTATTACTATTTTTTCTATGTATTTCACCTAAATCTGAGGTAAAACAAATTTAAAACTGTTTACAAATGTTATCAGATATTTAAGAAAAAATACACGGTGAGAAAATTTCTTACTGGCTCAAAATCTGTAAATTTGTCTAAAAACTTCATGTAATATATACTTTTCTCATTTTTATGGCCAGATTTTGAAGTTATGGCCCCTATACTGGTGGTATACCGACTCTACAAAAGTTGTAGAATACCATGGTCAATTGTTTAAAATTAAATACACAGTGAAAAAATCATTTAAGGTATAAAAATAGAAATGTAACACACTATATTTTGTATCATAAAACTAATATTTCAATTTCAGGGCTCGATTTTGGTACGATGTCCCCTGAAATCGTATATGTCGAATATAGAATATGTTTCCTTATACTATTAGCTTTCTACAAAAAAATTCCTGATGAGGTTTTTTTTTAAAATCTCGGAAAATCGATTTAAATATGAGTACCATATGACAAATTCAAATATTTTGATGTTATTACTATTTTTTTCTATGTATTTCCGCTAAATCTGAGGTTAAACGAATTAAAAACTCTTTACAAATGTCATTAGCTATTTCATAAAATAATTACACGGTGAGAAAGGTTCTCACTGGCTCAAAATCGATAAATTGGTTTAAAATCTTCATGTAAAATATACTTTTTTCATGTTTATGACCAGATTTAGAAGTTATATCCTCTAAACTGATGGTACACCGACTCCAGAAAAGTTGTAGAATACCATGTTAGATTGTTTAAAATTAAATACACAGTGAAAAATTCATTTAATGTACAAAAATACTTCATCAATATTGGTGTTAATTTTGTAAAAAATAAAAAAAATGTAAAGTTTTTTTAACATCAATTTTAACCATGAAGAACTCAAAATAAATTGTGGGCTGGTACTTTTTAAACAATTAAAGTAAGGTAATTAAACAGTCTTTCATAAGAATCAAAAATATTGAAAATTCATTTACGTATAGAAGTATAGAAACTTTTTGTATCTTCAAATATGTGGTTTAAAAAAAAATTAATAATAATTGTAATAAACACATGTTATGTTCAACGCCCGATTTCTATATGATCTCCCCTAAATCGGATATATGTTGGTTTCAGAAAAGTTTTATATTGGTATTGGGTGTTTATAAAAAAAACTACACGGTGAGAAAATATTCATAACTCTTAAAATGTTCATTCAAATATAACACCCAATATTTTGTATCATAAAACTAATATTTCAAATTCAGTGCTCGATATCGGTACGATGTCCCCTGAAATCATATATAGCGAATATAGAATATGTTTGCTTATATTATAAGCTTTCTATGAAAAAAATCCCGATGAGGTTTTTTCTCAAAGTCTCGGAAAATCGATTTCAATGTGAGTACCTTGTGAAAAATACGTGTTTTTGTGTTTTGACCCAAAAATATCTTCTTATGCCTTTGTTATACTATTAAGTTATTTTAGGATGCGAAAATTTAATATTGCAATCTGCATTGAAATACTATGGCCACTTGAAGTGCACTGAAAGTCAGTTAATTCGTTAAAAATGTATAGTTTTTGGTATTTTAAATGCATTAACATTTAAATGCATTAACAATGATATTTTGTACTTTTAAGCAAAAATAAAAAATGCTTTTTAAAAAAATAAAAGTTTAAAAAATTATATTTTCCAAAAAAAAAAGTTTAAAAAATGTAATTTTTCATAAAAATAAATATTTAAAAGTCCCAAAATAAAAATAATGATTTAAATGAAAATTGATATCATATCTTTTTTACATGCAAATTTAAAAATATTAATTATGTGTGGTTTCTTAATGAAATATCTTAAAACAGCATGAAAATATAAAACAAATAGCGACGTTTGCGATTTTCCATATTTTTTGTATATCTAAAAGAATAAATTTGCATGTGTATGTGCAGAACAAAAGAAACAAATACTCTTAAAACCGGTTTGACTTGAACAGCTGTTTAATAAAAACAGACAGCAAGTATGTCTGTCGGTGAAAAACTAAAGGAGATTTTTCACCGAAGAATGAAAATATGAATATTTTTTCAAGGAATTTCAGAAATTGAAGACTAAAATTCTCCAGTTTCTGATATTTCTATATAAAATAATGGATATTTTAATAATGCAGCAAAAATGCAAACAATATTAATTTTGTTCCTTTAGTTTTGTTGTTGTTTTTGTGGAGCCGTATTTGACGGCTGCGACTCCTGTCATCTGATGTTCGAAAAATGTCTGTCTTGTTCGAAAATACTTAAAAAATCTTTTATGATTTTCTATTTTACAATGGACAATGACATTTTTTTCTGAAAATATCAAAAAATTAAGAAAACAAATTTAAACATTTTGATTTTTTTCATAAAAAATATTCCATGTTTCATTATATACAATAAAATTGAAAATAGAAAATTTTCATCACAATTTCTGTCCGTCCAATCCGCCATCTTTTACACCAGGCTGGCCATTTTACGGCCAGGCTGGGCCACCAGGCTTGGCCAGTTTTGAAATTAGAAGAGCACATAACTCTGATCTCATCATTTTTTTACATATGTGTAAATGAAATAAATGATATATCTAATTTTCGAACTCGGCCAGTCACCGAAAATTGAATCCGCCAGTTTGGCCATCTAAAAATTAATATTTCTATCTTAATATATATAAAGTCTTTGAGCGTCTGTGTATAGATGAATGTTCAAGATATACAAATAACAAACACGAATTTTTCTACGAATTTTGGTATGATTTCAGTTCGTAAACTTTTTTGGAATGAAATTGTACATAAATACCAAATTGATTTCGTTCCATTGTTATCTAAATACACTATACAATGCTTATGGTTAACGTGCGGAAGGTTTATACATAACCAACAGTAGAGGCAGCAGAAGAGGAGAAAGTCTATAATGTAAGTAAGCGGTTTCAGAATAACATACATAGATACAATTATATAATAATTATAAAAATAAAATAAACAATTCAATTAAAACAAGTCATATTTTAATATACAAAAATTAAATATAGGTAATAAAATTCTAAATAAATAATATATATTTTTATATAATAATTGCTTTTAGTTACTTTCAACTGGAGATGGACATGTGAGCGTGATTCAGCGTGATTCACGAGAATCACGCGTGATTTTGATTGAATCCTAATTTTGCTCACGTGATTGTGAGTTAGTGTGAGTAAACCAAAAAATACCGTGAGTGAGTGAGTGTGCGTGAGTACAATTTTTTCGTGAGTGAGTGTGCGTGAGTCGAATATTTCATAAAATAAAAAATCTCAGTTTTAATTTTTTGCGATTTTATATATTTTTGCTGAACTACAGATTAAGGCTAAGAACTCAGAAGGCTTTGGGAAGGCGACTGCCCACATTTCAGAACTATAATAAATCAAACCCTTTCTAACGACCATATACCCACCCCTTCTTCAACTCAGAATAAGTTGCAAGGTTTTAGTCAACAATTTATCTAACCCCTGCAAACCGGCCGTACTTAGTAAGGGTAGTCAATTTTTGTGGGGTCATGTCAATTTGCTTGGTCTTTTACGACCGTTCATGGAACGCATTTTTTTTCGATACACACATTTTTGTAAAAAGTTGAATTTTCAATTTCAACTATACATGATAACTCTGTTTTGATTTCCTTTTGTTTATTAACTTTAGTTTGTTACAGAGGTTCGTGTCGGGTTCCGATTTTATTCGAGTTATAAATGTAGTAACCAAAAAAATCGCTTCAAAAATAGTTTTTCCCAAAGTCAATTTATTCCTGGGTAATTCTACCCCGAACTATTTTTTCTTGCACGACTTGTGCCAAGATTTTGTGAATGCAAGGATATATAGTGATTTTATTAATATAAAGAACATTTTTATTATTTATATCTTTCCCGTAGAATTCTTCCCCCGTTGAGTTTTCCCCAGTAGAAGTTTTAGTGTGGTGAATTTTAGTATGGTGAGTTTTAGTGTGATGAATTTTAGTGTGGTGAGTTTTGGTGTGGTAAATTGTAGTGTTGTGAGTTTTAGTGTGGTGAATTTTAGTGCGGTGAATTTTAGTGTGGTGAATAATAGTGTGGAGGGTTTTAGTGTGGTGAATTTTATTGTGATGAGTTTTAGTGTGATGAATTTCAATGTGATGAATTTTATTGTGGTGAGTTTTAGTGTGGTGAGTTTTAGTGTGGTGAGTTTTGGTGTGGTAAATTGTAGTGTTGTGAGTTTCGTTGTGGTGAATTTTGGTGTGGTGAATTTCGGTGTGGTGAGTTTATAAATTTTGTGGTGGTTGATACCCTGTTGAAATGGTTGATACCCATTATAATAACTGTTGACATACACCATCTGGAAAATATACCTTCTATTGGGGGTGCCACGCTCAGTGGTCCAATCCCGCCCACATTCCGCGAGATCGTTTAGAATAATTATATATAACGTTGACCAAAATTTCATTATATTTGCTATCCCACCGATATATAGCCTATACTCTGCCCAGACCCAACGTACATATTCTGTCAAAATTTTATTCCATTCGGTTCAGCCGTTTAGACGTCTATTCGGAACATACAGACAGACATACATACTTACATTCACAAATATATAGTAGATTCTTTTCCAGAGACAATTCTCAAAGATTTTACACGAATTCATTAATTATTTTTTGGGCAATTCTTTTAGGCAATTTTTAATTTTTTATATGAACAGCACATCGAAGCTTCGCGAAGGTCCTCCACATTTCCATCTCCATTTTCCATTTTATCAAAATCCCTAACATCATAATATCATTATTGCGTTTTAAAGATGTAGGTTGTATTGGAGGTGCCACGCTCGGTCGACCAATCTCACCAACAAACAATAGCAAAAAAAACACGTGATTCAGCGTGAATCACGCGTGATTGTGATTGAATCTTAATTTTACTTACGTGATTGTGAGTGAGTGTGAGTAGAGCAAAAAAGGACGTGAGTGAGTGTGCGTGATTAGAAATATTCTTTCGTGAGCGTGAGTGAGTGTGAGTCAAAACTCACTCACGTGCCCATCTCTACTTTCAACATATCGACAGGCAGACACACGAACAAACAGATGGCGCTGACAGACGGACAACGCAAAACAAACCACAATAGCGACAAAGCAAGATCGAAAAAACAACGACAACGACACGTGTTCATTAAATTTTGGATAGAAAACAGCAAAAACATGTTTATACTTAAGAAATTAATAAATGAATTCACGAATAATTCCACTTAGTTACTTTTTTGATACGTACACTAAAAAAACAAGATGTTTGTAAAAGTCTTTTTACGACATGTAGCAAATATTTAAACATCCAATAAGTTTCAATAAACTTGCAGCAAAACTCTTAATATTTTTATACCCTACACTAATGCCCGTAACTTCAACGAATAGATATCTACTGGTGCTTAGTTATCTATCGTGTAAGCAAAATTTCGTAACTTCAACGCATAGTTAAGGAGTAAAAACACCGGATAGGTAAGAGATATCTGTTCGGTACGAACACCAATAGATATCTACTCGTTGAAGTTACGGGCATAAGAGTGAAAGGGTATATTCAGTTTGGTACGCCGTTTGTAACACCCAGAAGGAAGCATCTCCGGTATGGAAAAGTATATATATTCTTGATCAGCATGACCTCCTGAGTCGATTTAGCGATGTCCGTCTGTCCGTCTGTCTGTCCGTCTGTCTGTCCGTCTGTCTGTCCGTCTGTCTGTTGAAATCTCTAAGACTTTTAAAATTGAAGAGCTAGATAAATGAAACTTATAACTTAGATTACTAATATACCTACGCTGTATGTGCGAAAAAATTGGCGAGATCGGTCCATTGTGACCTATGATCCGACCACTTATGTTCAAATACCTCATATAAAATGTACATATAAAGATCAATTTTTATGTATACGTGCTTAGGTAAACTTTTTTGGTCAAATATATATTGACATCATGCTCAAATACATGATAATAATGTTTTCCGGCGAAAAGACTTGTGGTTCACAAAAAAAAAATCGAAATTCGGTACACCTACCCATTTGTAAATATGGGTATCAAATGAATGGAAATTCTTCAGCGATTGAATGTTTGTAGTTATTTTCAGGATTCGTATACCTTGGTGATCTATATATCACTTTGAGTGTTAACCACACATATGTGTAGGGTATTTATAGTCGGCTTAGACCGACTATAATTTTGATAATCCTAACTATCATAATTACACCTACTTTAAAATTTCCCATGTGATCTTACCTTCCCAACTGGTTTAAGTTCATATATGAGGCATTCTTTTTCAAATCGAACACGAAATATTTTTGACACTCTGGATTTGCTTAAATTGTTTTTTATGGAGAATTGATATGAAAATAATCCTACCCATATATTTTTCTTTGTCAATAGGTTTGAAAATACAGTGTGTTTAAAAAATGAAAATATGACGCATGGACCTTTTTTAAATTAATTAATTAATTAACTTTTGCATCTGTGCATCGTATAGCGTCAAGTTTGGTCTCATTTTGAAGGTAATATAATTTTCTTTATTTCTCAATACAAATTTAATGTATTTTTAATTATCATGTAACTATTATAAGCAATTAAAATGTTTAAGGATATTTTACATAACGAGAGGTATTTTTATTTTTTTTTAAATTAAATTTTCCTCGTATAATTCTATATAATTAACATTCTTTTGTTGGGTGGTCATTTGTGCACATCTATATGAAAACAATTTTTTTGTTCAAACGACTGTGCGCATAAGCTGCTTTTTTATGCGTTTTGATTTATCAATATAATTACCTAACACCTTGATCAGCTTATTGCCCACCCAAAATAGTCGGTTCTCTCAACTGCTAAGTCGGTTCTTATAACAAAAACTAAATTACTACATTATAGTAAATGTTGGTGTAATTGTGCGATCATTGGACCAGGCAACTTGTATCCTCACATTTAAATTTAATCTTTAATCTTTAAATTTAGACCATAAAAATCAATAGTATAAGTGTGAAATTTAGCATTGACGTGTCGAAAATCCTTTTAATGTTTAAAAATATGATCCCATTTGTTTTAATTTTTAAATCTAAAAAATAAGGGCGTCAATATTCGCGAATTTAATGGACACAGAGCTCAAACTATTCGGTCACAGTCTAAAGATATTGAAAAAAAAAAAATTTAATAAAAAAAAATATTTTTAATAAAATATTAATAAACCAACTAATATCCTCTAGTTTATAGTGGAAAAATGTCCATGGCAGTTAAAAATGAATTTTTTAAAGGTTGTATCAATACACACACAAAAAAATCTTTATTATTAGACAAACTAAATTTTTTTTTAGTTTTGGATATAAGAACCGACTTAGTGGTGTAGAGAACCGAATGGGCAACTTGGTGGGCAATGAGTTGCGACAACATACATATTTTCTATGGCTTATATAAAATTTTACTGACAAATCAATACGATGCTATAGCCAAAACACATAAAAAAACAGTTTATGCGCACAGTCGTTTGAACAAAAAAATGGTTTTCATATAGATGTGCACAAATGACCACCCAATAAAAGAATGTTAATTATATAGAATTTAACGAGGAAAATTATAGTCTTAATTAAAAAAAAATAAAAATACCTCTCATTTAGTAAAATGTCCTTAAAAATTTAATTGCTTATAAAAGTTACATGATAATTAAAAATATATTAAATTTGTACAAGGCAATAAAGAAAATTCTATAACCTTCAAAATGAGACAAAACTTGACTCTATACGATGCACAGATGCAAAGTTACAAAATTTTTAAAAAATGTCCATGCGTCATATTTTCATTTTTTAAACACCCTGTATTTTCAAACATATTGACAAAAAGCAAAAAAAAATATATATGGGTGGGCTTATTTTCAATACTTACTTACTTCTTATTTTCTCGAAGAATTTTCGAGCCTCATTCCTGTCCCCATGCATCTCAATCTCCTCACACTCACGTCTTTCTGCCTCGCTTTTTTTACGCCTGAAAAGACGTCTCTCTTCCCTCCTCTTCTCTTTGTAACGCTCCTTCGCAGCTCGCGTAGCTACTGACTGCAGGGTGGATTTGTACGCAGCGTCTTTCTCTGCAGTGGCCGCGCGACACTCTTGGTCATACCACTGATTCCTCAGGGGGCGTTGGAATCCAAGCACCTCTTCGGCAGCCGTACGCATAGAGCAGGAGATATGATTCCACTGCGCGCTTATATCATCGAGAGGAGGAGTGCTTTGTCTAAGCAGGTTTGAGAGTCGAGTGGAAAAGGCTTGCGTTGTCTGTTGTGATTGCAGCTTTCCGACGTCTAGCTTTCTCTGCGTTTGGTTCCGTACGTTCTTCTCAGCGCTTAAGCGTGTGCGGACCTTGACTGCTACAAGGTAATGATCCGAGTCCATATTGGCACCTCGGATAGTGCATACGTCCATCACGCTTGAAGCGTGCCTTCCGTCAATCACAACGTGATCAATTTGATTTCGAGTTTTTTGATCGGGCGACAACCATGTGGCCTTGTGGATATCGAAATGTTCGAATCTAGTGCTACTAACTACCATGTTTCGTGCTGCGGCGAAGTCGATTAGCCTCGTTCCGTTATCGGAAGTGTTGGCATGGAGGCTAAATTTTCCGATTGTGGGACAATAGATGGCTTCTCTGCCCACCTTGGCGTTAAAATCGCCTAGCACGATTTTGATATCGTGGCGGGGGCAGCGCTCGTATGCGTTGTCTAGGCGCTCGTAGAAGCGCTCTTTTGTCTCGTCATCTTTCTCGTTCGTCGGAGCGTGTGCACAAATTAGGCTGATATGGAAATATTTAGCCTTGATGCGGATTGTTGCGAGCCTTTCGTCCACGGGCGTGAACCTAGAGACAAGGTGGCGGAGTCTCTTGCCGACCACAAATCCACATCCAAATTCGTGTCTCTCCGCATGGCAGCTGTAGTAGATATCACAGGACGCTTGTTTCGAACAGCCCTGGCCCGTCCATCGCATCTCCTGGATAGCGGTGATGTCAGCCTTATATTTTTCGAGGACATCTGCCAGCTGGATAGAGGCACCTTCCCTATAAAGGGTCCGGACATTCCAGGTGCATATCCGTAAATCATGGTCCTTAAAACGTTTGCGTGGGTCGTCATCGTTGTAATCGGTCGTTATCCGAGGCTTCTTTTTTGTTTTCATTGGGCGCATAGGTTTTTTCCGTGGTGGGACCCAAACCCAACGCACGAACCCTCACTCTGAGGGAGATGCTCGCCACTCACGAGGCTTCTTTTTTGTTTTCATTGGGCGCATAGGTTTTTTCCGTGGTGGGACCCAAACCCAACGCACGAACCCTCACTCTGAGGGAGATGCTCGCCACTCACTTTAGCCGACTTCTACACCGGGTGGTGTAGAGCGCCGTTTCCAGGGACTTCCACGAGGAGGACTTCCACCGAAGTGGAGGTGTCACCATTTGACAATTTGTCAATTCTGGTGACCAGTGAGTTGACTTGAGACGACACCGACAAGGATTGCGCTGGCTTCGCCATGTTGAAGCACTCAGACACGTTGCCTTGTGATAATCGCCCCCTATTATTATTTTCAATAAGCAATCCATAAAAAAATTGAAGCAAATCCAAAGTGCAAATGAATATTTTTGACGAAATCCGTTCGATTTGAAAAAGAATGCCTCATATGCAGATTCATATATTCAGAATTCATATATGGTGACAAGTTGTTTTCCACAACAGCAATACAAATTATGATATTTACAATAGATTCACGGTAAACATCCTGAATTACAGGACATTTGCAGCAAATCTATTGGCCTTTACTTACAGTTGGCTACTATAAAAAAGGCTTACGCTTGATTTATCCACAACAAATAAGTAAATCCAATGTTGTAAAAAGGTGTCAACACAAATATAACATTTGAAATTGATATTTTCAACACGTGATGAAAAATTATTTCTTTTCAGAGTACACCTTACTGACAACAACGCCAAGAGACCTGGTTCATCTGCAAAAATGGTTCAAGTCGTTGTACAATTTTACCGTCGAAGGCTTTATAAAGACGATGCCGATGTATAAAAATGATTCTTAATAAATGAAAATCCATTTGATGCCATTTATTTCAATAAAAAATACTCCGCGATTTCTTATGGGGTACCTTTTCCAAATCTTCATATTTGTAAGATGTTTACGTAAATTTGAAAGATATTTTCCAGAAATATTTATCATATTTGTCGGATATTTGAGAGATGGTTGACAATCTAAATAGGGCTGTGATATTTCTGGTAATCATCTTTGAATTGAAATATTTACAGTTGACTTAAAGCAAACATTCTAAGTGCTATGGACATTTGTTGGTTTATTCATCTGCATCCTGGTTATACCTGGATACTGTTTTAATGTTGGAATAAAAATAATACATTTGATTCATTTTATTTGAATTCAATAAAAATTACTCCGCGAATTTTAATGGAGTAACTTTACCAAATATTCCTCAATTTACTTCCTATTTGAAAGATTTTTAATTTATGGTTGCTATACGAAATCGTAAATTTGAAAGATGGTTGATAGCAATATTTAATGGATGTATCTAAGACAAGCGCCGATCCAGGGGGGAAAGGGGGAAGGTGAGGGGGGCGATCTCTCTCTCCCCCCCAATAAAGGAGCAGTTTTGAATTTTTCAAACAAATTAAAAAAAAAACACCAAATAAAAAAAGGCGCTTAATATTCAGAATTTTGCGCATTTTTAAAAGAGCGGTAACTAGAGAAAGGCGCTGAATTAAAAAAAAACACACACACACATACAAAATTAGCTTAATTCACAGAGTTTTTGCGCCTTTTGTAAATAGGCGTCTTTTCCATTTAGTGTTTGTTTTGATAATTTTTAAGTTATCCGCTGTTTTAATTTTGATGATTATTTGAATAGTTTACGCCTTTTGGAGCTTGTCTCTCTACATTGCGCCTTTGTGTAAAAATTACTAACTATCTTCAGATTACTAATATTCTGTAAATTACGCGCATTTTTAATTGATCGCTTTTTTTAATCTTGCGACATCTAAAATAAACTTTTTGACATTTTAATCTATGTTAAAATTGTCATATTTTAATGTTGACTTTTAATTGTCTACGAATATGCGCCATTGTATTTTGACAAAGATTCTGAAGAATACACAATTAGTGTTTTAAATATTTTGAGTTCTATATCAAACTGTCCCAAGACAAAATTTTTGGCAGGGTCGAAGCAGTTTAGAAACATTTTTTCCGCATATTTTAAACAGACAAAGGCGAAGTTTGTATCACCAGCTCTCTGTTTTATGTCCGATCCCAAAATATGCCGTGAATCTGCCATTAAAATTCCACAAAATTTTACAACCTGCTATACACTTCCGAAAATATACCATTTATCTGTATGTTGGTAGGAAATATGCCCTAAATATTCCTGAAAAATTACATAAATTTTGTCTCGGGGTATCAATATTAATGCGCCATAGATTTTAGAAAATATACATATTTTTTGTATATCTTCGTTGTAAAAGTTCGACAAATCATAATTTTAGATGTGTTGATGTATTTTTCATAATTAAAAATCAAATATTCACAAAATATAGTTTTTAAGTATGTCCAATCGGAACTGCGCTATAAGGTTATGATTGTTTCAAATTATAATTGAAGAAGTTATTAACAAAAAAAAAGTGTTTGCATGAAAAAATTAATTTTAACAAAAAATTTATTTAACCCTCTTCAACAACATTTTAGTTTTCCGTACTGTTTTAGATACCCTTTGAAAATTTGAAATATCTGAAAAATTTACTTTTTTCACCTGAAAATTAAATTTAAAATTTCTACTTAGGGATTGCTGCTTATGGATTTTTGCTTATATAATTTTAGTTCAAAATATATATAGCGATTTTTAATATTTTTTTTTCTTTAAAACTAGTTAACTTATATTAACCACGATTATTCGAATATAAACGTAACAAATGTATATGGCTGAAAATGTAATAAAATCGATATTGAAACAAAATTTATTTGATGACTTTTAGTTCTATAACGACGATTTATAATCCAATTTTTAAGTTATCAGTCTTTTTGAAATTAAAAATTTTGTTTGTTAATTAATTTAATTATTGGTCAAGTAACTATTACCTTTTACCAGAGACCAAAAATAATTTTCAAATTTTATGTAAAAAGTCATTGTAAGAAATGATGGCACTATAAAACATTATATAACATTCGATGAACATTTTTAATTTATGGACTTATTTTTATTATAGGACTATTAAATTTTAAAATATAATATTAATTATATTTGAGAGATATAAATAAAAGTTTGATTAATATTTATCAAAGTCAAAAATAATTATTTTTGATAAATATTTTCAAAAGTCAAATATAATTTTTATTTTAGATACATATTTATAAAAATATAAAAATTAATTAATATTTTTGATTTATATGGAAACAAGTCGTTACTCCTACCAAAAAATCTCCAAACAAACAAATTGGCTGAACTTTACATAACTGGATGAAGTGAAATATTTTTTTCTTCAAACTATCCCCTCTGTTTGGGGCACAGACTAAATTAGGGCGCGGTCGGACTTCTGGAACCATAGATAAATCGAAAACTTATACACCTACCTATACAAACATGTAGGTACTGAAATGAAAGGTATTGATCTCACGATTAATATTTAATTATGTTCATGGTCTGATAACCACAGTGACCTCAGGACCCTTTTTTGTTTTAACAACTGATTTAATTTTATACACGAATAATATATAGATACAAGAGTGGGTACTCAAAGAAGAAAATTACTCAGGAGTCAATTATACATTTTTGTATTTATGTTTTAAAAAATAAAAAATTTAATAACTTTCCAACGAAATATTATAATTAACTGCTGGGCCACTTCTAGAAAATTTAAAAAAGCATTTCAGCGTTACTTTCGTCGTCATTTTGATAAATAATTAAATATTGTTCTCAACAATCAGCATTTTCATTTTTTTTTACCTAATTACAAATCCTAAATTTAATAAGAAAGTAATAAATTTAAATACTTTTCGACACGTTTTTCACCCGTAGTCTTTCGTATTTAAATTAAATACTTTTTATTTAAACTTGAGTAAATACTTTTTATTCAAATTTATTACGTACGTAATAAAATTTGATGTAAATACTTTTTATTTAAATTTATTACGTATATAATAAAATTTGAAGTAAATACTTTTTATCACTTTTTACTAAGGTTTTAACATTTTATTTTAATCACAACATCATAAATACGTAAATTGGTATTTTAAAAACTATTTATTTCATATAAAGAAGATTAGGAACAGATAAAATATTATTTTTTTTTTTTTCAAAATTGTTAATAAAATTAAATACTTTTTTTATTTATTTTGAAATTAAACACGCACGTAATATTTTTTGTATGGAGTATAACGTTTATTATTACAAAAGTATTTAAATCAAATTTAAATAATTTTATTTAATTTTATTACGTCACTTTTTCTTAGTGTAAGAAATTAATAACTGAATTCAAGAATAATTCTACTTAGTTATTTTTTTGACAACTAAATAAATATTTTTCTTCAAATTAAAGATTTTTCGGTTTAGCTATATATAACTTCGTATACTTCTTGATTTCTTCTGGATTTTAGAATTTTTTTCCCTCCGTGTACTTTTTAGTTAAACTTGAAGTAAATATTTTTTAATTAAATTTATTACGTAGGTAATAAAATTTGAAGTAAATTCATTTTATTTAATTTTTTTACGTACGTAATAAAATTTTATGTAAATACTTTTTATTATTATAATTTTAATTTTATCACAACTTGATAAACATTATTTGATTTATTTTATGTAAATTTACGTAAATAAAAGTATAGCAACACATAATTTTTTTTCGAAATTTCTATATCACTCACGATGGTTAAGATAGGTTGGTGTAATCACGAACGTCTCAATTTAAAGATAGTAAAAGTTTTCAGATAAATGTATTGTAAGCATTGATTTCCTAGCTAAATATGTGTATATTAAAAAACATTGACATTGTAATAAGGTTATGACAATCATTTATTTCCTTTACGTAAATAAAGGTATAGCAACACATAATTTTTTTTCGAAATTTCTGTATCACTCACGATGGTTAAGATAGGTTGGTGTAATCGCGAACGTCTCAATTTAAATATAGTAAAAGTTTTCAGATAAATGTATTGTAAGCATTGATTTCCTAGTTAAATATGTGTATATTAAAAAACATTGACATTGTAATAAGGTTATGACAATCATTTATTTCCTTGCCATAACCTAATCAGTTACCTGATAAACATTAATTTAGTAATTATCTTTTAGGGACATTTCAAAAAGCGACCTTTATTAATGACCGAAAAATTAAAACTGTTCAAATCATTGATACAAGATTAGATTTTGAATCTTAAATATGTGAATATAAATATCTGAAAAGAAAATGTATTAAGGACTGCGTCGAATAAAATTGTCCGTTACATATCTTCCCATAATGTGCTATTTCAAGATTCAAATTAAAAAAATTTGATCATAGTAGCTCTGAATTAAATGGCAGCAAATAATTTGTGTCAGTTATAGTCAATACAAAATTTATTTAACGCGAAAATGGCAAACGAAGTGGAAGTGCGAGAAAATATAATTAAAAATTTTCAAAGACAACCTAGTTGGTCTTTTAAAAAAATTGCCAAGGAGGTAGGGGCTAACCCTAAGACCATTTCTCGCGTTATCAACCGCTTTAAGGAAGACCTGAATATTGATCGGAAGAAAGGTTATGGTAAAAAAAAGGCCCACATGATCGTGAAAAGTCGAAGAAGGTTGTGAATATTTTAAAGAAAGATCCAAGCATATCCGAAATTGGCGAGAAAGGCGGATTGCTCAGAATCTTTCGTGCGCAGGACTAAGAAGCTGCACTCAGAAGAAAATGTACCATTAAGTACTTTATGGTACGACCATTGATCTTATGGTTCATGTATTAATAGTTTTTTTTTTTTAAATCAAAAGTTTTCTAATTAATTCAATAGTATTTGAAAAATTCAGTACCATAAATTTAAATATTTCAATATTATTATTTTAAATAGAATAAATACTGTTGTTTTAATGGTTTCCTCCTATAATAATAAACGTGGTGTAAAAAACATAAAACGAATGCAAACATGTTCGTTTTGTACGTCATTCTGCGTGGTTACTCAAAATGGTCGCATGTATTTTTTTGTTATAATCCACATTATTAAACGCGACATTGGTAAGGGCTCAATGTATTTAATGTAAATAAATTATATTTATATATTTATTTATATTTTTATTTATTACAGAAAATAAATAATACATCGAACTTCTATTATGGCAACGGACTCAAAAATAACTGCAGACTCAAGAACTACAATCAATTACTGGAAACCAAAGCAAACATTAAATGTGTTATAACCTTTTCAGCAAGAAGTGTCTCTTTATGTGTGTGTGTTGTAAAACTGATTATCAATTTGGACATTTAAATAAAATAATATATACAATAAATTAACTAAAATACATTTTTGTTTTAATAAATTATTAGGTCAATGTAATACGACTATACCATAAAATTAATAATACGTGTCATTAAATTTGTATATGTCTTTCTTATTGTAATTAAAATATCACATTATAAAATTTATGGTACAACCACACATTGTATTAACAATTTCAATATTACTGAACTAATGGGACGCATCCTATTGACCAATTTTAATGGTATAAATTATTGTTTTTCTATTGAAATACTATCAATTTACCATGATTATTTTCTGGGTGTGGGCTGAAGACGTACAAGGTCCAAAAAGTTCCGGATAGAAATGCCGTCAAGAATGAAACCGCAAAACAACGAGCTAAAAAGCTGAACCAAGATTCTTTTTTTAAATTCGATTACTGCATACTGGACGACGAAAGTTATGTTTTAGCGGACTTTTCTCAGCTACCTGGGCAGGAATTTTATACAGCCGATTCTCGAGGAAATGTCGCTGAAAAATTCAAATAAAAAAAAATGACAAAATTCCCAAAGAAATTCCTTGTTTGGCAGGCAATTTGCAGTTGTGGAAAAAGGAGCAGCTCATTCGTGACATCGGGTACAATTAATAGCGAAATATATGTTAAGGAATTCTTGCAAAAGAGATTGCTTCCATTTTTACGCTAACATGAAGTGTCCACATTTTTTGGCCTGACCTCGCTTCATGTCACTACAGCAAAACGGCCTTAGAGTGGATCCAACAAAATGCAGTGATTATGGTGCCTAGAGAAGCCAATCCATCAAACTGTCCATAACTCAGGCCGATTGAGAGATACTGGGCTTTAGTAAAAAGGGAGATGAAGACAACAAAAAAAGTAGCCAAAGACCTTCAAGACTTTAAAAGAAAGTGGTCTTCAACAGCTGTGAGGGTGTCGGACACTACCATTACAACATTATTGGAAGGGGTTCCGGAAAAATTAAAACTTTTTATTAAAAAATATTAATTTCTGGCTTTTTTATATATTTTTTTTAAATCTAAAAATAATTTGCAAAATAAAATATTTTATTCCATAAAAATTCGATTACTAGATTTTTTCTTTTTTGTAGTGGACAATTTTATTCGACGCAGTCCTTACGTTAACGGTAATGTATAAAAAACGCTCATAAAGTCACGATACTCTTGTGGGGAGGGAAAAAAGTAATAAAAATATTTTATGTAAATTTATGTAAAGAAAGGTATTGCAACACATAATTTTTTTTCGAAATTTCTATATCACCGTGAGTTAAGATAAGTTAGATTATTTATAGAATATATCAACTCTAAGGGACATAATCTAATAATGTCCACTCTGAAGCGGTGATAATCCCAAATTCCATATTACTAAATATTATCCCATATTGAATTATGTCACTTTTTGTAGTAAAATTTTGGATTTGTTAAAAAGTAACATTACTACTTCGGTGATTTTACTTACTTTACTTAAGTGTGGTTCAGTGTAATAGAAAAACTGAGTATCCTGTCAAAATCAGCACCAGCGAATTATCTACAGAAATCGATAAAACAGCAAACATGTTTGTTTAGTAATGGTAAGAAGTCTTCGTAACTTTCATCGTTTTTTGTTCAAAAATCATTATTTTAAAACATTTTTATTAGGTAGCTTTCTTGTCTGTCTGTTCGGTACAAATTTTGCAATTGATTTTAAACTACCTTCGCGATGAGCTACAGACTTGAGATTTTAAATATTGCCTAACTGGATGACAATGCAATATTATAGATCTTAATGGGTCTATCGTCATGGTTCCATATTAAAAACACATTGAAACATGAATATTTTTCATTTTAATAATATTAGGCCTTTTGAATTCTGTCAGACGAAAATCTAACTGACACAAAAAATAAAAAAAATAAATAAAAAATATTTTTTAATATAAAACGTTTTTAAAGTGAATTTTTAGTATGATTTAAAATAAAACGTGGGGGCGGATCCTTAAAGTTCACATTAAAAACGTTTATATTAAAAAATATTTTTTATATCATATTTTTTTGTGTATTTGATTAATTAAAATAGTAAGCAATGTTTTAATCATAAAAACTTAAAATATGATAAAATAAAAAAAGAACTTGATTTTGTATGCAAAAACTGGAAACCTTTCTACCTTTCTGGCAAAAAAGGATTATCTGGAAACACTGCACATATTAAATGATTTTGTAGTGGTTACTTCCAAAAATAAAACTTATACATAAATATAGTTAAAAATATTTCTTTGTATAATAATTTCAAACTATAAATTTAAATGCGTACACCCAGAAAAAAATTCCCTCAAATCCCATTTAAATTGGCCAATAAGCCAATTATTGATTTAATAGTATACAAAAAATAAATATTTTCATATAAACTCAATGGAAATGTCATGGTATTTTGTAGTATTTAATGGTATTTTCCGATTAAAATAATAATGTATCCTATTGACTATTTTTAATAGTAAAAAAACTATTTTATGTAGAATTTTTTTCTGAGTGTACGTAATAAAATTAAAAACATTTTTTGAAATTAAATACGCTGGTAATTTTTTTTTGTATGAATATTTAAGTTTTTTATTACAAAAGTATTTAAATAAAATGTAAATAAATTTTATTACGTCATTTTTTTTCTTAGTATAGCATATAGCAATTTGTCATGTACTTTGAGTAACCAAATAAACTAAGTTTAAAGACAAACAAAATATTATATTCTACTTTTTCTCGCAACCTCACTTAATATTTCTGTAGCATAAAAATAACGATGCAAACTAAAATAACGGTTAAATTTTAATGTTTTTATACGGCTTTCATATTGTCACGCCCGGAACCGAAAAGATACAGTCAACTGGGGTGACTTTGACCCGAAAAACTGTATATGTCGATTTTGTAATACTTATAATTCGCTATTTTGTAATGGAATTAATATTTCATTATTTAATAAAATATTGTAAGTATGTCCTCTTTAAGTATCAGAAATCACAATTTCATGGTGTAATAACAGTAATTATAAAAAATTAAAAAATAAAATGGTTCAAAGTCACCTCGCGGGAGAGGTGACTTTAGCCCAAACATGTTAATCACCAATTTTATATATGTTTTTATGGAACTATAATATGACTATGATACTACATCATCATAAATGTTTTACTGGAAATCCAGATCACTTGAAACCCATATATTTCGAATAATAAGTATGGTAATAAGGATTAATATGAAAAAGATAAGCAACATTTTGTATTTTTCAAAACCTTATTTAATGGAATTTAACTTATATAGATAACACAAAATAATCAAGTAAAATAGTCAACTAATGTGTAATATCAATTACGAAAAATAAAATATGACTCATTTATAATAAACACACCTCTTTTAGTAAAGGTTTTATGTGGATCTATTTTTTTTATATATCTAAACAAATAATGGCCTCATTCAGTTTGTACCCGCCTCAGTCTTGCAATTAAATCAACTGCATTATTATAAATTTAAATTATTTTGTCAATATCTGACATTAAATAAAAAACCAACAAAAATTCAACCACGTTTATTTTTAAAATGGGAAAATATAGTATATATTTGGAAAAGAATGGAACAATAAACCCACAATTTCACATGAGTTATTTTAACATTATCTATACACGTTCGAATTATTTGATGTGGATTTTAACCGGTTGAAAGTCACCCCCATGCATAATTTGGGGCGACTTTAACTAGAGCCAAATTCACCCCAAAAACATTAATTTTAAGAACGATTAAATAAAATAAATAATTAAAAATAGTAATGGACTAAAATGACAATACATATATGGTTTATTAGAAAGAAAATATATTAATTTCTAACATAAACAATGTAACGTATTGATATCATACGTATATTTACATTGATTTTGTTCGTAAATAAAATTTATACTTTTCAGCTACATTTACAAAGATATTTATATATAGGAATATGAGAGCTAAAAGTTAAGGAAATAACATTACGCAGATAGAAAAGGCTCCAAAGAAAATTATTGTAAAAGGATTGAAATCTGTACGGCACTTGGATGCTGAGAAAATTTGATTGCAAGCATTATTTTTTGTTTGGCCAAAGTCACCTCCGGAAGTCTAAAGTCACCCCAGTTGACGGTATATTTATTATCAGGTGAAGCTAAATCTAATTTATACGGCATTCTGAAAATTGTTACTTTGACTTCCTGGTAATTCCAGAACATTTTTTATATCTCATTGAAATCGGTAACGTCCGGAACATTTATTATCAAAAGTGTAAAGAACAGTATAAAACCAAAATTGTAAAAAAAAAATTAAAAAACAATAGGGAATTTAAATCGTACATTTCGTAATAATTATTATTACCCAGTCTACCACGTCTCGGAGCACTTCGATACCTCGAAGCTTTCTCGAACTGCATTTGATGAAAAAGTTCAATCTCGTAGCTTTATCGCAACAATAAAATTTTATGATATGATAAATATACATTTTTCATATCGATATCGCAATATTTTTTCGAACCATATAGAACAATGTTCTATAATTGTTCTATAACAAATGCAGAATATTGCAAATGTCTGTTAAAAATGTATTATTTTCCTTTATAAAACGACGAAATATCGGGTTTATGGGTGCCTTTTATCTGCCAAAAAGGAAAATGCCACCCAAAATTTACCAAATATAATGTTGACTCAAAATAATCTGTTCACTTGCCTACAGGTACATAAGGATGTTCGGACTATAGATTTAATTTTTTTTTGTATTGAAGTGAAGGAAAATTTAATTATATTATTCTGTGACATAGAAATATTACAATAATTTAAAAATATCTATTATTTATTGGTATTATTAATGGACATCCTCTTGCCAAGAACTTATAAAACAGTTATGGCCTGTAGAAATTGTCATAATTTGATATACATTTATACAATTTGAAAATATATTTGGTTTTATTTTACTTTATTTTATTTTAAATAAAATTTTATTGAAATAAAATTTAAAAACATAGTGTGCTTTCCATTTGTTTGTTTCTATTTATTTTTATTTTTGATGTCAAAAAATGTGTATTCAAAAAATTAATTTAAACAATGACAGAGTTTGTTGACTGTATTTCGAAACATTTTTTGTTTATATAAAATTTAAACATTTCGATATATACGAAAATCCCAGTAAGCAGTAGCAGAAAATAACAGCTGATACTATTACTGAAATGGAGGTTGTTAGGAGTTTTGTCGATGCAATCGATTCAGAAGATGGTCTGATAAATGGATGATGAGGGACAGTTAGTTATTTAGTTAAAGATGCTTAATAAAATAGATTTAGTTTTTTTATGTTTGGTGTTTTATTTCCTGATATCATTGCACTATTCAATGCGATATCGATCCATTGTTTTTATTCTCGTTTCGAAAAAAACTGCGATATGTCGCAACGATCTATGCGTGCAATTTAGTACGGCATGCGATAATAGACCGAAATCTGATTCAATATCGTACGAATTCTTCGACATATTGTATCGTTCTTGTATCAATATCGAAACGAATGGCAGACTGGGTATAGTTATAGTTATTCCATATTCACATTTCCATTGAGAAATATCGTACTTTATTTTGAAACAATACAAACTTTTAAGAAATATTGAAAATAAAAAACACATAATTTAAAAAACACAAAAATCGTATTATTTATCGTATTATTAGAATTCAGACCTCGAAAGTTTCTGATAATTTTTAATATTTTTTTACCTGCCTTCTTAAATGAACAGTTTCACAAATTCGGTTGTTATTATTTTTGAAATTAATTTAATAATACACAATTTGAATCACTGTTGTGTTGGATGTATGTATTTTACCGCAATTGCACTTTCACGTCGTATTATATTGTTATTTTTAAAATAAAAATTTTACATTTTTTATTAAGTTGTTTAATCTATCAACTATTTTGTTTCTGAACAATTACACTATGTGCTGTATTTCCAATTACTAAATCAAATGCACTCGCAAAATTGTTCAATCCCGTACTTTTGACAATATTATTTTGAAGGAACGAACTAAACCCACCTACCGCCACAGCATAGCACTGATTCCCAAGTATTTTACTCAACAATACTGAATGAAGTCTTTTTCGTATGTCGTTCTTTAATGGCACAACAATCGACCGACAACCATGCGATTACGATCGTCGAGTTCGACTTAAACGTCGTGTTTGTTCGGCAACGAACTGCAACGAACTGCAACTCAGTTCTTATTCGTGTTGAAGAGTTGCAGCACATAAAAGGGCATCAAACATGTCGTGTAGATTGTTCGTAAAAGCGGACATACGTGAACAAAATGATGATATTTGGAACAAAACTATATTTTTATTTAAATTTCAATTCTTTTGTATAATATTACATAAATAAAAGACCCTCTAAGAGTAATTTGTAACCATTTTTCTTATAACATTAATTGTGTAAGAGATATGAGTCTTAAAGGTAGGAAAAAAAAATTGCATTTCTTACATAGATATATGAAAATACATATTGGAACATAACTGAAATATCCTTGCATATCCTCTAAAATCCTTCTGAAGAAAAAGTAGCTTCCGGTTTGCTTCGGTTTACAAGAAAATTGTAGTGAATACTACTTATTAACAGAGAAACAATCTAACGAAACGAGACTTGAAAATCTAGAATTTCAATTTTATTTCTAAAACTAAAATACAATACAAATGAATCTAAATTATTATAAATTTTGTTCGCTACACAAACAGCAAGTAGTTTATAGCAAATAGATTTTAACACTTTCACTCGAACAAAATTTATTTACAAAGTTATTCCCATTAATTTTGAACAATATAAATGCTTCTTAGTTGGCACCGCTTTAGTGAGACTGTCAGCCAGTGTGACCAGATTGCACGAAAAATCGCCGATTGTGAGATATTTTTTACCTCTAGGCTCCTTTTTTAAAATAAACGTATTTTTAAATCAGGGCTAGGAACCGAAATTCTATTCCCTGCGGTTCCAGTTCCGGTTCTATAAAAAAATAAAAAAATGGTTCCGGTACCGGTTCCGGTACTTAAATTATTTTTTATGTAGGTTTCAGTTCCGGTTCCGGTTCTATAAAAAATAAAATAACGATTCCAGTTCGAGTTCCGGTTCCACAAACAAGCCAAAAAACACAATAAAAATATAAATATTTTTTATTTTTACGTATGCATATAAAAATTAATTGCCGTGCAGTAGTCTCGCAAAAACATGAGAACAAATCGACTGATTTAAATGATTTTATTTTGTTTTATTCGTCTCAATACTGGTAATTCGGAAAATTCCCAAGAAAAAACCGGAAAATCGGAAAAATTGAATTTTTTTTTTTGTATGAGAATGCATTGCTAATTGTATTTTAATAATGAGGATTCGTTTATATAGAGACTATGGATAGATTGGACAAAGCGGAGTGGCACGTCCCCTACAACTAAACTTTTTTAAATGCAATTTTTCCTGACCTCCTAAG
Organism: Dryomyza anilis; assembly: GCA_951804985.1. Classification (NCBI taxonomy): domain Eukaryota; kingdom Metazoa; phylum Arthropoda; class Insecta; order Diptera; family Dryomyzidae; genus Dryomyza; species Dryomyza anilis. Next base: position 50,954,240 of record OX638135.1, read on the forward strand.
AGGAGATTTTAATAATGTGACGCGATATGTTTTTAGTTTGTAGCATTACAAACTATTTGGATATAAGAAACTGCATATTTCTGCAAAAGTTGTTATAATCCAAAACTCCATCATATCTTTCTGATAAGCTACGTATTAGCGTTTCATATAGTAGCCTAAATTAAATTTTGCCAAAATTTAACTATCTACAATCTACAATGCAAATACTATTTTTCATTAACGCAATTCGACTCTGGAACTCATTACCACTTAGTATTTAAAATATAAACAGAACATGTAGATTCAGGTATTATATACTAATACATTTTTCAGAACAATAATATATTAACATCTTAAATCTATTAAGTAACCACACATCTAATTTCTCTTTAAATATGCTAAATTATAAGTACAATTTTCGCATTCTTAATTTTTTATAAACTGAGCTTTTGATTATCTACGTAATTTTAATTTTGTTGAACTGTTAAATAATCACTTCTTATTGTACTAATACATAAATCAAATCAAAAAAATATATACGAAAACTTCGCACCGGTGAAGCTGTGCCCATGTCCTGCTAGTATATATACAACGAAAACAAACTGTATTCATAGAAAGAAAATGTCTTAAAAATAAATACATATGTATTTGATTTACGTCCTTACACAAATGTATTCGTTTTTACTTCATTGATATAGTTATTTTGTATGCAATTAACTACATAATTTTACTGCAATTATGTACAATTTTTAATACATTTGTATTGAAAATAACTACATTTTGTCTTTCTTGTTATTTGAATACAAATTTATTTGAATAATGCCCTACAGTGCTACATGCTGCTCTCCCAAACATAATTGAGCCGGCAATGTAATACCTTAGGTGCTTTATACAAACAAAAGTATTATTTCATTGACAAACATTATTATAATAACAGCCAAATATATTTTTGTTTTATTTCAGACATATTTATGTTCAGAATGAATAATTTTCGGCGTTATTGCAAACATATATATGTTTGAATGTGAAAAACATTTAATTTACATATTGATGTTTACATTTCATATAAATGTAAAAATAGTAAATTTAGTGCTAATCTTTACACAATATTCTTTTTTTTCCCTTTTTTTAAATTGCATTTTGTTTATTCATATATACTTATAAACTTAGACTTTTATTTTTTTATTACACATCTTTTATTTATACTTAATAATATTATTTCCATCTATTGTCCCTACTTTGAGTTCAGTGAATTACGGATGAATTAGATATTTCACAAACAGCCACTATCTGGTATTTACAGTAATTGGCGGTACTTAAACCAATTCTTCCACCAAAAAGATCTTTTGAACTATATAAAAAGTATTAATGTGAATGTTGAGTGCTGACTGCTAAAAGTAGGCAGCGTTGTCATTTAATTGTGATATGACAAATGAAAAAATTCCAAACACACATATAATCTAAATAATGCTATTATTTTTAAATTCGTTGTCACCCAGTAACAATCACGAATAAACAAATACACATCATTCAAAGAACCTTTTATTGACGTTGGGTATGTTAAATAGCGGGAATATCAAACATATATATATTTATATCTCATGAAAAATAGATATTTCTACAGAAAAATTAATATAGTCAATTTATGGAAATCCGCGATTAAAGCAATTTATGTTTAGATATCGTATAATAATATTTCAATATGAACAAAATAATAATACGATTCAATTATAATGTAATTAGATTTTTCTCATAATATTTATATGGTGATTTTGAATTACATTATATTTACATTCAAACATATTCCAACAAATATTTTCTATCCGTGTATATATTTGGTACATACATAAGGACTATTTCGAAAATTTTTTAACTCCTTTTGTGGATATGGTAAAAAATCTAAAACTATGAGTATTTGTAAGGATTTGTCCACCTTGATTTTATAAATTTTTAATTTATTCTGTAAAGTAAAATATAAACTACTGGCTAATATTAATTTGCATTAAACATGTGCCTATACGTGTTATTTCCCTGGTGTCGTTTACCGAAAAACGAAATACCAAACCGTCTGTGAATAAGTAGTATAATTGAAATAAATTGGGACAGGAAAAACAACTACATTTTTAATCAAATACTTCTGGAAGTAATGGATATTTTGATTGTTGCCACACCATTATTAGTGTTAGCTTTATATAATACTTTACGAAAAATCATTAAAATATTGAACTACTAACGCATGTTTTTACGAATTTAAAACAGGGCTCGGGTGGAACGGGAACTGGAACCGAAACCGTTTCATTTTTATAGAACCGGAACTGGAACTGGAACCGTTATTTAAATTTTTTATGGAACCGGAACTGGAATCGTTATTTTATTTTTTTTATAGAACCGGAACCGGAACTGGAACAGAAAACCAGAACCGGAACTGGAACTGAAACCATTACTAAATTAATTAGATCAGAAATTAATATATCAAAAAAATAATATTAAATCAATTTGGACAATAAAATTGGTAACAAAAACAAATATTAATTAAGTTACACATGTGTACAATGACATGTACAATGACATGAGTACAATGGCATTTTAAAAAATGTTGAGCTTTGCAAATTTTCTTTATATGTACATTAGACTGACAATGTCTTTGTATGAAAAAAAAATCATCGAGTTTGATTTTGAAGGTCACCCCCTAGAAATGGTCTATTGAATGAGAAAATCGATGTGGAGAATTTTCAGCCAAATCCGAATATGGGAAATAGACCAGTCGGGACCTCAAAGTAGGCGTTTTCGAATCTAAATCAACAATTTCAAAATTGAATTGAAATGACGTCCCTCAAAGGCAATAAACTAAAAATGTGGGTATGTCATCTTTTGGAAAATTATATTAGCTTTTCAACCAACTATAAATGAAAAAAATCGGATACGAAATACAGAAGCAGTGATTATTTAAACAGGCATCCTTCGTTTTTTTTATTTTCATCAGTTAAGCCTGGCCCGAAACAAATTAATCTCAAAAGTAGATGCCCATCTCAATTTTTTTTAGAATATGTTTTTAACATTCCTTGCGATTATTTTAAGATGAATTTAAATTTATTATTAATTACTAAAAAATTAGTAAAAACTGCATCAAAAAATGCATTAATATCACAATATTTTAAAAAGTCTACAATTTTTTTTTATTCATCATAAAATAATCGCAAGGGATGTAAAAAATATTTTTAAAATAAATTTGAGTTTAAAGTGTTTCAGGCTAGGCGTGACAGATGAAAATAAAAAACGAAGGATACCTGTTAAAATAATCACTGCTTCTGTATTTTGTATCCGATTTTTATACCCTACACTAAGAGTGAAAGGGTATATTCAGTTTGGTACGCCGTTTGTAACACCCAGAAGGAAGCATCTCCGGTATGGAAAAGTATATATATTCTTGATCAACATGACCTCCTGAGTCGATTTAGCGATGTCCGTCTGTCCGTCTGTCTGTCCGTCTGTCTGTCTGTCTGTTCGTCTGTCTGTCTGTCTGTCTGTCTGTCTGTCTGTGCGTCTGTGCGTCTGTCTGTCTGTTGAAATCCCTACTACTTTTAAAATTGAAGAGCTAGATAAATGAAACTTATAACTTAGATTACTAATATACCTACGCTGTATGTGCGAAAAAGATGACGAGATCGGTCCATTGTGACCTATGATCCGACCACTTATGTTCAAATACCTCATGTAAAATGTACATATAAAGATCAATTAAGTATACGTATGTATACGTGCTTAGGTAAACTTTCTTGGTCAAATATATATTGACATCATGCTCAAATACATGATAATAATGTTTTCCGGCGAAAAGACTTGTGGTTCACAAAAAAAAATCGAAATTCGGTACACCTACCCATTTGTAAATATGGGTATCAAATAAATGAAAATTCTTCAGCGATTGAATGTTTGTAGTTATTTTCAGGATTCGTATACTCTGGTCTATACGAATCCTCACTTTGAATGGTAACCACACATATGTGTAGGGTATTTATAGTCGGCTTAGACCGACTATAATTTTGATAATCCTAACTATCATAATTACACCTACTTTAAAATTTCTCATTTGATCTAACCTTCCCAACTGGTTTTTCATTTATAGTTGGTTGAAGAGCTAATACAATTTTCCAACTAATGACTTACCCACTTTTTTAGTTTAATGTGTTTGAGAAATATAATTTCAATACAATTTCAAAATAGTCGATTTATGTTCGACAACGCTTACTTTGAAGTCCTGGCGAGTCCATTTCCCATATTGGGATTTCGCTGAAATTTCTTCACATCGATTTTATCATCCAATAGAGCATTTATATGGGGTGACCTCCTCTCGATTCGAAATCATGATTTTTCCATGAGTCAAATGTACATATTGATTGTCATACAAAATATATTTTATATTTATAACATATATTTCGTTCACTTATTTATCAAAAGTTGTATATTTTTGACGTTTTACTTACGTTTAAGTATGGATCCATGCAACTTTCTAAATGGTCAATTCCCATATAATGCTTATATATATATATATATATATATATATATATATATATATATATATATTTATATATATAGATATACATATATAGATATATATATATATATATATATATATATATCTATGTATATATATATATAGATATATATATATATATATATATATATATATATATATATATATATATATATATATATATATATATATATACCCACACGACGTTTGAATACAAACACAATTCATTTTCAATTTTCTATAAAAGTCTATTTAGCCCCTTATCATGTATCTTTTTATTATTGTCTCGTTTTCAGTACCCTTCGTCTAAAATTGGTGTGACGTATCTCTTCGTTTCTCTCTTTGATTTGAACGATTGTTCAATATTTTTGTTTTGCCAACTTTGCCAAATTTCATTTCTTTTACCATCGCGTATGATTTATATGAAACAACTTTCAAAACAAGCGTACACAACTTTTCGTTTAATACATGAATAAAAAATTGTAGTCACATATTATTCATAATAAATTGTCACCCGTTCGAGTTTAATCGCTGCCGTATGAAACTGTCTCCTAATATTCTAAAAACCCTGTCACCTAAATTCCTTCTTTAAAGGTCACTAAGTTTAATTTCTAAAGTGTGATGATTCTCCGTCCGTCTTACACCACCCCTATACTCATGTTGGTGCAGTTAAAGATAAAATGTCAATATTTAATATAATTAAACATTTCAGATAAGTTCAAATCTTTGAAACCACACCATCTGGGAAGATGATTTTTAGCTAATAACTTAAAATAGTGTTGTTTCACCATACCATACATATTGGTGTTAAAGAAATACGGAATGTAGTTAAAATAAATTAAGATAAAGTCATGTATATACATATTTCGGACGTATTAAAAAAAAAATGTAGTTATTTTCAATACAAATGTATTAAAAATTGTACATAATTGCAGTAAAATTATGTAGTTAATTGCATACAAAATAACTATATCAATGAAGTAAAAACGAATACATTTGTGTAAGGACGTAAATCAAATACATATGTATTTATTTTTAAGACATTTTCTTTCTTTGAATACAGTTTGTTTTCGTTGTATATATACTAGCAGGACATGGGCACAGCTTCACCGGTGCGAAGTTTTCGTATATATTTTTTTGATTTGATTTATGTATTAGTACAATAAGAAGTGATTATTTAACAGTTCAACAAAATTAAAATTACGTAGATAATCAAAAGCTCAGTTTATATATATATATATATATATATATATAAATAAATATATATATATATATATATATATATATATATATATATATATATATATATATATATATATATATATATATATAAATATAAATATATATATATATATATTTATATATATATATATATATATATATAAACTGAGCTTTTGATTATCTACGTAATTTTAATTTTGTTGAACTGTTAAATAATCACTTCTTATTGTACTAATACATAAATCAAATCAAAAAAATATATACGAAAACTTCGCACCGATGAAGCTGTGCCCATGTCCTGCTAGTATATATACAAGTTTATGTTAATGAAGGGTATCGTTTGCAGTCCTTAAAATAAATTTACAAAAAAAGGGACATATTTATGAAATTAGGAAATAAAATGGTAATTTTTGCCATGTAATTTCTCCTAATCCGGGAACGATATCAGGGTAATATTTTTTACCACATTGATTATGATTAAAAAAAAGTTAGTGCGAACAAAGGATATCGTTTGCAGTCCTTGAAATTAATTTACAAAAAAATTAGAATAAAACTGTTTTTTTTTGCCATGTAATTTCTTCTAATCCGGGAAAGATATCGGGATCATATTTTTTTGATTTTTTATCACATTGAATATGATTAGAAAAAAGTTAGTGCGAACGAAGGATATCGCTTGCAGTCCTTGAAATAAATTTACAAAAAGGAACAAATGTATGAAAAATGGTAGTTTTTGCCAAGTGAATTTCTCCTAATCCGGGAACGATATCGGGATGATATATATTACATTTTTAACCACATTGATTGTGATTAGAAAAAAGTTAGTGGGAATGACGGATATCGCTTGCAGTCCTTGGTATAAATTTACAAAAAGAGGAACAAATGTATAAAAAATGGTAATTTTGCCATATAAATTCTCCTAATCCGGGAACGATATCGGAATGATGATATATTTTTTATTTTTTACCACATTAATTGTGGTTCGAGAAAAGTTAATGTGAACAGAGAATATCGCTTGGAATAAATTTACAAAAAAGGCACAAATGTATGAAATTAGAATAAAAAAGGTAATTTTTGACACGTAATTTTTCCTAATCCGGGAAATATATCGCTATGAATTTTTTTTATTTTTTACCACATTAATTGTGATTAGAAAAAAGTTAGCGCGTATGAAGTATATCTGTCGGTTTAATTGATATAAAATTATTACTCTAAACGCTTTAAATTAAATAAGTAAATTTTTAACGGAAATGGTAGTATTTCACAACAATTTTCTTGTAAACCGGAGCAAACCGGAAACTACTTTTTTTTCAGAATGTGTATTTTGTAAAAACCTAAATACAATTTTAAGGATTTGAGAGGATATGCAAGGATATTTTAGTTATGTTCCAATATGTATTTCCATATATTTTTGTATGGAATGCAATTTTGTTCCTAACTTTGAAGACTCATATCTCTCAAACTGTTAATGTTATAAGAAAAATGGTTACAGATTAGTCTTAGTGGGTCTTTTATTTATGTAACAATAAAAAATAAATTTGAAAATTTAAAAATAAAAAAATTGCGTTTTGTTCAAAAATTTCATCACTTTGTTCACCGTGCGTCGTGTGGGTATATATATATATATATATATATATATATATATATATATATATATATATATATATAAGCATTATATGGGAATTGACCATTTATAAAGTTGCATGGATCCATACTTAAACGTAAGTAAAACGTCAAAAATATACAACTTTTGATAAATAAGTGAACGAAATATATGTTATAAATATAAAATATATTTTGTATGACAATCAATATGTACATTTGACTCATGGAAAAATCATGATTTCGAATCGAGAGGAGGTCACCCCATATAAATGCTCTATTGGATGATAAAATCGATGTGAAGAAATTTCAGCGAAATCCGAATATGGGAAATGGACTCGCCAGGACTTCAAAGTAAGCGTTTTCGAACCTAAATCGACTATTTTGAAATTGTATTGAAATTATATTTCTCAAACACATTAAACTAAAAAAGTGGGTAAGTCATTAGTTGGAAAATTGTATTAGCTCTTCAACCAACTATAAATGAAAAACCAGTTGGGAAGGTTAGATCAAATGAGAAATTTTAAAGTAGGTGTAATTATGATAGTTAGGATTATCAAAATTATAGTCGGTCTAAGCCGACTATAAATACCCTACACATATGTGTGGTTACCATTCAAAGTGAGGATTCGTATAGACCAGAGTATACGAATCCTGAAAATAACTACAAACATTCAATCGCTGAAGAATTTTCATTCATTTGATACCCATATTTACAAATGGGTAGGTGTACCGAATTTCGATTTTTTTTTGTGAACCACAAGTCTTTTCGCCGGAAAACATTATTATCATGTATTTGAGCATGATGTCAATATATATTTGACCAAAAAAGTTTACCTAAACACGTATACATACGTATACTTAATTGATCTTTATATGTACATTTTACATGAGGTATTTGAACTTAAGTGGTCGGATCATAGGTCACAATGGACCGATCTAGTCATCTTTTTCGCACATACAGCGTAGGTATATTAGTAATCTAAGTTATAAGTTTAAAAGTAGTAGGGATTTCAACAGACAGACAGACGCACAGACAGACAGACAGACAGACAGACAGACAGACGGACAGACGGACAGACAAACAGACAGACAGACAGACAGACAGACAGACAGACGGACAGACGGACATCGCTAAATCGACTCAGGAGGTCATGCTGATCAAGAATATATATACTTTTCCATACCGGAGATGCTTCCTTCTGGGTGTTACAAACGGCGTACCAAACTGAATATACCCTTTCACTCTTAGTGTAGGGTATAAAAATCGGATACAAAATACAGAAGCAGTGATTATTTTAACAGGTATCCTTCGTTTTTTATTTTCATCTGTCACGCCTAGCCTGAAACACTTTAAACTCAAATTTATTTTAAAAATATTTTTTACATCCCTTACGATTATTTTATGATGAATAAAAAAAAATTGTAGACTTTTTAAAATATTGTGATATTAATGCATTTTTTGATGCAGTTTTTACTAATTTTTTAGTAATTAATAATAAATTTAAATTCATCTTAAAATAATCGCAAGGAATGTTAAAAACATATTCTAAAAAAAATTGAGATGGGCATCTACTTTTGAGATTAATTTGTTTCGGGCCAGGCTTAACTGATGAAAATAAAAAAACGAAGGATGCCTGTTTAAATAATAACTGCTTCTGTATTTAGTGTCCGATTTTTTTCATTTATAGTTGGTTGAAAAGCTAATAAAATTTTCCATCTGATGACTTACCCACTTTTTTAGTTCAATGTGTTTGAGAGATATAATTTCAATACAATTTCAAAATTGTCGATTTATGTTCGAAAACGCTTACTTTGAAGTCCTGGCGAGTCCATTTCCCATATTCGGATTTCGCTGAAATTTCTTCACATCGATTTTATCATCCAATAGAGCATTTATATGGGGGTTTTACTAATTTTTTAGTAATTAATAATTAATTTTAATAATTTAAATTCATCTTAAAATAATCGCAAGGAATGTTAAAAAGATATTCTAAAAAAAATGGAGATGGACATCTACTTTTGAGATTAATTTGTTTCAGGCCAGGCTTAACTGACGAAAATAAAAAAAACGAAGGATGCCTGTTTAAATAATCACTGCTTCTGTATTTTGTATCCGATTTTTTTTCATTTATAGTTGGTTGAAAAGCTAATATAATTTTCCAAATGATGACATACCCACATTTTTAGTTTATTGCCTTTCAATTCCATTTTGAAATTGTTGATTTAGATTTAAAAACGCCTACTTTGAGGTCCCGACTGGTCTATTTCCCATATTCGGATTTGGCTGAAAATTCTCCACATCGATTTTCTCATTCAATAGACCATTTCTAGGGGGTGACCTTCAAAATCAAACTTGATGATTTTTTTTTCATACAAAGACATTGTCAGTCTAATGTACATATAAAGAAAATTTGCAAAGCTCAACATTTTTTAAAATGCCATTGTACTCATGTCATTGTACATGTCATTGTACATGTCATTGTACACATGTGTAACTTAATTAATATTTGTTTTTGTTACCAATTTTATTGTCCAAATTGATTTAATATTATTTTTTTGATATATTAATTTCTGATCTAATTAATTTAGTAATGGTTCCAGTTCCGGTTCTGGTTTTCTGTTCCAGTTCCGGTTCCGGTTCTATAAAAAAAAAAATAACGATTCCAGTTCCGGTTCCATAAAAAATTTAAATAACGGTTCCAGTTCCAGTTCCGGTTCTATAAAAATGAAACGGTTTCGGTTCCAGTTCCCGTTCCACCCGAGCCCTGTTTTAAATTCGTAAAAACATGCGTTAGTAGTTCAATATTTTAATGATTTTTCGTAAAGTATTATATAAAGCTAACACTAATAATGGTGTGGCACCAATCAAAATATCCATTACTTCCAGAAGTATTTGATTAAAAATGTAGTTGTTTTTCCTGTCCCAATTTATTTCAATTATACTACTTATTCACAGACGGTTTGGTATTTCGTTTTTCGGTAAACGACACCAGGGAAATAACACGTATAGGCACATGTTTAATGCAAATTAATATTAGCCAGTAGTTTATATTTTACTTTACAGAATAAATTAAAAATTTATAAAATCAAGGTGGACAAATCCTTACAAATACTCATAGTTTTAGATTTCTTACCATATCCACAAAAGGAGTTAAAAAATTTTCGAAATAGTCCTTATGTATGTACCAAATATATACACGGATAGAAAATATTTGTTGGAATATGTTTGAATGTAAATATAATGTAATTCAAAATCACCATATAAATATTATGAGTAAAATCTAATTACATTATAATTGAATCGTATTATTATTTTGTTCATATTGAAATATTATTATACGATATCTAAACATAAATTGCTTTAATCGCGGATTTCCATAAATTGACTATATTAATTTTTCTGTAGAAATATCTATTTTTCATGAGATATAAATATATATATGTTTGATATTCCCGCTATTTAACATACCCAACGTCAATAAAAGGTTCTTTGAATGATGTGTATTTGTTTATTCGTGATTGTTACTGGGTGACAACGAATTTAAAAATAATAGCATTATTTAGATTATATGTGTGTTTGGAATTTTTTCATTTGTCATATCACAATTAAATGACAACGCTGCCTACTTTTAGCAGTCAGCACTCAACATTCACATTAATACTTTTTATATAGTTCAAAAGATCTTTTTGGTGGAAGAATTGGTTTAAGTACCGCCAATTACTGTAAATACCAGATAGTGGCTGTTTGTGAAATATCTAATTCATCCGTAATTCACTGAACTCAAAGTAGGGACAATAGATGGAAATAATATTATTAAGTATAAATAAAAGATGTGTAATAAAAAAATAAAAGTCTAAGTTTATAAGTATATATGAATAAACAAAATGCAATTTAAAAAAAGGGAAAAAAAAGAATATTGTGTAAAGATTAGCACTAAATTTACTATTTTTACATTTATATGAAATGTAAACATCAATATGTAAATTAAATGTTTTTCACATTCAAACATATATATGTTTGCAATAACGCCGAAAATTATTCATTCTGAACATAAATATGTTTGAAATAAAACAAAAATATATTTGGCTGTTATTATAATAATGTTTGTCAATGAAATAATACTTTTGTTTGTATAAAGCACCTAAGGTATTACATTGCCGGCTCAATTATGTTTGGGAGAGCAGCATGTAGCACTGTAGGGCATTATTCAAATAAATTTGTATTCAAATAACAATTCAATAAAATTGTATTCATTAGTTTTTCAATCGTTATTCAAAAAACAATTTTTAATCATTTATTCGTTATTTGAAATTTCAATCAATTTTTTTTTATTCAAGCAAATTTATTAAAATAAATTATTTGTGAATAAAAATTATTCTAAATAAAAATTTCAAATAAATTTGAAATTTATTCGTTATTCAAAATTTTTATTCTTTTTATTCTGATTAAACATTATTATTTCATTATTTGGAAAGAAGAATAAAAATAATTTATTCGTAAGTTTTTATTTTTATTTGAAATACAAATTGCTTTACACTGGTTCATAGTACAGGTTAGGTTAGGTTTGTAAGGGGGTGTTGCTGAAATCTAATCAGCAAACACTCACGGGGACCTAGTGGTCCATTGTGTTCCCTCTTTATCTATGTGGTAACTTTATTTTGATGACAACGATGGGTTAGTTTCTTCGAAATCAACCTGATCTTCTTACGAACCCTAGTACATTTTCAATTGGAACTTCAACTATTTCTTCCAGTTCCCCAAAGAACTTGTTCCCCATGTACTGGAGTCGACGCGTTTGGAGATTTGGACAGTCGCATAGTAGATGTACGATTGATTCTATTTCCTCAATATCTTTGCAGCTCCTGCAGTGGTCGGACGCGGGGATGCCCAGTCTGTGAGCCATTGTGCAGATTGCACAATGTCCTGTCAGGACGCCGATGAGGATGGGTAGCTTCTTTACAGTTATTTATCAGGCTTTTTGTTCTTTTTTCATTGGTGTGTGTCCAGAGACGACGTGAGATAATGCAGTCGTCTCTGGATGCGTTTGTTTTTTCCGTCGTTTTAAGGTCAATATGCCTTCTTAGGACACCAAATGGAATCCTAGTCGAAGAACATACATCCTCTATTCTACGTGCATAACCCTGTCGCGCTAGCTCATCGTCTTGTTCGTTCTATATTGCTATGTCTATATTAGTATGTTGAGCGATCGGCGACAATTAAGTACTGTGTTTGATTTTATGACCGCATTGCTAGTGCTAGGATGGCAGTCTGACTATCCACAAAGATTGTAATCTCCGATGGATCCATGTCCTTTGTTTGGATGGTCTGTGCTGCTTTATCTATCGTGAATATTTCTGCTTGAAAGACACTGCAGTCGTCGAGAAGTCTATGTGACTCGTGAATTTGCAGTACGTCGCAGAAAATGCCGGATCTAGTCCCTATTTCCATCTTAGACCCGTCAGTAAAGACTTGAAGGTGGCTATTGCTTGTTGGCGAGTTAGCGCTCCATTGTTCTCTACTAGGTATTACGATGGAGTAGTTTGGATTTATTTCCATCTGTGGTATTATATAGTCTGTTTTTGGGAGTTCGATCATACTGAAAACTTCAAGGATAGACGTGTGTCTATATGAGAGTTGCTTCCGGAATCCTGATTCTCTAAGTCGAATCGCGTTCTTTGCTGCTGTACTCCTAATGAAGTAGTCTATTGGCAGAAGCATGATCTCCATCCCAGTTTGTGGGGTCGATTTCATTGCGCCTGTAATACTGGTGCATGCCAGTCTATGTACTTTTTTCATTTCCCTAAGAAATGTAGTCTTCTTTATCGGTTCCCACCATACAATAGAACCGTACGTTAATATGGGTCTGACGATCGCTGTGTACATCCAGTGGATTATACTTGGTCTTATGCCCCATCATTTACCGACAGTTTTCTTGCATGAGTAGAAAGCGCATAGTGCTTTTTATACTCTTTCTTCTGTGTTGCGTTTCCATCGAAGCTTACTGTCTCGTATAGTTCCGAGATATTTCGCTTCACTCGATAGAGCGACTGTGCAGCCATCAAGTTTTGGAAGCTCAAAGTTTTCAATTTTTCTTTTATTTGTGAATAGTACGAGTTCAGTCTTGGAGGCGTTTACTCCTAGGCCGTTTTGTCCTGCCCACATTGACAGTTCTTTCAGTGCAGTTTCTATAATGCTGCTAATAGTAGGAAGGTATTTTCCGCTTACCATAATTACTACATCGTCTGCATATGCTACTGCTTTTATTCCTTTATTTCTTAGTATTGTTAGGATTTCGTCAACTACTAGAAGCCACAGAAGGGGGGATATAACCCCTCCTTGCGGTGTAGCCATAGTTATTGTTTTCCGTGCTTTACTAATACCCAACTGTGAATTAATTATTCTGTTGTTTAGCATTTTATATATCCATTGTGTTGTCTTGGTTTCTACCTGAACTTTCTCTAAAGCGTTTTTTATGGATTCCGTATTTACGTTGTTAAACGCTCTGTTGTGTATCATAATCGTAGAGTTCACTGCTTACATATGATCCACTGTTGTGTATCATAATCGTGGAACTTACAGCGTGCTTATGATCCACAATATAACATAACCAGTATATTTTTCTTTATGGCATACTTTTAGGGTTAAGCATTATGCATGTTAAACACAAACAACATTTAATTGTATTGGCGCACACCGCTTAACATAGCACAGGTATACACGCCCACGTTAAATAGGTCACTCAGATCATACAAATAAATGCTGACTAAGTTATTTTTGAATGATGAAAGTACTCAATTTATTGTGAAATTATAAATACGCTGACTAAGTTATTTTAGCATGATGAAATTACTCAATTTATTGTGAAATTATAAGAATACGAGGTGTTAAGTAGAAGTTAAGTATAGACTAAGAATCAATTGTTTTCGATAAGCTGAACTGTCTACAAATAAGTGTTAAGTATAAGTGTAACCAACTTTTAAAGCGAAATAAAGTAAAAAAGACCCGGTTGTTTTAAATAATATAAAAAAAGTAAAAAGGACTCAGTAAGTATAAATATGATCAAGTTAAAGTCCTAGTAGAAGGACTTTCTAACATGCAACATTTTGGCGCAGGCGGTTTCTCAAACAACGCTCTCAGAGACCGAGAGAAGAAGGACGATAGAAAAAAGAAAAGGTCAAAAAATCACAAAATAAATGGTGATTATTTAATTTTTGTTTTGAAAATACATAAGTAACAGCAGAAAATTTAAACAATTATTACAGTGTTTAATAAAGTAATAAATACAAATTGAATAAATAAATATACAAATGGAAATTAAGATTAAATAACAAACGAAATAAAAAGAAAATAGGAAATTTATTTAATATTAAACTCAGATAAGTAAATAAAATTATTTCTAAAATTAATATGAAACGGAATTTTTGATTTTTTTTTAAATTTAAAAATTTTTAGAACATTTAATATATCATTTTCATTTTAAAATTTAAATGAGAATAAAATAACATTTTAAAGATTTTTAAAATTTGAAATATTTTTTTTTTATTTTAATAACATAACATTTAATTAAAAATTTTACATTATTATAAAATATCTGATTTTAGTCAACAGATTTAAAATTTAAAAAATTTATAATATTTTTTTTTTAACATTGTGGAGCTACGTGAACTGTTGAGTGTTCTAGGAAATAAATTGGGATTTTCTTTGTCGTTGATAAATATATGGCGGAATTGGAACAATTACAGTTAGCATACGGAAACATACTAGGGCAATTGGACAGGTTTACGGATAAATTGTGGGCTCAAATTAGCCTCGAAGTAAATAATAAAGAACATTTACAATTAATAAAAAATAAAGTTAATAACACAAAGGTTTTTTCTAAAGTAGAAGGAGTAGATGTCGTGTTCGAAGAATTAATATATTTCTTGGAACACAAAAGTGAGAATAAAATAAAAGAGATAGAAGGCTGGAAAGGCGAATTTGCTGCATTAACTAAAAAAATAAACGATAAATTAGCAGAAAAACAGGAGTTGTTAGACCACGCCTGCGGTATAGAGGCGGAAAACGAAAAATTTAGAGCATTGTTGAAAGATAAAGATATTTCTGATGAATCAGTAGCTAGGGCACTACGTCAACAACCAAGGTTAGAATTCGAATCAGTCGAAGAGGCAAATAACAAAGTAAGGGAATTGGATTCGAAAATCAGATTTTTAGAGGCGGAAGTAAACTTAGCACACGAAACATCGTTATACCATAAAGAAGCTTTAAGAATAGAAGAAAATTTAGAAAGCATAACAAAAGATATAACAATAATTGAAATGCCTACTGACGATATTTCGAAATGCGTACGAAATCTGGTCCCGGTGTTCAAAGGCGAAGATTCACCGTTCCTAAAAACGGAGCTTCTTAGATTTATAGACGGTCGTAAGGCAGCGAACCTTAAAATAACTGAAGAAAATCAGGAGGAATTCATGATTTGTATTAAACTCCGTCTTGATGGAGATGCATACGAATTAGTGAGGATCAAGAAAATAGATGATTTAGATGAGTTGTTTGAATTACTTAAAAGCACATATTTAAAGGTGGCTACATTAGATTCAGTTCAATACAACATAAGACAGGCATATCAAGGTGGAGGGGAAAGTTTAAGGGCGTTTGCAAGGCGTTTAGAAGTATTGCAGTCGAACGCAAACGACATAGCCGATACAATGTACAAAAAGAAAAACCTGCCAACGGACATTTTTAACACGGAACTATTAAATTCTGTGCTAACAGCATTTAAAGTGGGAGTGAGTGACCCGACTGTAAAGATACTACTGTTGAGTGCAAGGCAGATAATTTAAATGATTTATTAGACGAAGCGTTAAGGGCAGAGGCCACAATACTGAGGGGGGCCGAGATTACCGGAGGAACTTTATAGTTTTGAAAAAAGACGGAATGGAACCTCAGTTAGTAAAAATAATCAAGAAACTGATATTAGAAATTCACGACAAGATAGGGGTAAAAGTCAACAAAATAGAAATAATGGGAATACAGGGGGTGCCATGAAAAAGGGGCCCGTCTGTTCATTTTGCACAAGACCAGGACACACAAGGGATGACTGTTATTTGCGAAAAAATACACCATTTTGCAGAGAATGCGAGAAATACGGACATGAATCGAGTTGGAGATGTGGATCAAATAGACTGGAAGAACGCCAGGAGAACCAACAACAACCATTTCAGAATCAGCAGTACCAAGGGGGTTATAGAGGATTTCAGAATAACGGCTATCAACACCAGCAGCAGCAAAATCAGAATCCGCAAGACATCAATACTCGTAATAATAGAAATAATAATATTAATAATGGTAATGAAAATAATAGAAATAATAATCCGTTTAGAAATAACAACAGTAATAACAATAACGAACCTAATAGAACATACAGAAATAATAGGGCATGTTATGGGTGTGGTCAAGTCGGCCATATGATAGCGGATTGCCACGCCAAGAAAAATGTTTTGCCAAACGGTAGTAATGCTCACAATAGGGGAAACTACCACGGGCCCAGTCAAGGCCAATAAGCTGGGGTCCCGTTAACATTAGTAAAGTTAGGTCAAAGGTAGAAATAGTGGATCATACACCAAAGGAGCCTGTGATCACATTTGCTACCGCAGCTTCAAATAACAACAAAAAAATCGTGGGGGAAAATATCGTTCATCAAACGTCGAGAGTGACCGTTGATACATATGTTGAGCCACCGTGTTTGGTCTGTAAGGAGAAGTTGAAGAGGAAAAAATGGGTGAAAATATTGTTCATCAAACGTCCGGAGTTACCGTTGATACATATGTTGAGCCACCGTGTTTGGTTTGTAATGCAGTAGTAGGAATATTATCATACACTTTATAGGTATTGTGTCGATTACACTGGGGAACAAAATAATAAAATTAGCAGAATATGAAAAGTATAAGGGAACCTTTGGAGAGGAAGCAGTAGGGTATAAAGTAAAAAACATATTATCAAGAATATCAAAAAGTTTTGAGAATTTCGTAATAGAATATGATAAGAAGATTAGATGTCATATGAGTGAGTTTAGTAAAAGAAAGAATCGTATAATATGCAGTAGGCAGGGTGACTGTTTCAAACTACCTAATGTAAGTCATGTTTTCATCGAGGAACCTTGTGAGGATGCTAAAAGTGGAAAACTCATATTACTGGTAGATTCGGGAGCAGATGCTAGTATAGTAAAGGAGGGGTCGATGATACGACTTCCGGGTTTTGATAAAAATACTCAGAAGGACTTTAGTGGCGCTTTTGGGGGATGCGTAAGGACTTTAGGGACAATAAATATTTAGCACAACAGTATAGAGTGGTTCTGTTTAAAGATGCATGTAGTGGCACTTGAACAAGGAATACCCGCTGATGGTATAATAGGACGAGATAATATATGGAATAGGTCAAGAAGTTAATATTTTATGATCAAGATAAAAACAATACTATACAACTACCCATGAGGACACGGGCAGACATGGAAAATATTTTTCTAAATCAGGAATTAAAAGTAGAACCTAGAACCGCAAAGATAGTATCATTACGTTTAAAAACAAAAATTCCAATCGTCTTAATACATAAACAAGGAGGAGTATATTTGGGCGAAAGCATATCGAATGTTAACAAAAATAGATTTTATGTGTCCGTATTAAATGCTACAGAAAAAGAATTTATAATAGACAGTGCTTTTAAACCAAAATTCTCGAATTTCAATCAGTATAAGGAATCGGATACCAACAATTCTACAATAAATAGCATAAATTCAGTAAACATTACGAACAGAATTAACAAATTATTAGAGGAAATAAAAATTGATGGAACCTTGAATAAAGACGAAATTACATCTTTACAAAATCTGGGTATTTCGTATCATGATGTTTTTCATTTAGACGGCGATAAATTAACATACACGCCAGTACTTAAACATGAAATAATAACACAGTGGAACCAACCACCAATCAATCAAAAGCAATACAAATTGCCACACACACATAGAGATGAAATCAACAGACAGGTTAGTAAAATGTTGGATGACGGCATTATATCGCCAAGCATATCACCCTGGAATTCACCGATGTTGCTAGTTCCTAAGAAGAGCGGCAAGGACGGCAACAAAAAGTGGAGGCTAGTTATAGATTTCCGTAAATTAAACGATGTGACAATTAAACAAGTATTTCCGATTCCTCGAATAGACGAAATATTAGACCAATTAGGTCACAGTCGCTATTTTTCAAGTGGTTATCATCAGGTACTAGTTGAAGAAGGGGATAAGGAAAAAACAGCTTTTAGTACAGGTCTTGGCCATTTCGAGTTTAACAGAATGCCTTTTGGTTTAACAGGGGCTCCTGCCACTTTCCAAAGAATAATGAATCACATATTAACAGGTTTACAGGGTATCGATTGCTTTGTTTATCTTGATGATATAGTGGTGTACGGAAATAATTTAGCTGAACATGAGCTTAGGTTGAGTAGAGTAATGCAGAAATTAAGGGAACACAATCTAAAATTAAATTAAGAAAAATGTCAGTTTTTGCGTGGCGAAGTTGTCTATTTAGGACATAAATGTACGGAGCTAGGTGCCCTGCCAGACCCCTCAAAGGTTGAATGCGTGAAAAATATTCCGGTACCAAGAAATAAAAAAGAAGTACAAGCGTTTTTGGGATTAATTAATTATTACAGAAAATTTATAAACAATATGGCAAAATTATCATTACCAATTAATAAGTTACTTAGAAAGGATGTTAAATTCACTTGGACCGACGATTGTCAAAATTCATTTATTAAACTAAAAGAATCAATAATTTCACCACCCACTCTCGCATATCCAGATTTTACAAACCCTTTTTTACTTACAACAGATGCAAGTAACGAAGCAATAGGTGCGGTACTGTCACAAGGCAAAGTAGGGAGCGACCGACCTATAGCATTTGCTAGTAGGGCATTAAATGGAGCAGAAAAAAATTACTCCACCATTGAAAAGGAATTTTTAGCTATAGTCTGGGCAACGAAAAATTTTAGAGCTTATCTTCTTGGCCGACATTTTCAAATTTATACAGATCATCAACCATTACGTAGCACAGCAAATCTCAAAGATCAGACATCAAGGTTAGCCCGTTTCAGGCATAAATTATCAGAATATGATTACGAAATATCTTACAAAACAGGTAAACAGAATTTGAACGCAGATGCTTTAAGTAGAATTCCACATCCAGAACCAGATATTACTGCGGTCCAAACACGGTCTAAGACCACACAGAATAAATTAGATAATCAAATTTCAAAAACCAAAAAACAAGTGAGCACGCCAGTACTGGATGAAATAACAACAGACACCAAGAACGAATTAAACTCAAGTGTACTATTAACTGACCCAGAGGAAATTAAAACTGTTATAAAAGACTTTCATGACTAAGCATTAGGGGGTCACCAGGGCGTAGTGAAAACATATTTTAGAATCAGAAAACAATTTAAGTGGAAAGGTATGCAGAAACAAATAAAAGATTACGTTAAGAATTGTCAAAAATGCCAAGTAAATAAAAGTTCTAGGCTTACTAAAATGCCAATGGTTTTAACTGATACCCCTGTACTACCATTCGATAAAGTATACATGGATCTTGTAGGTATTTTACCGGAATATATATTAACTTTTCAGGATGATTTTTCAAAATATATGTGCTGCGTAGCTATCCCAGACGCAGAAGCAAACACTGTAACAAAAGCATTTTACGACGAAATTATTACAAGACATAACATACCAAAAGTATTGATAACCGACAATGGTTCGAATTTTGTTTCAAAATTATTTTCGGACACGTGTAAATTGTTAGGAATTAAAAAGTTACATATTACGCCATATCATCCACAGGCCAACGGCTCTTTGGAACGAAGCCACCGACCATTAGCAGAGTATTTACGAAGTTTTGCGAAAGAGGATAGATCAAACTGGGACCAGTGGTTAAATACAGCAATGCATGTACACAATAATACAATGCATATGTCCACCGGGCAAACGCCTTTCCGTACTTTATACGGTTACGATTTTGAAATGCCAACCAATCTTAAACGCAAATGCTCAACAGTATATAATACCGATGATAGCAACAAGCTATTAAAATACCAAATTCAACGCACACACGAAATCGTGCGACAAAATCAAGCCAGAGGCAAAGAAAAATCTAAGCAAAGCTATGATAGCTCAGTACACACAATAATATTTAAAATAGGCGATAAAATTTTACTAAAAAATCAAAATAGGAAAAATAAATTTTCACCAGTTTGGGTAGGACCCTACGAGGTACTTTCAATAATAAGCCCTGTAACGACTGAGATTTGTATCAAGGGTAAAGGGAAAAAATTTCATAAAAATTTGTTAAAAGCATACAACAGTATAGTTATGTAGAATGAAATAAACACTGTCTGCAACAAGAACCAATAATTTTTAACATCATTGAAATAAAATCAAATAGTAAGTATTACATATTGAAATTAAATTGAATCTACAAAATAAATAAAGAATAGAGAAAAACTATATATTTTTTTTAATGTAGATATTAAATAAATTAATTTTAAATAATTTATAAAATCCAAAAAATGTCATGTAATATTGCCAAAATACAAATCGCAGAGAAAATAGCT
Source organism: Dryomyza anilis (assembly GCA_951804985.1). Taxonomy (NCBI): domain Eukaryota; kingdom Metazoa; phylum Arthropoda; class Insecta; order Diptera; family Dryomyzidae; genus Dryomyza; species Dryomyza anilis. The sequence continues at coordinate 50,975,239 of OX638135.1, forward strand.
ATGTATTAATTGAAGATGACTAGCATTGAATATAAACAAATAACAAAATCAAATTATTATTTGAGGTACGAATTTGCAAGGTATAAAAATTACGTTGTCATTAAAATTGTGATAGGTCAGTACCTACCTGAATGGCATTTTAAACAAACAAGTTCATTGCGCATAGAGCGCAATGCTCCCAGCTCATATTAATATAGAAGGCTAAAATATATTCATATACTAAACGCTGCCTGTAAAGTGCAGTTCAGCACTTTACAGGCAGAAGCCACTAACGTACTGGAACTGAAACGAGATACGGTAGTGCAGCGACAAAACTGCCTAATATTTTTTATCATTAACACAATTTTCATTCATGAAACTAAATATATTAATGCAGATATGCGTTAATATAGCAAACTAACAAACGTTTTAAATTCATCATTACACGGTAATGAAAATAAATAAGTACAATTGAGATGTACAAAATTAAATATTTAACAACTTAATATAGCAAATACATTTATGTAATGCTAAGAAGTCGCGCGCGCTTATTTCTTAATATTTAAAAAAAAATTATTAGTTGGTGCATGAGTAAATAGCTAAGTATTGTTGAATATGACTAGCATGTATCCATGTACTTCTGGGACTCTAAATAAAACAATTTGTATTGAAAAAATGCAGAAACATATCAAAACATATATGTTTCTAAACAAAATCATTTAGTACATGTTGACACATATGTAAATTCACTATTATAACTAATTAAGGTCATAGCCTTAACAGGATGTATTAAGGTAAAATAAGAAATATTTATAAGAAAACTATATGATATGATCAAGGATTCCATTAAACATGTAAAGAAAAATGGAATTTCTTCTCTTTCTCTTTACGATAGGCAATAAAGAGCAAAACCAATATAATGATTAAAATTTTCACACTGGTCCTGATGCTGGCAGCCAATGAAGCAGTCAACATCACACAGACATCAATTAATGATACAAGATTATTCTTTGAGAAGACAACTGATGCTTTGTTCTACAATGATGAATGGACGATAGGAGCCAAGTTTAAACCGCTACAACTGAACGATTTCCTGGAGCTGACAAACAAATACATAATCACGGCAAACACAATGTGCGAACAAATGAGCACCAATGTAAACGGACCCATCATAAAAAGATCATGTATAGCAGCAACACGGGAGACCACGGCAATAATAGCCACACTACAGAAAAATGAAGAAATAATTAAGCGCACAATAAAGAGTAACCGACAAAAGAGATCACTCAATTTCATTGGAGAAGGACTCAACTGGGCTTTTGGACTGATGGACAATAATGAAAGAGAAACTATCTATAAACACCTGAATAATATTGATGAAAATGAACATAAAACATACGAAATTATGAAAAGACAAATTACGGTGATTTCGTCAAATTATAACAAGATAGCAGTACCTTTATTGAATTCATTGAAGGAAGTCGAAAATCTGCAAAATGTGTTAAACATAACAATAAGAACACAAAAATACATAAATGAAAAAATAAACCAACAAGTTAGTCATTTACTATTCATGATGGATACCTTGGAAATTCAATCTACAATTAATGCAAACCTAATCGATATTCAAGGACAACAGCAGATGGAAATAGCAATCATAGATGATCTATACAAGGGACGATTACACCCGACAATTATAGACCAGAGCGAGTTAGATGAAATGCTGACTAGTCTCACGTTAAGAGGAAAGGCGAAGTGGTTCATACAAAAATCATTCGAAATGCACCGTGCATCAACAGTACGAGTTTTCCCAGACACAGACGGCCTAATAATAGTCATCAAGACACCACTACCTGATGATTTGTTGTTCACATTATATAGAATTTACCCAATACCCACAAATATTAATGAAGAATGGGATGCATTGGTTAAAACAACATATGACTACATATCAGAAGCAGAAGACCGGAGCAAGTACATAGGTCTATCGAATGAAGATCACAGCAAATGCATTTTGGTTAGCCAACATACGGACAAAGAAATTACACTATGCAAACGTCCAGGAACCATGCTAACAACTAGCAACACACTATGTGAAGTCGCGCTGATTCAACACAGAACAGATATTATCTTTAATATCTGTTCTGTGTGAACATGTTGCAATCAAAAGGAGTTCTGGCCTAGTAGTTAAACTATGGACACCAAACACATGGTTGTATAAATTCAATACACCAGCCTTTTTCGAAGCAGTTTGTGGGTCAAATATAGCCACATTGACACTATCCGGCCTGGGTTGGATGTCCATAAATGAAGCTTGCAACATACACAACAAAGAAATGATACTGCCATACGAGTTTACACATCAAAGCATTAGGAATATAACATACAAGAAGGAAGAACATACGGTTATGATAGAAAATTTACAAGGCAATTGGTCATCATTACCATATTCAAATATATCACAAACATCGTTACCGATCTTGGTGTCAGATCACAGCAAAATAAGATCAGCATTAAGAGATGGGCATTGTGAATTCGACGAAATATTACTACAATTAACTGATAACCAGGAACGCAAAGAATTACTTAATCGTCAAAATGAAATATCGAAAACCGGTATGTCTTACGGCATATTAATGCTGATATTAATAATAATAATAGCAGCATATGTATTATACATACATTACTACTCGACAATTAAAAATAAAGCAACAATAAAAGCCGATGAATTTAATACAAATAAATCACCAATAGCAACAATAGATGTAGAAACAGCTAAGGAAAACCTTGAAATGGTGTCAAATACATTTCCCAACAAGAAATCGCCACTCGAAAAAATCGGGTCATTGCGGAAATCAACAACGCAGAAACCAAACACCACAACACCAATATGAAGTCAACGAACGAAGTCACATGAAATAGAAGCCAATACGTCAGAAACAACAACAACGCATCGAACTACCGCAGAACAGCAGCAGTCAGCAACGAAAACATCGGGACCAGGTTTTTATTATATATAACTGGAAATTACAAACCTTAATTTACTAATATCCATTAAATATTATATAAGTAAAGATCATAACTTCATAACTAATAGAACTTAACGTAATTTATACCACATAAAACAATGTTAAAAGAAAAAACTATTATTTTTTTTAATAATAATTTTCTCTTCAGAAATAATTAAAATAATACAAAAGAAAAAAAAAACTATTATTCTTCTTAATAATAATATTTTTTTTTTCTTTCAATAAGGGGGGAGGTATGTTGTGTATCATAATCGTAGAGTTCACTGCTTACATATGATCCACTGTTGTGTATCATAATCGTGGAACTTACAGCGTGCTTATGATCCACAATATAACATAACCAGTATATTTTTCTTTTTGGCATACTTTTAGGGTTAAGCATTATGCATGTTAAACACAAACAACATTTAATTGTATTGGCGCACACCGCTTAACATAGCACAGGTATACACGCCCACGTTAAATATGTCACTCAGATCATACAAATAAATGCTGACTAAGTTATTTTTGAATGATGAAAGTACTCAATTTATTGTGAAATTATAAATACGCTGACTAAGTTATTTTAGCATGATGAAATTACTCAATTTATTGTGAAATTATAAGAATACGAGGTGTTAAGTAGAAGTTAAGTATAGACTAAGAATCAATTGTTTTCGATAAGCTGAACTGTCTACAAATAATTGTTAAGTATAAGTGTAACCAACTTTTAAAGCGAAATAAAGTGTATTGAAGTAAAAAAAGACCCGGTTGTTTTAAATAATATAAAGAAAGTAAAAAGGACTCAGTAAGTATAAATATGATCAAGTTAAAGTCCTAGTAGAAGAACTTTCTAACATACAACAGCTCCTTCGCTATCTAAAAATGCTGTTAGTGTGAAGTCCTTGTAGTGTAGGTTCTTTTCAATTGTCGTTACCATCTCGTGCAGTGCTGTTTCAACGGATTTTTTCTTAAGGTAGGTGTGTTTATAGCTGCATAGGTTGTTATCATTTAGTTTTAGCCTGATGTTTTGGTCAAGAATTCTCTCCAGCGTTTTTAACATAAACGATGAGAGACTTATTGGCCTATAGTCCTTTGCAGTAGAGTGTGTGGTCTTTCCCGCTTTGTGAATGAATACCACTCTGACTTCTTTCCATTTCAGCGGTATGTACCCCAGTCTAAGACAACTTTTGAAGATTGTCTTTAGCCATGTACCAATTGCTGGAAGAGCATGTATCAACATGGCTGGTATTGCATCGTCCGGTCATGCGGATTTGTAGGGCTTGAACGATTTAATAGCCCATGTTATCATTCTATCTGTTAACATACCGTCTACATCGCAGCCGATTTCATTGTGATTCGGTGCCAAGAGTCTATTGTAAATCGGCTCCGAGATATATGTAGGGGTCGTGTTCAGGGTCTCTACATCCTGGGAAGTGAACTTCCATTAGGAGTGCGAGAGATTCTTGACTTGATTCGGTCCAGGTATTGTCTGGTCGTCTGAAGTAGCTGGGTATAACAGGGTCCTTGGATAGAACTCTACGTAGTCTAGCTGCATCATTGGTCTTTTCAATTTCTTCACAGAATGTTTTCCATGAGTTGAATTTAGCGTCCCTTATGGATTTCGTATAGGTATTTAGGTCTGATCTATACTTGGTCCAGTCAATTTCAATCTTACTTTTCCTGGCCTTGTTATGTAGTTTTCTAACCTCTGTTCTCTGCTTTTTTAGTTCACTCGTCCACCAAGAATTTTTGGTAGTTTTGTGACGGCGAGAGATTGGGCAAAACTTTAAGAAGACTTTATTCATTTTCTCCGTGATCATGTCTACCGCGTAGTCTATAAATATACTGTCAGGAAAAAAAGTTTTTTATGTGTGCTGCACGTTTTCTGATATCCACTCTGAATATTTTGACCACTTTGTTTTCGCAGGGTTCCCAAAAAATTTTATCTTACTAAGTTTGAAGTTAATGTTGAAAAGTATTCTAAAATGGTCCGAAAAGGAGTTTTTAGAAGACACTTTCCAGTCTTCGACCTCAATTAGTTCAGTGTTATTGATTAAAGTCAGGTCAAGGATTTCTTCTCTTACTCTATTTGGAAAAGTGGGGTGATCTCCCCTGTTGCACAAGATAAAGTCCGAGGATATAAGAAATTCAAAGATTGACTCACCTCGTTCCTTGATATCCTTACTACCCCAAGAAATTCAAAGATTGACTCACCTCGTTCGTTGATATCCTTACTACCCCACTGGCTGTGATGTGCGTTGGCGTCACAGCCGATCACCAGTGGCAGGTTCCGTGTGTTCGCATAGTCTGCAATTTCTCGGACTGCTCTCGGAGGGGGATCTTTTTCGTCGTATGGCATATAGGCTGAACTGAGAATTATCGTTTTCTCGTTGTTTTCAACCTGTATTGCCACCGTGTCATCATTACTGTACTTGTGTAGGAAGAAAGCATTTAGTGTTTTTCTAGCTAGAATACAGCATCTTATCTTACCTCCATTTGTAGAGTGAAACAGATTGTATTGCTTCGATCTTAGCCCTTGTACCTGGTTATGTGCTATCCAGGGTTCTTGGACTAAGACCACGTCTACATCGTCTTCAGTTAAAAGGAGCATTAGGTCGTCAGTTGCGGCTTTGCAGTGGTGCAAATTAATTTGCACTACCTGCAACTGGTACGACTTTTTCCCCCTTTTCATCGTCATCCTTCTCGGTCCACGCCCTCACTGACCCAAGCCCAAACTTCAGCATGCCATCTCTTTCATCGAGCAGCCGCGCTGAATGCCTGTCAACAACGAAGAGAAACACCTTCGTTATGGCTTTGCCGTGCGTTGAGTAGCGTCCAACCGCCTATCGGAACGTCCCTGTTTTGGGCCGCCAACAGTTTGACTATGAATGCATCCTCATGTTTTGCAGGAGGAGGAATCCATAGCCTATACTGAAGGCGAAGTGGTAGCGCGGATCTGGAGATCACTTTCAGTTTTGACCCCTTCCAAAGTTCACCAATTTTGGCGATGGAACTGGTAAAAAATTACAGTGATCCCTGTGAGCCGCATGTTACGACTTTAACCCCTTTGTACCATCCTGCGTCGTCGAAATTGTAATCTCCTAGAATACCGGCTTCGAGGCGCACCATCATCTCCTTGAGGACTTCATTCTCTACAAGCAGCCATCTTTCCGAATTGATCCTGCCATCATGATCCGATTCGTCAATGATGGCCACTTGTAGATCCGCTGGAGTGGCCTCGAAACTGGTGGACTTTTTGGACCGTTTCGGGATTTTTATCCTTGCGTTCTTCCTCCGACCTTTGCTTCTTGGCTGACAGCCCCGAGGTTCCTGCCCTTTCACCTACTGAGATTTTGCTGTCAAAAACCTCGTGGAATTTGAGTCCCAATTTGGAAGCATCCTCCCTTTTCCCCGAAGCCTTTTCCTTGTTCGCCTTTTTAGGGGCAAGTAGGGGTGGTTTTTCAGGGGCATAGGTGCTTGAAGCAGCGAGTGCTGGAACTTTGCTGAGCTCCCTCTGTTCGTAGAATTTCACCACTTGCGTGTGCTCCTTTTTGAGTGCCAAGTCTCGATCAGTGAGGCTTGCCTGATCCCTAGCACTTAGTTTTTTGAGGTACCTTAATGACCCCTTGTACCTCCTGCGTTTGTTGTCCGTCGCCGGTGTAGGTACAGCGATGACCGTCGCGTCGTTCTCATCAGAGTCCACTAGCAACTCTTCTTCCATGTTCGGGCCTGCGATGACCTGTGAGGGAGGGTTTGACTCCTTTCCCTCACTGTCAATGTGCAGGGTGCCGAAGAACGGAAGGGCTTTCACCATCGTATCTGCGATAACATCGTCGATCATCATGGGTGTATCGCCTCCATGGTTGTCAGGTGGGGCGATACCAGTTAGCCTGACTAGGCCAGGTCTTTCGGTCTTTTCGTTGGTTTGTTTGTTGTTGTTGTCGTTCATTTTAGGTCCCACGAGTTGCGGAGAAGTACAGCACCACCCGCACAGACATCCGCTATATACGGGTGGAGCTAACTAAAATCGGAGGTCGTCAGGTATCCGATACCTCCGCTAGCGACAGTACAAGTTTTTAAACTGGGCCCACTGCCAGGTTAGATTCTCAGCACGGGTACCTTAATCCAGCCCAGGGGATAGTGGAGGTGGAAGGGAAAGTTAGGATAAGAAAAGGAGGGATGAGAGGACCTCAGACCTATAGTCAAAGAGCATGAGATGGGAGTTGAACCATTAATCGGCGTCAACTGACATTCATTCTTCCTGGCCTTGGCTAACTCCATCCTTTAATAGGACACTAGGGGGTTATTTCCAGTTGGCACCCACGTGGAAAGTTTGGAATGAGGATTTTTGCCATAGTATAGTTCACATTTAGTTTTAGAACAGCGCACAGAATTGAATTAAAAATATTTTAAAATTTTATCGTAGCCAATATTTTTCACAATGTAGTTACGATAATATGTCTTATTTGTATTTATTTAAGATTGAAACGGCGAAATTCATAAATAATATTTTCCAGGGATATGCAACCCACAAAGAGGCAATTACAAAAATCTATAAATTTATTATATTGGTTACGTTGTTCTACCTGAAGTGTTTCGGTATAATATTTAACAAATTTATTTATCAAATTAAAAATTTTTATGAGGAGAACTAAAATTTCGAAAATGTTTAAAATTATAATAAAACCAGTTGGGAAGGTAAGATCACATGGGAATTTTTAAAGTAGGTGTTAGTATGATAGTTAGGATTATCAAAATTATAGTCGGTCTAAGCCGGCTATAAATACCCTACACATATGTGTGGTTACCATTAAAAGTGGTATATAGGTCACCAGGGTATACGAATCCTGAAAATAACTACAAATTTTCAATCGCTGAAGAATTTCCATTCATTTGATACCCATATTTACAAATGGGTAGATGTACCCATTTTTTTTTTTTTTGGAACCACAAGTCGTTTCGCCGGAAACCATTATTTTCATGTATTTGAGCATGAGTCAATATATATTTGACCAAAAAAAAGTTTTCCTAAGCACGTATACAGTAAAATTGATCTGTAGATATAAATTTTATATGAGGTATTTGAACATAAGTGGTCGGTTCTCAGGTCACAACAGACCGATCATGCCAATTTTCTTCTTCAGACAGCTTAAATATATATAAGTATTCTAAATATAAAGTTTCATTGCTTTAGCTCTTTTATATTTTCAGTAATCGTGATTTCAACAGACAGAGAGAGGTACAGACATAGGGACAGACAGAAAGACAGACAGACGGACATCGCTAAATCGACTCAGGAGGTCATGCTGATCAAGAATATATATACTTTTCCATACCGGAGATGCTTCCTTATGGGTGTTACAAACGGCATACCAAACTGAATATACCCTTTCACTCTTAGTGTAGGGTATAATGATTTTTCTCTAAATATCCAAATTGTTTCGATATCGCAACGAAAATGTTGCGAAATGTCAAAGAATTTTTCCGATGTCGATGCCATTTCTCACAATGATAATATAGGAAAATTCCTAACAAGACAGTCGAATCGAACCTAGATAATGAAGTTTTCTCATTACGAGAATTATTTCAGAATCAAACCATTCTAGAATCTCTTGACGACAACATGGGGCTTTATGATTGGTAAATGCGTCATCAATATATGTCATCCGCAATAAAAATAAAAACAGATAAATACAAAAAAAATTCTCTTTTCCTATCTTTACTGGAACCATTACTACTGGAACCATTACTACATATTGTTTGCCATACAAAATTTGTTTTGTTTTTTTGACAAATATTTCATTCACTTATTTTTCAAAAGCTGTTTCCGTGCTCCTGCGAGAAAACACGACTATAAAAACAAGTTGGGAAGGTTAGATTGCATAGGAAATTTTAAAGTAGGTGTTATTAAGATAATTAGGATTATCAAAATTATAGTCATTATAGTCGGTCTAAGTCGACTATAAATACCCTACGCATATGTGTGGTTACCATTAAAAGTGGTATATAGGTCACCAGGATATACGAATCCTGAAAATAACTACAAACTTTCAATCGCTTAAGTATTTCCATTCATTTGAGCATGAGTCAATATATATTTTACCAAAAAAAGTTTACCTAAGCACGTATACAGTAAAATTGATCTGTAGATATACATTGTATATGAGGTATTTGAACATTTGAACACAACTACAGACTACAAAAAAGTTTCTTCATTCGTGGAGCTCCAGAAAAATCTTTAAAATTAGGTGAAACTATTTAATAATATATTGGGAAAATTTCTGATTTTCAGTGGTGGGGTTTCAGAGATTTGATAATTTGAAAAAAAAAATGTATAAAAATCACCAAAGTGGTGTTAATCAATTGAATGTACATAATAGTGAAGCAGATAGTTTGCAATAAAAGAATATATTTTTCAACGTGCTCCTATTTTGCTCTCAAAATTTAACATGTTTGGTGTAAAAAATAAAGTTTATTATATAAGTTTTTATTTATTTTGAACGAACATTCGTTTTCCCTCAATGTGTGTCAAAACCATTTTGCGACAAATGCATAAACATCAATTTTTTTTTTTCATTTCCATATTTTTTGTGTTAGTTTATAACATACATCATAAAAAGTGTCTACCCTATACTCATTGATGCAGTTAAAGATAAAATGTCAACATTTAATATACATATATTATTTTAAACTTTGTAGATATGTTTAATTCTTTAAAACCACGCCATTTCCAATCCATCCAAAGTGGCTATATAAATGAATGTTCATTATCAATTCCCATTTTTGTTGTTTCGATGGTAATTTGTACGAATCCCGCTCACCATGATACTAGAGGATACCGCTCATGAGGATACTAGAAAAACCAATCGAGACAAAATTTCGGAATTTTTGAACTATTCCTTACAAAATTTTCCATTACATTAACCCTAGTGCATAAATGATACACCCTAGTACTAAATATATATATTTTTTTAAAGGATGTATCTTTCTGAAATGTCCAAAATGGTAGTAAAAAAAACGAATTTTTAAAATCCACCGTTCCATTACCGACATATTTGAATCCACGATTTAGGAAATTATATTCAATGCGTTACTTTTAAATCCAAAAAAGTCATTAAAGAGATATTTATTTAGGCCTTCAGTAAAACTTTTTTTTTAAATTGATCGGATCATGATCGACTTATTTGAATCCGCGTTGTGGAGTTTTGGTCATATAAGTCTGACATAAGGTATTCCAATTTTGTATATTTGTTCTTATACATAAGTATCCACAACAAAAATATCATAACAATTTTTGGACGAAACATATCAAACACAATGGAATAAGGTATTATTTACATCGATAATAACAAAGTATCGTTGTTTTTACTCCGATCTGCTATACTCCACTTTATATATAAATTTTATTTTTTTTTTACATAAAAATAAAAAATAGTTATATTTATATTGCGTTTATGGGCTTGTTTGTGGAATCGGAACTGGAACCATTATAGGGGACCGGAACTGGAATAGTTATTTTTTTTTTATAGAACCGGAACTAAAACCGAAATAAAAAAATAATTGAACTACCGGAACCGGAACTGGAACCGCAGAGAATAGAATTTCGGTTCCTAGCCCTGTTTTTAATATTCAATTGGGCATGGGCGCTCGTGGTGATATTAACCACAAAATTGTAGGGAATAGATTTCACTGTACAATGGATATAGTCTGTCTGGGTGCTGTGGATCTTAGTAGATATTCAGAAAAAAAAAAAAACATAAATTATAAAAATTTAATCTCCACTCTATTTATTTTAAACAAAAATAAAAAATTACAGCAATCATCTTCAAAATAATTAAATACAAAAATCATTAAAAAATAGTTTCGATATAATAACGAGATCGATTGTTTAATTGTACCTAATTAAAATTGCGTTTTAAAAATAATTCAAATATCATTATAAATAATACTTATTTTAATATTGGGCGCTTATTAGGCTCCAAAATTTTGAAAATCGGCGCGTTTTTTTCAAAAATAACTGGTCTGACTTCTGTCAGCAATAGGGATGTCAATCCCGGACTATTTTTCAATCCCGAAATTTCGGGACTGGAAATTTTGAATCCCGGGATCCCGGGATTAGTCCCGGGATTTTAAAAAATAATAGCGTATGCATAAAATAACCATATCTATGTTTGAATAATAAATAATTATAATGCTTAAGGCTCAAACAAAACTCATATATTCAAGTGCATCTGTTTTCAGGTTGGGTATCCAAATATACATGGTATCCAAAATACAAAATCCGCGATATATAAACCCCAGTCGATCATCAAACATTTTTTAATACTTTTTATTGAACAATTATTTTTTGGTACAAATACAATACAATTTTTATTTTGAATGAACAATTAAATTTTTATTGGTTTTGTAGTGGAAACAATAGTTTATAAGAAAAATTATAATTTAAAAAAAAATAGTTCATAGTGGACACATTTTTTTAAAGTTATATGTGATTTTTAATTAATAGCAATTTTAAAAATTAACTCAATTTAGAAACGTTGATTTATTTATGTAAACTCAATCGTTTGAGTGGATTTTATACCGTTAGTTTAATCGAATTCAGATTTTGTAATAAGATTTATTCTCGATCAAATGCATTTTATATGATTGAAATTTGTAGTACGCACAATTTGATTGTAATGAATGTGAAAAATGTTAGTTTTAGACCCAAATGAAAAAATATTAGGGTGTTCAATTATATTTATTTAAGTATTTTGTTATTAATAAAAAATATAAATGTTATATTCAGAGACAACGGTTCCAGTTTTAACGCTATTTGAAACCCCGACTTAATTCGCCATCATAGTTGATAGTAAATCTTTCGACTGTCTTCAAAATATTAGTTTAATATAATACGTTATTATATTATAATTGTTTACTATTTTTAAGTAATTTCTGTATTTCGAATCGAGAAATTACACTGTTCAGCTCAAAATTCTCCCTGTTTTCATTCATATCATTTCTATTTATTTTTAATGTGGGAAAACGTATAGGAAAAAAACTAAAAACGCAGTTCGAATCAGCACATTTAAATAATGTAGAAATGGTATGAATAAAGACAAGAGGAACAAAAGTGATAATTTTGCCGAACAGTGTTATTAGTCGAAAGTGATGTAATTTTTAACAATTGTAAATTTGTTAGAAGTCAAAAAGCATGTAATTCTTTATTATTGACGTCAGTGATTTAAGATTTTAGTCCATTAAATGTTAGATTTACTTTTTCACGAAATGTGTATAAAAACATTGAAAGACTTTTATAAACTATTAAAAAATTGATCTAGTAGCGTTTTTTGTAATCCCGCAAATCCCGCGATTTAACGATGATCCCGGGATGAGTTTTCGGGACTGTTTTGACTCAAATCCCGGGATCCCGGGATTGACATCCCTAGTCAGCAACCATCTTCTCAGTTCCAATTCCAACGAATTTAACGATGTTCATTTCCTTCTTCTCACGAATGAAACGATGGCGGACGTTGATCTTGCTAAATACTTGTTGGTTGATGTCAGGTGAATTACGCTTTGGTTATCACAATAAACTAGTGAAGCTTTATCCTCACAGTCAGGTCAATTCGTCTTCCAGTCCTCGAATCCACAACATTTCCTCAGTTGTAGCTGATAAAGCCATATATTCAATCTCAATGTAAGGAGGGAAAAAATTCTAAAATCAAGAAATATACGGAGTGATATACAGCTAAACTGAAAATTTAATTTTAAGAAACAAATCTATTTAGTTGTTAAAAAAGTAACTAAGTGGAATTATTCATATTATTCAGAACTAATTTCTTTGGTATCAAAAAAGTAGCTAAGTAGAATTATGCTTGTTAATGCAGAATTAATGTTTTCTTAAGGTTGCTGTATTTTTTACAAAATTTAAGGAACACGTGTTTGTATAACTATTGTGTTTCGATTTAGGTTTGTCTTTAACATTCTCTATTATACTTTGTTTTGCGTTGTCCGTCTGTCAGGGCCATCTGTTTGATCGTGGTGCCGTGACAAAACCCCTACGAACATAATCCCCATTTTTCGGAATTCGAAAATAGGGATTATGACCGCTTCTCAAGCCGTCATAAGCCCAAGAAAAAGGTGACATTAACCCCATAATAATAGAGTTTATGTTTTATCGAAATATGTGTTTAATGAATTTATCGAAGTATGGGCTAATGATCAACATATGGGGTTTGGAAAGAGTGACTGTAATATATGAAATGTTTTCTATAACGACGGTTATGAAAAATTATAATCGATATACGCTCTGTTTTATCCCCGAGGGCTACTTTGATACACTCAAAATAATTTCTAGGACATTTTACGAAATATTTTTTTGTAATTTTTAATTTCGTGAAATACACGAATAATTCGTAGAATACAAGAAACATTCTTAATTTCTTTTTTTTTCCAAATTATTTTTTACGAACGATTCGTTTATATTACGAATCAATATTCGTAAAATTAAAACAACAATAAAATAACAAATATTTCGTTTAAAATACGAAACTTTCGTTATTTTCCTTTTTTTTTCGTTATTTCATAAATTTATTAATTATATTTTATATTTTAACGAAACATTTGATATTTTACGAAATATTCGTAAAATAAGAATATATTTCGTTTTTTTAACACATAATTCGTGTATTTTACGAAAGATTCGTAATTTTTTTTTTCAGTAACGTCCTAACTGATTTTGTAGGCTTTCTGCGTGTAATACATATAATTGTAAAAAGTAACAATTTAGGGGACTATGGGGGGACTCACGGGACTATGGGGGCGATTATCACAAGGCAACGTGTCTGAGTGCTTCCACATGGCGAAGCCAGCGCAATCCTTGTCGGTGTCGTCTCAAGTCAACTCACTGGTCACCAGAATTGGCAAATTGTCAAATGGTGACACCTCCACTTCGGTGGAAGTCCTACTCGTGGAAGTCCCTGGAAACGGTGCTCTATACCACCCGGTGTAGAAGTCGGCTAAAGTGAGTGGCGAGCATTTCCCTCAGAGTGAGGGTGTTCGTGCGTTGGGTTTGGGTCCCACCACGGAAAAAACCTATGCGCCCAATGAAAACAAAAAATAAGCCTCGGATAACGACCGATTACAACGATGACGACCCACGCAAACGTTTTAAGGACCATGATTTACGGATATGCACCTGGAATGTCCGGACCCTTTATAGGGAAGGTGCCTCTATCCAGCTGGCAGATGTCCTCGAAAAATATAAGGCTGACATCACCACTATCCAGGAGATGCGATGGACGGGACGGAGCTGTTCAAAACAAGCGTCCTGTGATATCTAGTTGAGGACAACTTGGCAACGCTTGGTATTTCTAACTGGCGTCAGCGCGCGCAAAGCAGATCCGACTGGCGTGGCTTCATCTCAGCGGCCAAAACCGACCCACGGTTGTAAGGGCCATTTAAGTAAGTAAGTAAGTAAGTAACAATTTATATTAATATACATATATATAATGAACTGTTTCGTTTGTGCCGAAAATTTTCCATCGGCAAGTGTAATGTCAATTCACTTTAGATTGGTGCATAAATTAGAACAAACATATAATTTCGTCGGTGATTATGTGCGATTTAGAAAACATCCGATATAAATTGTACATTTTACCGAAGGCCTTGGATGTATGGTTTAAGGCGTACAATTTATTCAATATGGAATGCCCACAAGCATGTGCACCAATGTGGCAGTTCATAAATAATTTTTACAAATTGCCTGATGACAATAAGCCGGTTATTCCAATAACACATATGCTTCTTAAAGCAATAAAAGGTAATTTTAAACAATTGTATGTACCTCCCTAATTTCTGATTTTCTTTTTTTTTCAGATTGTAATATGAACTACTTATTAACGAATCCTTTTTTACGCAATGAATATTTGTTATGTTAAAAAATGAAATTATTTTCTTTATTTATTTTTAATTTTTGTTAACTGTGTTACATGTTTATATTAAAATTATATGAAAAAATTATATAAAATAAATATACAATATACATATACTGTACATATGTCTCTTTTTATATTAAAATAATATTCTGCTTTTATTTCAGATTATGAGAATATATTCACAATTAATACGAACCTTTTGGTAAAAATATGAATATATTCGTAAAATAATCAACACATTTGTAAAATGTACGAACGCTATCGTTAAAAGTACGAATATTTTCGTAAAAATTATGAGTATTTTCATAAAAATTCATAAATTTTCATAAAAATTCATAAAAATTCAAAAAGTCATTAAATTACGAATAAAAATTACGAATCTTTCGTAGATAAAATCTACGAATAGTTTCGTAAAATAAACAATTATATTCGTAATTTTATCATTAATTTACGAAAGTTCTTTCGTGTATTTGACGAAATATTTCGTGGATAAATTTCACGAATTTTTTCGTAAAATATACGAACGATTTCGTGTGTTTTAAGCAGATTTTATTTTGATTGTATCAATGGTCATCGGAACGATCGTTACTATTATATGGATGCAATATTTTCGATTGTTTTATCCGTGGTTATAAGCAGCTAATAATAATTATGCAAAAAATTCCAATCAAAAATTTTTAACAAAAATCGCGCGATTTTGTTCGGTTGTTGCAAAATAGCCGACAGTCACTGTTGTGAAGATAGCCCACAAGGAGAATTGGAAGATAGCCCACAATTTGAATTCGCCGCAATTTTTTTTTTTGCTTAAAAGTACAAAATATCATTATTTTATTGATAAATTCCATTATTTATGTAATTAAATGATTATTATTGCATTTAAAATACTAAAAACTATACATTTTTAACGAATTAACTGACTTTCAGTGCAATTCAAGTGGCCATAGTATTCAATGCAGATTGCGTTGCAATAATAAATTTTTGCATACTAAAATATCTTAATTTAGGTGAAATTCTATATAAAACCGGTCTAAAATCATAAAAACACGCATTTTTCACACGCATTTTTCACATTGAAATCGATTTTCCGAGACTTTAAGAAAACACCTCATCGGGAATAGGGTGTTACATTTGAATGAATATTTTAAGAGTTGTGAATATTTTCTCACCGTGTATTTTTTTTTTACAAATACCGAATACCAATACAAAACTTTTCTGAAACATACATATCTCCGATTTAGGGGAGATCATATAGAAATCGGGCGTTGAACAAAACATGTGGTTATTACACTTATTATTTTGTTTTGGTTTAAACCATATATTTGAAAATGAAAAAAGTATAGAAAACGTAAACGGATTTTCAATATTTTTGGTACTAATTAAAGATTGTTGTTACCTTACTTTAAATTTTTGAAAAGTACCAGCCCACAATTTATTTTGATTTCTTCATGGATAAAATTGATGTTAAAAAAAAGTCAAAAAAAATGTGTTTTTTCCAAAATTAACACCAATATTGATGTAGTATTTTGGTACTTTAAATGATTTTTTCACTATGTATTTAATTTTAAACAATCAATCATGGTATTTTACAACTTTTGTGAAGTCTGTGTACCACCAGTTTAGGGGACAGAACATCTAAATCTGGTCATAAACATGAAAAAAGTTTATTTTACATGAAGTTATTATACCAATTAACAGATTTTGGGACAGTGAGAACCCTTCTCACCGTGTATTTTTTTATGAAATTGCTAATGACATTCGTAAACAGTTTTGAACTCGTTTTACCTCATATTTAGCGGAAATACATAGAGAAAAAAATAGTAATAACTGCAAAATATGTGAATTTGTCATATGATACTCATATTGAAATACAATTTCCAAGACTGTAAGAAAAATCCTCATCGGGAATTTTTTTTATAAAAAGCTAATAGTATAGGGAAACATATTATATATTCGACATATACGATTTCAGGGGACATCGTACCGAAATCGAGCCCTGAATTAGAAATATTAGTTTTATGACAAAATATATAGGGTGTTACATTTGAATTTTTATACCCTACACTAAGAGTGAAAGGGTATATTCAGTTTGGTACGCCGTTTGTAACACCCAGAAGGAAGCATCTCCGGTATGGAAAAGTATATATATTCTTGATCAGCATGACCTCCTGAGTCGATTTAGCGATGTCCGTCTGTCCGTCTGTCTGTCCGTCTGTCTGTCTGTCTGTCTGTCTGTCTGTCTGTCTGTCTGTCTGTCTGTCTGTCTGTCTGTCTGTCTGTCTGTCCGTCTGTCCGTCTGTCTGTCTGTTGAAATCCCTAAGACTTTTAAAATTGAAGAGCTAGATAAATGAAACTTATAACTTAGATTACTAATATACCTACGCTGTATGTGCGAAGATCGGTCCATTGTGACCTATGATCCGACCACTTATGTTCAAATACCTCATATAAAATGTACATATAAAGATCAATTTTTATGTATACGTGCTTAGGTAAACTTTTTTGGTCAAATATATATTGACATCATGCTCAAATACATGATAATAATGTTTTCCGGCGAAAAGACTTGTGGTTCACAAAAAAAAAATCGAAATTCGGTACACCTACCCATTTGTAAATATGGGTATCAAATGAATGGAAATTCTTCAGCGATTGAATGTTTGTAGTTATTTTCAGGATTCGTATACCTTGGTGATCTATATATCACTTTGAGTGGTAACCACACATATGTGTAGGGTATTTATAGTCGGCTTAGACCGACTATAATTTTGATAATCCTAACTATCATAATTACACCTACTTTAAAATTTCCCATGTGATCTTACCTTCCCAACTGGTTATACTTTAAATGCTTTTTTCACTCTGTATTTAATTTTAAACAATCGAACATGGTATTCTACAACTCAACAAGGGTTGCTTAATTATCCTACTTCAATTCCATAATGATTAACATTGATTTTAAAAATAAGTCCTAAAATTTGAATTTTTTAATATTTCAAATATATTTCATTATAACGGACAGATTTCACCTTTGAGATATACCCACTGTTCGACTGGCGAACGAAATAATGGCAATTGGCGGATTGGGAAACACGAATTGAAATACGTAATTTCGATTTAAAGGGTCGAGTGGGTCGCGATGAATATGGCAATAAACAATATATAAAATGCAAAAATTTTACCTTATTTTCAGTGGGTAATGCCAATTGTTGTGATGTGTGATGTTGGTTTTGTGGATCATCCTTCTGTCGATTTCCTTCTTGTTGTTGTTGTGATTGTATTGATTGATGAATGTTTGTTTTTAATTGTTTATAATATTTGTCGCGGGGACCGACTTGTCGCGTTGACGGGTTGTTTGTTTTTAATATCGCGGTGACGGGTATAAATTTAAACTCATTAACTTTAAAACTTTGCTTTGATTGTCCGGAGGCGGGTGGGTATGCGTTCGGTTATATGTAAACGTAACGAGTGACATTATATGCAGCGAACATTGATGGAGCCGATGGTCCATATATTCGCCGCAGTTATCGATATAAATAACACTGTGCGGCACTAAAATTTGAACTCCAATTTTTTTTTTTTTGATTTACAGGTTCTCTATGGTCAGTGGAACAAAAATGTAGTATAAACTTATACCCCTACACGTCTGCGTTAGGCGCTATTTGGTCCTAAAGGGTTCAAAGGATAACCAATATTGTTCGTCATTTTGTAGCGAAACGGTTCCTACTTCTTTTTTGGTGTCTAAAGAGCGATTATAGGGAACTTCCTAAGTATGATTTCCACTGAACACTTTAAGTTTGTATCTTACCGATTAACCACTATTTTTAATGGTTGGTAGAAGAAGTCAGAAAACTATCGTAATGTCTTTGGGGGAAAATATTCGTCATTAAAATTGAGCTAGAGTCTCTAAACAACTAAATTCTCCAACACGTACTATTTCTGAAATATAGGCCTACTAATAACGAATAATAGTTCTTTGTTCAATTTTAAATAAGCTTTATTTTAGTTCATATTTATTTATTTAATTTTTAGTTATAATTGTGACGCTGATTCCGAAAATGGCATCGGTTTTTTATTATTATTTCTAGTTTTTGAGATATAGCCCTTTTTTATTTTTTCATAGTTTTGCTCATATAACTTTTTTAATATCCTAACCAATGGCAAAAATGAAAATGAGTTTTACATGTTAAAAATTTTATTTGCGAGATATGGACCAAAGAAAATTAAAAGTTGACAAAAAATTATAAATTTTTATTATTATTCTCTGCGGAACTGGAACCTCAGAGAATAATAATAAAAATTTATAATTTTTTGTCAACTTTTAATTTTCTTTGGTCCATATCTCGCAAATAAAATTTTTAACATGTAAAACTCATTTTCATTTTTGCCATTGGTTAGGATATTAAAAAAGTTATATGAGCAAAACTATGAAAAAATAAAAAAGGGCTATATCTCAAAAACTAGAAATAATAATAAAAAACCGATGCCATTTTCGGAATCAGCGTCACAATTATAACTAAAAATTAAATAAATAAATATGAACTAAAATAAAGCTTATTTAAAATTGAACAAAGAACTATTATTCGTTATTAGTAGGCCTATATTTCAGAAATAGTACGTGTTGGAGAATTTAGTTGTTTAGAGACTCTAGCTCAATTTTAATGACGAATATTTTCCCCCAAAGACATTACGATAGTTTTCTGACTTCTTCTACCAACCATTAAAAATAGTGGTTAATCGGTAAGATACAAACTTAAAGTGTTCAGTGGAAATCATACTTAGGAAGTTCCCTATAATCGCTCTTTAGACACCAAAAAAGAAGTAGGAACCGTTTCGCTACAAAATGACGAACAATATTGGTTATCCTTTGAACCCTTTAGGACCAAATAGCGCCTAACGCAGACGTGTAGGGGTATAAGTTTATACTACATTTTTGTTCCACTGACCATAGAGAACCTGTAAATCAAAAAAAAAAAATTGGAGTTCAAATTTTAGTGCCGCACAGTGTTATTTATATCGATAACTGCGGCGAATATATGGACCATCGGCTCCATCAATGTTCGCTGCATATAATGTCACTCGTTACGTTTACATATAACCGAACGCATACCCACCCGCCTCCGGACAATCAAAGCAAAGTTTTAAAGTTAATGAGTTTAAATTTATACCCGTCACCGCGATATTAAAAACAAACAACCCGTCAACGCGACAAGTCGGTCCCCGCGACAAATATTATAAACAATTAAAAACAAACATTCATCAATCAATACAATCACAACAACAACAAGAAGGAAATCGACAGAAGGATGATCCACAAAACCAACATCACACATCACAACAATTGGCATTACCCACTGAAAATAAGGTAAAATTTTTGCATTTTATATATTGTTTATTGCCATATTCATCGCGACCCACTCGACCCTTTAAATCGAAATTACGTATTTCAATTCGTGTTTCCCAATCCGCCAATTGCCATTATTTCGTTCGCCAGTCGAACAGTGGGTATATCTCAAAGGTGAAATCTGTCCGTTATAATGAAATATATTTGAAATATTAAAAAATTCAAATTTTAGGACTTATTTTTAAAATCAATGTTAATCATTATGGAATTGAAGTAGGATAATTAAGCAACCCTTGTTGAGTTGTAGAATACCATGTTCGATTGTTTAAAATTAAATACAGAGTGAAAAAAGCATTTAAAGTATAACCAGTTGGGAAGGTAAGATCACATGGGAAATTTTAAAGTAGGTGTAATTATGATAGTTAGGATTATCAAAATTATAGTCGGTCTAAGCCGACTATAAATACCCTACACATATGTGTGGTTACCACTCAAAGTGATATATAGATCACCAAGGTATACGAATCCTGAAAATAACTACAAACATTCAATCGCTGAAGAATTTCCATTCATTTGATACCCATATTTACAAATGGGTAGGTGTACCGAATTTCGATTTTTTTTTTGTGAACCACAAGTCTTTTCGCCGGAAAACATTATTATCATGTATTTGAGCATGATGTCAATATATATTTGACCAAAAAAGTTTACCTAAGCACGTATACATAAAAATTGATCTTTATATGTACATTTTATATGAGGTATTTGAACATAAGTGGTCGGATCATAGGTCACAATGGACCGATCTTCGCACATACAGCGTAGGTATATTAGTAATCTAAGTTATAAGTTTCATTTATCTAGCTCTTCAATTTTAAAAGTCTTAGGGATTTCAACAGACAGACAGACGGACAGACGGACAGACAGACAGACAGACAGACAGACAGACAGACAGACGGACAGACAGACGGACAGACGGACATCGCTAAATCGACTCAGGAGGTCATGCTGATCAAGAATATATATACTTTTCCATACCGGAGATGCTTCCTTCTGGGTGTTACAAACGGCGTACCAAACTGAATATACCCTTTCACTCTTAGTGTAGGGTATAAAAATTCAAATGTAACACCCTATATATTTTGTCATAAAACTAATATTTCTAATTCAGGGCTCGATTTCGGTACGATGTCCCCTGAAATCGTATATGTCGAATATATAATATGTTTCCCTATACTATTAGCTTTTTATAAAAAAAATTCCCGATGAGGATTTTTCTTACAGTCTTGGAAATTGTATTTCAATATGAGTATCATATGACAAATTCACATATTTTGCAGTTATTACTATTTTTTTCTCTATGTATTTCCGCTAAATATGAGGTAAAACGAGTTCAAAACTGTTTACGAATGTCATTAGCAATTTCATAAAAAAATACACGGTGAGAAGGGTTCTCACTGTCCCAAAATCTGTTAATTGGTATAATAACTTCATGTAAAATAAACTTTTTTCATGTTTATGACCAGATTTAGATGTTCTGTCCCCTAAACTGGTGGTACACAGACTTCACAAAAGTTGTAAAATACCATGATTGATTGTTTAAAATTAAATACATAGTGAAAAAATCATTTAAAGTACCAAAATACTACATCAATATTGGTGTTAATTTTGGAAAAAACACATTTTTTTTGACTTTTTTTTAACATCAATTTTATCCATGAAGAAATCAAAATAAATTGTGGGCTGGTACTTTTCAAAAATTTAAAGTAAGGTAACAACAATCTTTAATTAGTACCAAAAATATTGAAAATCCGTTTACGTTTTCTATACTTTTTTCATTTTCAAATATATGGTTTAAACCAAAACAAAATAATAAGTGTAATAACCACATGTTTTGTTCAACGCCCGATTTCTATATGATCTCCCCTAAATCGGAGATATGTATGTTTCAGAAAAGTTTTGTATTGGTATTCGGTATTTGTAAAAAAAAAATACACGGTGAGAAAATATTCACAACTCTTAAAATATTCATTCAAATGTAACACCCTATTCCCGATGAGGTGTTTTCTTAAAGTCTCGGAAAATCGATTTCAATGTGAAAAATGCGTGTGAAAAATGCGTGTTTTTATGATTTTAGACCGGTTTTATATAGAATTTCACCTAAATTAAGATATTTTAGTATGCAAAAATTTATTATTGCAACGCAATCTGCATTGAATACTATGGCCACTTGAATTGCACTGAAAGTCAGTTAATTCGTTAAAAATATATAGTTTTTAGTATTTTAAATGCAATAATAATCATTTAATTACATAAATAATGGAATTTATCAATAAAATAATGATATTTTTTACTTTTAAGCAAAAAAAAAATTGCGGCGAATTCAAATTGTGGGCTATCTTCCAATTCTCCTTGTGGGCTATCTTCACAACAGTGACTGTCGGCTATTTTGCAACAACCGAACAAAATCGCGCGATTTTTGTTAAAAATTTTTGATTGGAATTTTTTGCATAATTATTATTAGCTGCTTATAACCACGGATAAAACAATCGAAAATATTGCATCCATATAATAGTAACGATCGTTCCTAGTTCTTTGTTCAATTTTAAATAAGCTTTATTTTAGTTCATATTTATTTATTTAATTTTTAGTTATAATTGTGACGCTGATTCCGAAAATGGCATCGGTTTTTTATTATTATTTCTAGTTTTTGAGATATAGCCCTTTTTTATTTTTTCATAGTTTTGCTCATATAACTTTTTTAATATCCTAACCAATGGCAAAAATGAAAATGAGTTTTACATGTTAAAAATTTTATTTGCGAGATATGGACCAAAGAAAATTAAAAGTTGACAAAAAATTATAAATTTTTATTATTATTCTCTGCGGAACTGGAACCTCAGAGAATAGAATTTCGGTCCCTAGCCCTGATTTTAATATTCAATTTCAATTTAAATAAAATAGTTTTCGAAATACGGTTTCTTTTCGGGCAGATCAACATGCACTAATTTAACATTAATTACAAATCACATTGTTAATGCAATGGAACATCATGATCAGTTAGATGTTATATATACTGATTTTTCAAAGGCATTTGACAAAGTTGATCATAACATGTTATGGCTAAAATTGGAAACATTTGGATTATCTAAATATCTTATTATTTTTTTTTTAAATTTCCTAATTAATCGCAAATTAAAAGTGAAAATAGGCTCATGTTTTTCTGAATTTTTAGTTAATGCATATTCGGGGATACCACAGGTACGCATTATGGACCGCTTTTATTTATAATGTTCATAAATGATTTACCACAACAAATCAAATTTTCTAAATGCTTAATTTTTGTAGATGATGTTAAGTTGTTCCTTAAAGTAAATCCAATTGGCGATTGTTTTAAGTTACAACATGATTTAACAAAACTTAATGAATGGTGTTATTCAAACAAATTAAATTTAAATGTTAATAAATGCAATGTTTTATCATTTACGAAAAACAACACTTCTATCAATTTTAATTATACTATGAATAATTTGATTTTAAATCGTAAATACGAAATAAAAGACTTGGGAGTTATATTCGACTCTAAATTAAAAGTCATTACGATTACATGATTTCAAAATCATATGCTATGCAAGGTTTCATTAAAAGAAATACGCAATCTTTCAAGGATCCAATGACAATAAAGGCTCTGTACATGTCTTTAGTAAGAAGTCTTCTAGAATATTGTTCTATTATTTGGAATCCATATTATAATGAAAATTTTATTCGTATTGAAAAAGTTCAAAAAATTTTACTAGAAACGCAATCTTGAAACTGCATTGGTCTGATACGCACCCAAATTATGATGCTAGGCGCAAATTACTTGGTTTACAATCCTTAAAAGACAGAAGAACTTATTTTTCATTAATGTTTGTTTACAATGTTATGTCTAATTGTTCTGAGTTCTGAGCTTTAAAATATGATTAATTTTACGTTCCACCTAGAGATTTAAGAAATAATCTTTTGTTTGTTGAATCATTTCATAGATCAAATTATGATATCAATGAACCAATATCAAGATGTATTAAATTATGTAATAGCTTTTTACCACTTCTTAGTTTTAATATAGATTTAAATTAAATTAATTTATACTATTTAATTAATTAATAATTTATTATTTAAAAATGTCTGTAAGATAAAAATCCGTAGACTGAATAAATTAAATGAAATAACTGCCCTATTCTGGCACGAGTCACAAATTAAAATCGGTCACAATAGTGCGCTTTGTAACAATTGTCACTATTTCGTATTCTGTTATTTTCATTTTCTATGTATATTGACGTAAAAGTCTGAATCAATTGTCATTTGTGTCAATTGTTATTTATAACAATTGTCATTGCTTACTAGAATAGGGCTTTAAAACTACAAACTTAACATGTGTTTAAATTTTATTTTATTTCTGACATCAAAAACAAAAATATATAAAAAATTAAAATTCAAAGCTCACTATTTTCATAAATTTATTTTTAATGATATAAAGTAAAATTAACATAAATTATAAAAAATTAATCTCAACTCTATTTATTTTAAACAAAAATAAAAAATTACAACAATCATCTTCAAAATAATTGAATACAAAAATCATTAAAAAATAGTTTCGATATAATAACGAGATCGATTGTTTTGTCGAAGCCACGTCGACAATTTTTAGAAGCACTGGAGGCTCCGAGTCGTGGTATAATTAAATTACATTTAATTGGAAATTGAATGGTATTCTAATAAAATATAAATATTTATTTTTCTTGTTTTGCAATTTTTAAATCTCATTTGGTAAAATATTTGCTATTGATATTTATTTATTTATTTATTTATACTACATATTTTCAAATTTTAATGAAGCAATTTTTAATTTTAAATGTAAATTTTAATTGTAAAAATTTTAATTGTACCTAATTAAAATTGCGTTTTAAAAATAATTCAAATATCATTATAAATAATACTGTTACGAAAATTCAGTCTACGGAAAACTGTTCTACGAGTTCGTATCGCTGGATTGTGTACAAAATAAAAACACTCTTATGTTTGGTTTAAATTATAACAATTAACTTTATTAATTCACTTTAATAAATAAACAACTTTACTAATAACAAATTCTAACAACTGCTGCATGTCCACAATTTAACTTGACATTTATCACACGAGCTGCACTCGACCACTTTACAATCACTACCGAAGTACAGTGCCTCAGATGCGCGGCCTTATATAAATTAAAAGAAATGTCTTTTATAATGATACTTGTTTTATTTACTGACTCGTTTGAGTAATTTAATTATAATTAATACTACTATAATATAATTATTTATAAGAAATATCCGTTTGAGCTGTTGGAGAAAAATTTTAAAACTGAACTCTACGGCAAACTGCATCGAACCATGAAGCCGCCGCTGCTCGCTGGAATGCCGGCTGAATACTGAGTCGGCGTCTTCGACGGGTGATCAGGCTGCTTGCGCGTGCGAGTTTCGTATTTCGGCTGCAACTTTGTCGCGACGGCATCCGGCGCAACTGCGTTGTCAGCTAACTCAAGCTTGCGCGTGTTAACTCCTCCCCTGCTAGATGGAAACACGTCCTCGGGTTTCTTCTTGTTTGTTCTGCGCTGGTATAATTTCCAGGCGCCCACGAGGAGTAGGAATAGGGCGATGGGTGCCAAGCAGCCAAATGACCGAGATGATACCTTTGATCTTAGATCCCCGATGTTTTGGAGATTCTTTAGACTCAGGTCGTGGAGGAATGGGAGGCTCAGGTGTTCTCTGAAGAGAGTGACGTTGACCACGGCTAACGTATATACGGCAGGCTTCTTCTTCAGGATGCCTCGGTGGTTCACGTAACGGGTACCATTCAGGAAAACGTGTTCGTCGTAAGTGGCGAGGAAAGTTCCCGCTACTATCTGGCTGTTTCCGTTGTTGTCCACTACATTCATGGTTGCGTTGTTTATTACCACGATGCCCTCGCCGATTACTGTTACAGCTTCCAGGTGGCCGGGGCGTGTGGCACATTGTGCGACGGTTCCAGACACCAGTTGTTGGGCATACGATGTGTTCTGTAGTCTTCTGCAGAAAGTAGTGCTCACAGTGGCAGCGCAGTCACGCACAGCGAAGATTTTTGTTCCGCAATCGGCCACCGCATTTCCTTCTTCTAAATCTAATATTATATTATTATGTTGAACAGGGAAAATATCTATTTTCTTACAATTTAACAATGGTTTAGGATATTTTATTAGAAAATACATTAGTTCAGAATTTTGGAAAGATTTAATTTGGGAAACCTCTAAAAGATCAGTTATGCTAGTATTTGTGAGTTGTTCATTTAGCAATTCTTTTATATCAATGCTGTCTAATATGAGAGGGCTGATTAGATTAATTTTTGCGAGTGTAACCGTGAGGATTAAGTCCTCCAGGTTTGTGATAATCATTCTATTTGTTGCCAAAATTGTTGCGTAAAAATGCTCGACCTCTGCATCTGGTTTTAGAATTTCGTTGAGTGTTCTTGAAACGTCATTAAGTCTCGCCTGAAATTTGTTATTGATCTCTATCTGTCTATTTTCGGATTCTAGTAGCTGACCTTGTTTGAATTTTATTCGTTCCCAGTCGTCAAAATCTGGCGTTCTTGCAATTGCCTTAAGGGCACTACCTATCATGTTGATACTACGTGCTTGTCGGTGGTGAACTGTCAGGGAGGCTATAAGGGTGGCTATGTATTGTATGTCAGTTTTCAGAACCTGTCTCATGTGGGCCTTGGGTAACTTGTCTATTAATTTTTGTGTCTCGTCGATGTAGGTATGTAGTCCGCGTGTGAATAGTCGTTAAGTCTCAGTGTCGCTTCAGTCAGAGTCATGGCTGCCATTGTTAAACTGAAAAAATATCCTAACCTAAAATGAATATAAAAATTTGTGCAATAAAATTACTTGAAAATGTTAGACATTTTTTTTTTAAGAGCAGAATGCTTACTTGAGGTTGTCCTTATGGACCACCCTCCCCTTAATAAGAACCATCGTACCTAGGTCTGCTTCTACTGCTGCTTCTGTAAATAGGGGTGATAGCTTGTTTCCTAACCTCCTATTATTTTTTATCCAGACCTTTTCTCCTGCTTCATGCGACTTGTAGACCCTATTTTTATTCATAAGGTCAAGTGTCTTTCTTTGTGCAGATGCAATCTTTTCCCTAATCTGCATTGCGTTGTTTTGGAGGCTGCGTGAATTACGTCTATGGGCCTCTCATTTGTTACTGTTGCAAGGAGAATATTCTCAACAGTGTCCTCCACCTGTGTTTCTAACTTATATGAACGTGCTATGTCTCCGAGGGTACCG
The DNA here is from genome assembly GCA_951804985.1 of Dryomyza anilis. Classification (NCBI taxonomy): domain Eukaryota; kingdom Metazoa; phylum Arthropoda; class Insecta; order Diptera; family Dryomyzidae; genus Dryomyza; species Dryomyza anilis. The sequence goes on from OX638135.1 coordinate 51,002,830, forward strand.
TGAAACAGCTCGACTTGTCCATTAGAGGAGCTATGTAAGGGTGGGGCGTTTGAAATTTCGAGGCCAAAGCTGTTCCTGAGCATTGATTTAATAGTTTCTGAGTTCAGGGATTTTTCGTTGTCGCAGTAGATTGTTTCTGTTTTTGGAAAAAAATTTAAAAGTTGTAAAAGCGGGGCTTTTATATCCACAATTGCGCGGGACCGTATGGGCTGTACTACTGCGAATTTGGAAAACTTGTCGATGCAAGTTAAAAAGTATTTACCATCGGTGGAGTAAACATCTATATTCAACATTTTTCCGGCATATGTTGGTATCGGGGTTTTCCCTATTTCTTGTTTTTTCGAGTGCCGATCATGTTTACTCATGGTACAAACTCTGCAATTCGCCGCTATTTCTGACGTTATGCGACCAATTTTCGGAAAAAAATAGTCCCTAAGTATTTGTTTTGCGTTTTCCTGCGCCGCTCTGTGGGCGCGGTTATGCTCGACTGTACCAATTTCCCTTTAGTCCGTTGGGTTTGTAATGTCCGTAACAAAATTCCTGGAAAATCTAAAAGTGGTAGAAGGGCATGCTTCAACCAGTCCGTGCTGGATCAAGGCCAGTATGGGTAGCTCGCAGTGGATTTCGTTGGCTACGTCAGCGTTTACTGTTTCTTTAATGATCTGCAGCAATGTATTGCGATCGGAAAAATTGATATTATGACGAGTTTTTGTTTTAAACAAAATAAACGTCTTTTGTTGGGGAATCGGTCCTTCTTCCAGAATAATCTGGTTCCTAAAGCAATTCACTGGTTTGTCAGTGGATTCAATGGTGTATATTAGGATTTCTTCACTATGAATAGTAGCAGCATCGAAATCTGCTGAATCCTCTAACGCATTGACATTTTGGCGAGACAGAGCGTCTGCCACCAAATTCTCCTTTCCGAGTTTATAAATTATATTTGCGTTGTGCTCATCAATAAAAGCTTTCCAACGCTTTATTTTGGCATTCGGATTCTTGTCCGATACCGAAAAGGTTAATGCCTGATGGTCTGTATGGATGTTAAGATTTCTAACGCCATACAAATAATTCCTGAGGTTTTTGAGTGCCCATACAATGGCGAGAAGTTCACGCTCATTTGTGGCAAAATTCACCTCATTACCCCGCAGAGTTCGCGAGATCATTGTTATGGGGCGACCGTCTTGAGACAGTACCGCACCCAGTCCGTGGCCAGACGCATCAGTTGTGAGGTCGAAAGGCTTTTTGTAATTCGGAAAGGATAACATAACGTCTTCGGAGGCCAGTATGTTCTTAAGCCTATCGAAGGCCTCGCTTTGCTCTGGTGACAATTCAATTATTACTTTTTTTGAATAATTGGCACTTACTTTGCCATTTTCGCTCTTGAGAATATCTGTTAAAGGCCTTGTGATACTGGCAAATCCAGTATAAAGCAGCTATAGTAGCGTGCTAGACCCAAAAATGACCTAAGAGCAAATAGAGTTTTCGGTTGTGGGAAGTCCTTAATAGCTTTCACTTTGTCGGGTGAGGACTGAATTCCGCCTCTGCATACTGTAAATCCCAAATATTCTACGTTTTTTTTTGAAAAACTTAGATTTTTCTTGGGATACTCGCATGCCTACGTCTCTAAGGTTTTTCAAGACCCATTTAATGTCTCTGATGTGGTCTTCCTTAGACTTGGAGAAGACAATTACATCATCAACGTAAACATAACATATCTTTCCAATTTGTTCTCGGAGCACATCGTCGATGGCTCGTTAAAAAATGCTTGGGGCATTTTTTTGCCCGAAGGGAAGTCTGCAAAACTCATACTTCCCGTTGTTGGCAGAGAACGCTGTCTTTCTTCTGTCTCTTTCAGCCAATTCAATTTGGTGAAACCCTGATTTGAGGTCTAGCGTAGTAAAATACTGAGCCTTACCCAAGTTCGACAATATAGTCGAGATTGATGGGATAGGGTATTTGTCATCTGTTGTTTTTTGATATAGTTTCCTAAAGTCAATAACTAGACGCTTATGCTTATGTCCCGCTTCGTCGATACTCTTTTTATCGACAACCCATATCGGGTTATTATATGGAGACTTTGACGGTCGTATTATGCCGTTTGCTAGGAGTTGTTTAACTTCTGCATTGACAAAGTCCGACACGCCCTTTGGATACGGATACAGTTTAGAGTAAACTGGTTCGTCATCCGTTGGTATTGTAGCAACCGTATTTACGTTATACGGTAGGGACTCGTTAACGTCCGCGAATGCCTTTACCATTTTATTGATCATACGATCGAAGGAGGATCTGACAGTGGGAGGGACATCCGTGTCATTAATTCGAATGTGGTTCACCTGTTGGCGCTTAGTGAACTCGATTTTTTCCCTTCCGTTATCATGTTTTATGACATTGTTAGTTAAATCTATCCGAGCGTTGATCTGTTTTAACAGATCAAGGCCGATTATGCCGTCGAAGTCATTAAGTGACTTCAGCATGAAAAAGTTCGACTTAACGTCGAAAAGGTGTATGAGACATTTCTGCTCAATCTTGGTGTGCCCGTGAATTGATCTTACTTGAAAAGGGCTGTCAACTGGCATCCAATGTGCCAGTCCGGGAAGGGGTTTTATATAATTCTTTGAGGCCCCTGTGTCTATCAAAAGTTTGATAGTTTGCCCTGCGACCATTCGCCTTACGAACGGAAGGAGGGAGTTTCCGCTAAAAAATTGCAGCTTTCGGCCTCGGACAAATCTTCTTCAATTTGAGCTGCCTCCTGCCGTGATAGTGACTCGTAGTCACCGTTACTTTCCTCCTGCGGTAAGTGATTCAAGTTTTGGTGAGTCCTCATGGACTGATCACCGTACCCCTGTGCGGGTTGCCTCGAGCGCGAAGATGGATCCACGTCCATTGGCTCGGGCGCCCGCCCTTGGGCCTTTTAATTGTTGTAGCGGTTTTTCGAGCTACTTGGTTTTTTCTGGTTTTGATCTTTCTGGTTTTTCTGGAAGTAAGGGTTCTTGTTTTGGGAATTGCCTTCCTTCTCTTGCTGGGCGTTCTGACGCCAGTTCTGGGTCTTTTGATAATTTGACTTTTGGGGTTTTTCATCAAGGTGTTTGGCAAAATTTGCTGCAAAAATGCCTCTCTCATTGCTTGAACCAGCTTCTTGAGCTAGAGCCAGCGCTGATGGGAGATCCCTGGGTTGTGCCGGAAAAACGGCCCACCTCAGAGATTTTTTTAACCCCGACACGAAAGTGTGAAGTGCATCGTTTCTAAATTTTTCATTTAGTACGGCTGCCGCAGCTGGTTCGTGTGTCATAAGCGTTTTATTTTGTAATAAGGTGAGCTTTTTCTCCACCTCATCGAAATACGTTAGCAATGGCAGGTCGCCCTGCCTGTGCTTAACTGTTGTTGAATTACATGCACCGGTGTTTTATCCGCGTACGTGAAATCTAATCTAGCGATAATGGCCCTGAAGTTCAACACTGTGTTGAATGAAGCCAGCACGGTGGCTGCTGATCCCCTTACTTTGTTTCGAATTACTGCATGGTAATGTTTTGAACTGCCATTGTATGGCTCAAACAGTTTGTAGTTTTCTTGTTTTCCGTAGAACTCGGGAATGGACTTTATAATTTCCAGGGACTCGTCGCATTGTACCTCTGGCACGATTTGTATTTCTTGAAATATTTCTATTTGTGGGGCAGAACTCTTTAATTGTTTAAACTGATCTGTAAGAGAAGCTATTTTCTCTTCGAATAAGCGCGCCTGTAGGTCAAGGGCTGCCTTAACCTTTGCCTCCATCTGTGTAATCTGTTCCGAATTCATTTTTTTTTTTATACCCTACACTAAGAGTGAAAGGGTATATTCAGTTTGGTACGCCGTTTGTAACACCCAGAAGGAAGCATCTCCGGTATGGAAAAGTATATATATTCTTGATCAGCATGACCTCCTGAGTCGATTTAGCGATGTCCGTCTGTCCGTCTGTCTGTCTGTCCGTCTGTCTGTCCGTCTGTCTGTCTGTCTGTTGAAATCCCTAAGACTTTTAAAATTGAAGAGCTAGATAAATGAAACTTATAACTTAGATTACTAATATACCTACGCTGTATGTGCGAAAAAATTGGCGAGATCGGTCCATTGTGACCTATGATCCGACCACTTATGTTCAAATACCTCATATAAAATGTACATATAAAGATCAATTTTTATGTATACGTGCTTAGGTAAACTTTTTTGGTCAAATATATATTGATATCATGCTCAAATACATGATAATAATGTTTTCCGGCGAAAAGACTTGTGGTTCACAAAAAAAAAATCGAAATTCGGTACACCTACCCATTTGTAAATATGGGTATCAAATGAATGGAAATTCATCAGCGATTGAATGTTTGTAGTTATTTTCAGGATTCGTATACCCTGGTGACCTATATATCACTTTGAATGGTAACCACACATATGTGTAGGGTATTTATAGTCGGCTTAGACCGACTATAATTTTGATAATCCTAACTATCATAATTACACCTACTTTAAAATTTCCCATGTGATCTAACCTTCCCAACTGGTTTGTTATTTGTTGTGCTAAGTATGAAGATATAAGTTCGTCGCCACTGCTGTCGTCCGTTTCTGTTTGGTTTGGGCTCAACATAAATAGTTTCAGACCACATAGGAATTTATTTTTGTGTCAGTTATAAGGGTCTCGCAATATATATTGCAACAGGCAGTTCTTATCAAAGCTTATTACTTTGCAAACAAAATGGAAACTCATATGAGACAGCTTTGTATTTTTATTATTCTTTTTTTATACCCTACACTAAGAGTGAAAGGGTATATTCAGTTTGGTACGCCGTTTGTAACACCCAGAAGAAAGCATCTCCGGTATGGAAAAGTATATATATTCTTGATCAGCATGACCTCCTGAGTCGATTTAGCGATGTCCGTCTGTCCGTCTGTCTGTCCGTCTGTCTGTCTGTCCGTCTGTCTGTCTGTCTGTCTGTTGAAATCCCTAAGACTTTTAAAATTGAAGAGCTAGATAAATGAAACTTATAACTTAGATTACTAATATACCTACGCTGTATGTGCGAAAAAATTGGCGAGATCGGTCCATGGTGACCTATGATCCGACCACTTATGTTCAAATACCACATATAAAATGTACATATAAAGATCAATTTTTATGTATACGTGCTTAGGTAAACTTTTTTGGTCAAATATATATTGATATCATGCTCAAATACATGATAATAATGTTTTCCGGCGAAAAGACTTGTGGTTCACAAAAAAAAATCGAAATTCGGTACACCTACCCATTTGTAAATATGGGTATCAAATGAATGGAAATTCATCAGCGATTGAATGTTTGTAGTTATTTTCAGGATTCGTATACCCTGGTGACCTATATATCACTTTGAATGGTAACCACACATATGTGTAGGGTATTTATAGTCGGCTTAGACCGACTATAATTTTGATAATCCTAACTATCATAATTACACCTACTTTAAAATTTCCCATGTGATCTAACCTTCCCAACTGGTTTTGGATTGCAAAAAGAAAAATGAACATCCCACTCACATTTTTTTGAAATATAATATGCCTCCTATCGCACGATGTGGTGGCCGCTGCGCTGTGACGTTTTCGTTGTTTTGTTGATATTCGCCGGCCGCTCTTTTTTTCCTTTTTGATGTTTTGAACGCTCAGTTTGTTTTTTGTTTCTTGTGGGCGTTTTGTTGTTATGGCAATGTTAATTTGTTGCTATGTTGATCACTTTATTGTTCAGTGTTGGTTCTTGTGTTGTTTTTTTTTTTTGTTATTATTGTAACACTCACTTTATTGTTCTTTTTGTGTTTTGTTTTTTTTATGTGTTGTTGTTATAACATTCACTTCACTGTTTTGCTAATACTGGGACTCCTGTTTTTTTGCAAGGGTTTTCCAGTTTAAACGACATGAAAGTTATTAACTAGTCGTAGGTTTTTTGCCGACTCGTTTGAGTAATTTAATTATTATCAATACAACTATAATATAATTATTTATAAGAAATGTCCTTTATAATGATACTGGTTTTTATTTACTGACTCGTTTGAGCTGTTGGAGAACAAGTTTAAAACTGAACTCTACGGCAAACTGCATCGAACCATGAAGCCGCCGCTGCTCGCTGGAATGCCGGCTGAATGCTGAGTCGGCGTCTTCGACGGGTGATCAGGCTGCTTGCGCGTGCGAGTTTCGTATTTCGGCTGCAACTTTGTCGCAACGGCATCCGGCGCAACTGCGTTGTCAGCTAACTTAAGCTTGCGCTTGTTAACTTATACTGCAGGAATCAGTTCGACACGTTTCGACAAGCTTCGACTTGTTTCGAGAACCTTCTACTCGTTTCGTGAACGACGCATGCTATTGGCATCTCATTCGCACTCATGTGTTTTAATGTGCTGATCTTCCATCTCTTTCTCGCACATTACATAGTGCGCTGAATGATCTTCCGTCTCTTTCTAACACATTGCTTAGTGCGCTGAATTGTCTTGCGTCTCATTTATTATTGTTGATTGCTTGCACAGTGGAGCAAATTACCTCTTTTCGTAACACTGCGTGTTAAAATCTGTTCGCCCCGAACAGATGTTAATCCTCTCTCTCTCTATATGGCGCCAACCTTTCTAAATGTACCACTTTCATTTTTCGTCTAACGCCTGCAGTCTTCTGAATCCGATACACGACATCGTTAATTCTTTTAATTATCTTGTATGGTCCTTCCCAGTGTGTTTGTAGCTTAGGGGATAAGCCTTTCTTCCTTTGTGGGTTATAGAGCAAAACAAGTTGTCCTTCCGTAAATCCCTCTGAATTTGTGCGCAAGTCGTATCTGGCCTTCATCTTATCACTCGCAAATTGTGTACGCTGTCTTACAAACTGATGCACATCGTTAATTTCTTCACTTTTTCTGAAAACATAATTGTGTACAGAAATTCCAGCTTAAGGACTCGCACCAAACTTTAAATCCGCAGGTAATCTTATGTCTGTTCCAAAAACAATTTTAGATGGTGAAGCTGCTGTGGTATCATGAACCGCCGTTCGATAAGCCATGAGGAATAGTGATATGTGTGTATCCCAATCTTTTTGATTTTTATCAACCACTTTTCTGAGATACTCTTCCAAAGTCCGATTGAATCTCTCCACCATGCCGTCTGATTGCGGGTGCAAAGGCGTTGTTCGTGTTTTGTGTATGTTGAGGACTTTGCATACTTCTTTAAAAACTGCAGACTCAAAATTTCTTCCTTGATCTGAATGCAATTCCAACGGTACTCCAAAACGGCTTACCCAGTTGTTAACTAATGCATCCGCAACTGTTGTGGCTTCTTGATTCAGCATGCGATACACTTCAGGCCACTTGCTGAAATAGTCAATGACGACAAGGACATACTTATTACCCGCATCACTGATTGGAAACGGCCCGGCGACATCCATGGCAATACGATCGAATGGTGCTCCCATGTTGTACTGATGCATCCTGCCGCGACTTCTGACTGTTGGTCTTTTTGCTGGTACACATTGCGGGCAACTGCGAATCCAATCGGCGACTGACTCTTGGCACCCAATCCAATAAAAACGTTTCTTTACCTTCTCGATCGTTTTATTAATGCCCAAATTACCACCACTAGATCCACCATGGTATTCCGCTAATATCTCTTTTATTTTTGACTTGGGAACAACATCTTCATTTTCCCATACACGATATAAGCAACCATCTTGTAGCTTTAAGCTGTGCCACTGTGCCCAGTAATCTTTAGTTATAACACTGTCGGCAGCTTTATTTTCCCATGATGGTTTTCTTTGCTGTTCCTTGAACCTTAATATTTTTTGTAAGATCGGGATCACTCTTTTGATCGATTTGAATTTGTTCCGGAATCCATTTTTCATCGGGTAAAACTTTTCCTTCTGCTCTTAGTTTACACGGTCGCATTAAAGTTTACACGGTCGTCGGGACAGAGCATCTGCATTTCCATGATGACCTCCTTTACGATGTTCGATGGTGAAATCGTAGCTCTGTAATCGCCCTATACAACGCGCTATTTGGCCTTCTGGGTCTTCGAACTGAAGTAACCATCTCAGTGCAGCGTGATCGGTTCTCAAGTGAAACTGTTGTCCGTACAGGTATTTTTTGAAATTCTTCACACTTTCGATTACAGCAAGAAGCTCCCTCCTGGTGACACAGTAATTCCGCTCGGGCTTGGACAAGATTTTACTGTAGTATGCTATCACTTTTTCTTGGCCATTGATCACTTGAGAGAGGACTCCGCCAATTCCGTATTCACTTGCATCCGTGTCCAGTACACATTTTTCACCTGGAATGGGATACGCAAGAATTGGTGCCGAGCAAAGTAGTGCTTTTAATTTCAAAAAAGCATTTTCTTGATCATCGCCCCATTGAAAAGATCGGTTCTTTCTTGTCAACTCGTGAAGACTGCCAGCAACATTGGCAAAAAGTGGGATAAATCGCCTGTAGTATGTACATAGCCCCAAGAAACTTCGTAGCTCATGTAGGTTTTGCGGTCTGGGCCACTTCTTTACTGCAACTATTTTATCTTCATCGGTATGCACTTCTTCCGTGGTAACTCGATGACCCAGATACTAACACTTCTTTCTTAAAAAGTAAGCATTTCTTTGGGCTTAGTTGTAGACCCGCACTTTTTAGTCAGAGGAATACTTCCTCTAGATTTTTTAGATGTTCGTTGAAATCCTTGCCCATAACAATAATGTCATCAAGGTATACTAAGAATGTTTTCCAGTGTAAACCTTTTAATACGTGCTCCATTAACCGATCGAATGTTGCTGGAGCATTACATAGTCCAAACGGCATTACCAAAAATTGCCATAGTCCATCTCCAATATGAATGTGGTCTTTTCTCGATCTTTCTTATCGATTTCTACTTGCCAGTAACCGCTTTGCAAGTCCAACGTTGAAAACCACTTAGCATTAGATAGTGTATCCAAGGTGTCATCGATTCTGGGTAATGGATAACTATCTTTCTTGGTGACATCATTAAGCTTTCGGCAATCAACGCAAAATCGTGTACTACCATCTTTCTTTTTTTCACAAATACAATTGGTGAACTCCATGGTCTCTCAGATGGTTCCACCACGCCATTTGTAGGCATTTCTTCAACCAAATGTGATACTTCCTCCCTTTTCGCAAGTGGTACCCTTTTTTGTGCTTGACGAATTGGGTTAGAATCACCAGTGTCTATTCGATGTTTTACAATGGCAGTTCTGCCGTCCTTTTGGCCCTTTTCATCAAATATACACCGATATTTGTCAATTAGCTGTTGCACTTGATTTTTTTGTTTGGCAGCCAAATCCTTCGTCCACTCATTTATAAACTTGTGAGTAGATTGTTTGTTTATTTGCGGTGTGACATAGTCCTTTGATGTATTTGACTCGCAATTTATAATCGCTGATGCCTCTTGACACTGGCCTATCACTGTTCCTTTTTTGATTAATTTTGACGAGTTTTCTAGATTGAGAATCCTTATAGGTACAATTCCGTCTTTCTCCACCTCAACGAGGCTTCTTCCTACCACTATGTTACTTTTAAACAACTCTTCGTTTGCTTCAATAACCCACAACTTGCTTATCCCACAATCTCCATTTAATTTCGCCCAAACAATAGCTTCTGAATTAGGTGGTATTTTCCTATTTTTATGAGCGATAACTTGTTTAATTTTCTGGCTCTGGTTACAATCAATTTTTAGTTGGATCTCCGTGTTGGCATAACTCAAAATTTTTCTTGTTAAATCTAGTGTGAAACCGTTCCTTATCATGAAGTCCATGCCAAGTATTATTTGATCCACTATTTCCGCAACTATAAAATCATGCTTAACTGTCGTAGTACCAATCGTGATTTTCTTGTTACCATATATGCTGTACAATCAATGAATCTTTCGACAGTTAAGCTATTTGGCCTTTGGTGAAATGAAGATTCTGGGGCAATCGGTTAAGGGGATCAGATCGTGCCCCGCAAAAGTGACTCGATTTAGTTTAAAGATTGTTTAAATTTGTTGTTATTTTCGACATGATCCTGTACTTCTTCATATCTGGGTTCCTCTGCGGATTAATTAAAGAGCGCTTATGTTTTTTGCGGCAATCACGTGCCATATGCCCATATGTATCACAATTGTAGCATTAACCTTCGGATTCATTGTCTGCTTTTACCGCTTGGCACACTACTTGAAATAAGTCATCGCTCTCCAAATGAATTTTACGGGCCTTTGGAGCCGATCGGAATAACGCATTTGCTGTCTCCTGTGTTAGAGCTATGGTAACCGTTTCCGTAAATGTTACTTTTGGCGCAGTCACTTTTGCACGTTTTGTCTCCTGATCGTATGCCATCAACGAACGCTTCGATCTTGAACTTTTCTATGAAATCACTCGTTGAATCTGCATACGACAAATGCGCAAGCCTCTCGACGTCCGCTGCATACGCCTGCAATGTTTCAACATTTCTTTGCATTCGGCCCTTTAGTTCCATTCTGTAGATCTGCTTCATGTGATCACTGCCATATTTGCGTTGCAGTACAGCCATAAGCGCTGCGTAACTATTTCTATCGCTTTCTGGAACAGTCTGCAATACTTCGGCTGCACCTCCTTTCAAGGCCACAATAAGCGCTGCTACGCTGTCTTCATTGTTCCATCGATTACTTACAGTCTTTGTCTCAAATTGAAGCTTGAAAATGTTGAACGCTGTGGTTCGACCGTAAATCGGCGATTTCAGCTTCGAACCACTAACAACATGCATTGAGGGTCCACTTATCCGTAGTAAACTGACATTTTCTTGTATCTTCTGTAGCTTTTTGTCGAAACCATTTTCCAACTTTTCAAATTTGTCATCAATATTCACTACAATGTCATTTACATGTGCTTGAAGTTCATTTACTTTGCCATGGAGTGTATTAGAAACTTCCAGAAGCTGCTTAGAATGTTCCTGCATCTGTTGATCAATTGTACTTGATGTTGGTTGGAATTCTCTAGAAGTTTCTATTCCATTTTGTTGGAATTTTCTTGTAGTTCTGTTTTAAGTTGTTTTGAATTTTCTAGAAGCTTCTGTTCCATTTTGTTGGAATTTTCTTGAAATTGTTTGAAATTTTCTTGAGCCATTATCTGAAACTGTTGCTGCATAGCTCCGATCAACTGGCTCATATCAAAAACTTGAGAATGCGATTTTTCCTCAGTATCCAGATTTTTCGATGACGTTGCTGCAACTTCTACTTCGAAATCATGCAGTGCGATATCAATATCTTGGACGGCAAATTCTTTCATCAGGCGCCCCTTTCGTACCAACAGTTGGAAGATCACGATTCGACAGCTCCTTCTTTAGCTGGTCGACTTTAAGTTGTTCGAATTTAACCATTTTGTATCACAATCCCACTTCTGACACCAATGTTACGAAAATTCAGTCTACGGAAAACTGTTCTACGAGTTCGTATCGCTGGATTGTGTACAAGATAAAAACACAATTAAATTTGGTTTTAACTAGTATTATTTGAACTAGTATTAACTTTATTTAATTAAATAACAACTTAAAGAATAATCACTTATACCAACTGTTGAATTTTTACAATATAGCTTTACAATGTTCACTCACGAGACACACTAGTTCACTATCAAATCACAACTGAAGTCCAGTGCCTCAGATGCGCGGCCTTATATACTGCAGGCATCAGTTCGACACGTTTCGACAAGCTTCGACTTGTTTCGAGAACCTTCTACTCGTTTCGTGAATGACGCATCCTATTGGCATCTCATTCGCACTCATGTGTTTTAATGTGCTGATCTTCCATCTCTTTCTAACACATTGCATAGTGCGCTGAATGATCTTCCGTCTCATGCTAACACATTGCTTAGTGCGCGGAATTGTCTTGCGTCTCATTTATTATTGTTGATTGCTTGCACAGTGGAGCAAATTACCTCTTTTCGTAACAATATATATATATATATATATATATATATATATATACTATATATATATATATATATATATATATATATATATATATACATATATTGTTACGAAAATTCAGTCTACGGAAAACTGTTCTACGAGTTCGTATCGCTGGATTGTGTACAAAATAAAAACACATTTAAATTTGGTTTTAACTAGTATTATTTCAACTAGTATTAATTGACTTTATTTAATTAAATAACAACTTAAAGAATAATCACTTATACCAACTGTTGAATTTCTACAATTTAGCTTTCCAATGTTCCCTCACGAGACGCACTAGTTCACTATCAAATCACAACTGAAGTCCAGTGCCTCAGATGCGCGGCCTTATATACTGCAGGCATCAGTTCGACACGTTTCGACAAGCTTTGACTTGTTTCGAGAACCTTCTACTCGTTTCGTGAATGACGCATGCTATTGGCATTTCATTCGCACTCATGTGTTTTAATGTGCTGATCTTCCATCTCTTTCTCGCACATTGCATAGTGCGCTAAATGATCTTCCGTTCTCTTTCTAACACATTGCTTAGTGCGCTGAATTGTCTTGCGTCTCATTTATTATTGTTGATTGCTTGCACAGTGGAGCAAGTTACCTCTTTTCGTAACACTGCCCTCCACCTAAATCTGTTCGTCCTGAACAGATGTTAATCCACTCTCTCTCTATACGCTGCCAACCTTTCTAAATTTACCACTTTCATTTTTCGTCTAACGCCTGCAGTATTCTGAATCCGATATACGACATCGTTAATTCTTTTAATTATCTTGTATGGTCCTTCCCAGTGTGTTTGTAGCTTAGGGGATAAGCCTTTCTTCCCTTGTGGGTTATAGAGCAAAACAAGTTGTCCTTCCGTCCAAACAATAGCTTCTGAATTAGGTGGTATTTTCCTATTTTTATGAGCGATAACTTGTTTAATTTTGTGGCTCTGGTCACAATCAATGTTTAGTTAGATCTCTGTGTTGGCATAACTCAAAATTTTTCTTGTTAGATCTAGTGTGAAACCGTACCTTATCATGAAGTCCATGCCAAGTATTATTTCGTCTACTATTTCCGCCACTATAAAATCATGCTTAACTGTCGTAGTGCCAATAGTGATTTCCTTGGTAATTTTTCCTCTGATAGGGGACTCTTCACCTGTCGTTGTTTGCAATCTTATTCCGATAAGCGGCTCTATTTCGTCCCTAACAAGGTTACTTCTTATAATTGAGTGTGAAGCTCCTGTATCCAACGTTACCATATATGCTACACTATCAATTAGTCCCTTGACTGTTAAACTATTCGACTTTCGAGCAATTTGTGAAATGGAGACTCTGGGGCAATCGGTTATGGGAGTCAGATCGTGCCCCGCAGATCTGACTCGTTTTAGTTTAAAGCTTGATTAAAATTTACGCTATTTTGGACATGATCCTGCCTTTCTTCATGTCTGGGTTCATCTGCAGATTGATTTATTGAGCGCTTGCGTTTTTTACGACAGTCACGTGCCATATGCCCATATGTATCACAGTTGTAGCATTTACCTTTAAATTGGGTGTCTCGGTTTCCAGCTGTGTGTTCGGTTTTAACGCCTGCTTTAACTGCTTGGCACACTACTTGAAATAAATCATCGTTCTCCACATCAATTCTAAGCACCTTTGGAGCCGATCGGCACAACAAATTTGCTGTCTCCTGTGTTAGAGCGATGGTAATCGTTTCCGTAAATATTACCTTGGGCGCAATCACTGTTGCACGTTTTGTCTCCTGATCACGTATGCCATCAACAAACGCTTCGATTTTGCACTTTTCTATGAAATCACTTGCTGAATCTGAATACGACAAATGCACCATTTCTTTGCATTCGGCCCTTTAGTTCCATTCTGTAGATCTGCTTCATGTGATCACTGCCATATTTCCGTTGCAGTGCAGCCATAAGCGCTGCGTAACTATTTCTATCGCTTTCTGGAACAGTCTGCAATACTTCGGCTGCGCCTCCTTTTAGCGTCACGATAAGTGCGGCTACGCTGTCCTTATTGTTCCACCGATTACTTACAGCCGAGGTCTTAAATTGCAGCTTGAAAATGTTGAACGCTGTAGTTCCATCGTAAATCGGTGACTTTAGTCTCGTACCACTAACAAAATGGGTCCATTTAACTGCAATATATAGCAAAGTCCTTTTGAATTTTCTGTAGCTTTTTGTCGATTCCATGATATTTCTCATCAACGTTAGTCTTTGAATCTTATCGTCAACGCTCACTTCCATGTCATTTACATGTGCCTCAAGCACCTTTACTTTTTCATGGAGTGTATTAGAAACTTCCAGAAGTTGCTTCGAATGTTCCTGCATCTTTTCCTCCATTATTATTTGATGTTTGTTGGAATTCTCTAGAAGCTCTGCTTTGAGCTGATTGGAATTTTCTAGAAGTTTCTGCTCCATTTTGATGGAATTTTCTTGAAATTCCCGCTTCATGTCCAATTTCAATTGGTTTGAATTTTCCTGTATAGTCGCGATCAATTGTCTCATATCAAAACCTGGGGACCGTATTTTTTCTTCTGTATCCAGATTTTTTGATGACGGGGCGGCAGCTTCGACTTCAAAATCGTGCTCTACGAGATTAATGCCCTGTTACTCTAATTCTTCCATTAGGCGCTTTTGTAGCTCTACTTTTGTACCAGCAGTTGCCAGATCACGTACGACAGCTCCTTCTTTAGCTGGTCGACTTTAAGTTGATCAAATTTAACCATTTTGTATCACAATCCCACTTCTGACACCAATGTTACGAAAATTCAGTCTACGGAAAACTGTTCTACGAGTTGGTATCGCTGAATTGTTTACAACATAAAAACACTCTTATGTTTGGTTTAAATTATAACAATTAACTTTATTAATTTACATTAATAAATAAACAACTTTACTAATAACAAAATCTAACAACTGCTGCATGTCCACAATTTAATTTGACATTTATCACACGAGCTGCACTCGACCACTTTACAATCACTACTGAAGTACAGTGCCTCAGATGCGCGGCCTTATATACTGCAGGCATCAGTTCGACACGTTTCGACAAGCTTCGACTTGTTTCGAGAAACTTCTACTCGTTTCGTGAATGACGCATGCTATTGGCATCTCATTCGCACTCATGTGTTTTAATGTGCTGATCTTCCATCTCTTTCTCGCACATTACATAGTGCGCTGAATGATCTTCCGTCTCTTTCTAACACATTGCTTAGTGCGCTGAATTGTCTTGCGTCTCATTTATAAAATTTGCACAGTGCAGCAAATTACCTCTTTTCAATACTTATTTTAATATTGGGCGCTTATTAGGCTCCAAAATTTTGAAAATCGGCGCGTTTTTTTCAAAAATAACTGGTCTGACTTCTGTCAGCAATAGGGATGTCAATCCCGGCCTATTTTTCAATCCCGAAATTTCGGGACTGAAAATTTTGAATCCCGCGATCCCGGGATGAGTCCCGGGATTTAAAAAAATAATAGCATATGCATAAAATAACCATATTTATGTTTGAATAATAAACAATTATAATGCTTAAGGCTCAAACAAAACTCATATATTCAAGTGCATCTGTTTTCAGGTTGGGTATCCAAATATACATGGTATCCAAAATACAAAATCCGCGATATATAAACCCCAGTCGATCATCAAACACTTTTTAATACTTTTTATTGAAAAATTATTTTTTAGTACAAATACAATACAATTTTTATTTTGAATGAACAATTAAATTTTTATTGGTTTTGTTGTGGAAAACAATAGTTTATAAAAAAAATTATAATTAAAAAAAAAATAGTTCATAGTGGACACATTTTTTTAAAGTTATATGTGATTTTTAATTAATAGCAATTTTAAAAATTAACTCAATTTAGAAACGTTGATTTATTTATGTAAACTCAATCGTTTGAGTGGATTTTATACCGTTAGTTTAATCGAATTCAGATTTTGTAAAAAGATTTATTCTCGATCAAATGAATTCTATATGATTGAAATTGGCAGTACGCACAATTTGATTGTAATGAATGTGAAAAATGTTAGTTTTAGACCCAAATGAAAAAATATTAGGGTGTTCAATTATATTTATTTAAGTATTTTGTTATTAATAAAAATTATAAATGTTATATTCAGAGACAACGGTTCCAGTTTTAACGCTATTCGAAACCCCGATTTAATTCGCCATGATAGTTGATAGTAAATCTTTCGACTGTCTTCAAAATATTAGTTTAATATAAGACCGTTATTATATTATAATTGTTTACTATTTTTAAGTAATTTCTGTATTTCGAATCGAGAAATTACACTGTTCAGCTCAAAATTCTCCCTGTTTTCATTCATATCATTTTTATTTATTTGTAATGTGGGAAAACGTATAGGGAAAAAACTAAAAACGCAGTTCGAATCAGCACATTTAAATAATGTAGAAATGGTATGAATAAAGACAAGAGGAACAAAAGTGATAATTTTGCTGAACAGTGTTATTAGTCGAAAGTGACGTAATTTTTAACAATTGTAAATTTGTTAGAAGTCAAAAAGCATGTAATTCATTATTATTGACGTCAGTGATTTAAGATTTTAGTCCATTAAATGTTAGAACATTGAAAGACTTTTGAATAAAAAATTGATCTACTAGCGTTTTTTGTAATCCCGAAAATCCCGGGATTTAACGATGATCCCGGGATGAGTTTTTCGGGACTGATTTGACTCAAATCCCGGAATCCCGGGATTGACATCCCTAGTCAGCAACCATCTTCTCTTCTCCGGAGTGATATACAGCTAAACTGAAAATTTAATTTTAAGAAACAAATCTATTTAGTTGTTAAAAAAGTAACTCAGTGGAATTATTCATATTATTCAGAACTAATTTCTTTGGTATCAAAAAAGTAGCTAAGTAGAATTATGCTTGTTAATGCAGAATTAATGTTTTATTAAGGTTGCTGTATTCTTTACAAAATTTAAGGAACACGTGTTTGTATAACTGTTGTTTTTTCGATTTAGGTTTGTCTTTAACATTCTCTATTATACTTTGTTTTGCGTTGTCCGTCTGTCAGGGCCATCTGTTTGATCGTGGTGCCGTGACAAAACCTCCACGAACATAATCCCCATTTTTCGGAATTCGAAAATAGGGATTATGACCGCTTCTCAAGCCGTCATAAGCCCCAGAAAAAGGTGACATTAACCCCATAATAATAGAGTTTATGTTTTATCGAAATATGTGTTTAATGAATTTATCGAAGTATGTGCTAATGATCAACATATGGGGTTTAGAAAGAGTGACTGTAATATATGAAATGTTTTCTATAACGACGGTTATGAAAAATTATAATCGATATACGCTCTGTTTTATCCCCGAGGGCTACTTTGATACACTCAAAATAATTTCTAGGACATTTTACGAAATATTTTTTTGTAATTTTTAATTTCGTGAAATACACGAATAATTCGTAGAATACAAGAAACATTCTTAATTTCTTTTTTTTTCCAAATTATTTTTTACGAACGATTCGTTTATATTACGAATCAATATTCGTAAAATTAAAACAACAATAAAATAACAAATATTTCGTTTAAAATACGAAACTTTCGTTATTTTCCTTTTTTTTTTCGTTATTGCGTAAATTTATTAATTATATTTTATATTTTAACGAAATATTTGATATTTTACGAAATATTCGTAAAATAAGAATATATTTCGTTTTTTTAACACATAATTCGTGTATTTTACGAAAGATTCGTAATTTTTTTTTTCAGTAACGTCCTAACTGATTTTGTAGGCTTTCTGCGTGTAATACATATAATTGTAAAAAGTAACAATTTAGGGGACTATGGGGGGACTCACGGGACTATGGGGGCGATTATCACAAGGCAACGTGTCTGAGTGCTTCCACATGGCGAATCCAGCGCAATCCTTGTCGGTGTCGTCTCAAGTCAACTCACTGGTCACCAGAATTGGCAAATTGTCAAATGGTGACACCTCCACTTCGGTGGAAGTCCTCCTCGTGGAAATCCCTGGAAACGGTGCTCTATACCACCCGGTGTAGAAGTCGGCTAAAGTGAGTGGCGAGCATTTCCCTCAGAGTGAGGGTGTTCGTGCGTTGGGTTTGGGTCCCACCACGGAAAAAACCTATGCGCCCAATGAAAATAAAAAATAAGCCTCGGATAACGACCGATTACAACGATGACGACCCACGCAAACGTTTTAAGGACCATGATTTACGGATATGCACCTGGAATGTCCGGACCCTTTATAGGGAAGGTGCCTCTATCCAGCTGGCAGATGTCCTCGAAAAATATAAGGCTGACATCACCACTATCCAGGAGATGCGATGGACGGGACGGAGCTGTTCAAAACAAGCGTCCTGTGATATCTAGTTGAGGACAACTTGGCAACGCTTGGTATTTCTAACTGGCGTCAGCGCGCGCAAAGCAGATCCGACTGGCGTGGCTTCATCTCAGCGGCCAAAACCGACCCACGGTTGTAAGGGCCATTTAAGTAAGTAAGTAACAATTTATATTAATATACATATATATAATGAACTGTTTCGTTTGTGCCGAAAATTTTCCATCGGCAAGTGTAATGTCAATTCACTTTAGATTGGTGCATAAATTAGAACAAACATATAATTTCGTCGGTGATTATGTGCGATTTAGAAAACATCCGATATAAATTGTACATTTTACCGAAGGCCTTGGATGTATGGTTTAAGGCGTACAATTTATTCAATATGGAATGCCCACAAGCATGTGCACCAATGTGGCAGTTCATAAATAATTTTTACAAATTGCCTGATGACAATAAGCCGGTTATTCCAATAACACATATGCTTCTTAAAGCAATAAAAGGTAATTTTAAACAATTGTATGTACCTCCCTAATTTCTGATTTTCTTTTTTTTTCAGATTGTAATATGAACTACTTATTAACGAATCCTTTTTACGCAATGAATATTTTTTATGTTAAAAAATGAAATTATTTTTTTTATTTATTTTTAATTTTTGTTAACTGTGTTACATGTTTATATTAAAATTATATGAAAAAATTATATAAAATAAATATACAATATACATATACTGTACATATGTCTCTTTTTATATTAAAATAATATTCTGCTTTTATTTCAGATTATGAGAATATATTCACAATTAATACGAACCTTTTGGTAAAAATATGAATATATTCGTAAAATAATCAACACATTTGTAAAATGTACGAACGCTATCGTTAAAAGTACGAATATTTTCGTAAAAATTATGAGTATTTTCATAAAAATTCATAAATTTTCATAAAAATTCATAAAAATTCAAAAAGTCATTAAATTACGAATAAAAATTACGAATCTTTCGTAGATAAAATCTACGAATAGTTTCGTAAAATAAACAATTATATTCGTAATTTTATCATTAATTTACGAAAGTTCTTTCGTGTATTTGACGAAATATTTCGTGGATAAATTTCACGAATTTTTTCGTAAAATATACGAACGATTTCGTGTGTTTTAAGCAGATTTTATTTTGAGTGTATCAATGGTCATCGGAACGATCGTTACTATTATATGGATGCAATATTTTCGATTGTTTTATCCGTGGTTATAAGCAGCTAATAATAATTATGCAAAAAATTCCAATCAAAAATTTTTAACAAAAATCGCGCGATTTTGTTCGGTTGTTGCAAAATAGCCGACAGTCACTGTTGTGAAGATAGCCCACAAGGAGAATTGGAAGATAGCCCACAATTTGAATTCGCCGCAATTTTTTTTTTTGCTTAAAAGTACAAAATATCATTGTTTTATTGATAAATTCCATTATTTATGTAATTAAATGATCATTAATGCATTTAAAATACTAAAAACTATACATTTTTAACGAATTAACTGACTTTCAGTGCAATTCAAGTGGCCATAGTATTCAATGCAGATTGCGTTGCAATAATAAATTTTTGCATACTAAAATATCTTAATTTAGGTGAAATTCTATATAAAACCGGTCTAAAATCATAAAAACACGCATTTTTCACACGCATTTTTCACATTGAAATCGATTTTCCGAGACTTTAAGAAAAAACCTCATCGGGAATAGGGTGTTACATTTGAATGAATATTTTAAGAGTTATGAATATTTTCTCACCGTGTATTTTTTTTTTACAAATACCGAATACCAATACAAAACTTTTCTGAAACATACATATCTCCGATTTAGGGGAGATCATATAGAAATCGGGCGTTGAACAAAACATGTGGTTATTACACTTATTATTTTGTTTTGGTTTAAACCATATATTTGAAAATGAAAAAAGTATAGAAAACGTAAACGGATTTTCAATATTTTTGGTACTAATTAAAGATTGTTGTTACCTTACTTTAAATTTTTGAAAAGTACCAGCCCACAATTTATTTTGATTTCTTCATGGATAAAATTGATGTTAAAAAAAAGTCAAAAAAAATGTGTTTTTTCCAAAATTAACACCAATATTGATGTAGTATTTTGGTACTTTAAATGATTTTTTCACTATGTATTTAATTTTAAACAATCAATCATGGTATTTTACAACTTTTGTGAAGCCTGTGTACCACCAGTTTAGGGGACAGAACATCTAAATCTGGTCATAAACATGAAAAAAGTTTATTTTACATGAAGTTATTATACCAATTAACAGATTTTGGGACAGTGAGAACCCTTCTCACCGTGTATTTTTTTTATGAAATTGCTAATGACATTCGTAAACAGTTTTGAACTCGTTTTACCTCATATTTAGCGGAAATACATAGAGAAAAAAATAGTTATAACTGCAAAATATGTGAATTTGTCATATGATACTCATATTGAAATACAATTTCCAAGACTGTAAGAAAAATCCTCATCGGGAATTTTTTTTATAAAAAGCTAATAGTATAGGGAAACATATTATATATTCGACATATACGATTTCAGGGGACATCGTACCGAAATCGAGCCCTGAATTAGAAATATTAGTTTTATGACAAAATATATAGGGTGTTACATTTGAATTTTTATACTTTAAATGCTTTTTTCACTCTGTATTTAATTTTAAACAATCGAACATGGTATTCTACAACTCAACAAGGGTTGCTTAATTATCCTACTTCAATTCCATAATGATTAACATTGATTTTAAAAATAAGTCCTAAAATTTGAATTTTTTAATATTTCAAATATATTTCATTATAACGGACAGATTTGACCTTTAAGATATACCCACTGTTCGGCTGGCGAACGAAATACTGGCAATTGGCGGATTGGGAAACACGAATTGAAATACGTAATTCCGATTTAAAGGGTCGAGTGGGTCGCGATGAATATGGCAATAAACAATATATAAAATGCAAAGATTTTACCTTATTTTCAGTGGGTAATGCCAATTGTTTTGATGTGTGATGTTGGTTTTGTGGATCATCCTTCTGTCGATTTCCTTCCTGTTGTTGTTGTGATTGTATTGATTGTTGAATGTTTGTTTTTAATTGTTTATAATATTTGTCGCGTTGATGGGTTGTTTGTTTTTAATGTCGCGGTGACGGGTATAAATTTAAACTCATTAACTTTAAAACTTTGCTTTGATTGTCCGGAGACGGGTGGGTATGCGTTCGGTTATATGTAAACGTAACGAGTGACATTATATGCGGCGAACATTGATGGAGCCGATGGTCCATATATTCGCCGCAGTTATCGATATAACCCTGCAGTGTAAAGGACTAGTTGTATACTAGTATTGGTCTAGTTCTCCGTAGACCCTAAACTAGCCCGAATTCGACCCCATTTTCATACAATGAACTGTAATTTTTTCAATGCTCATATCCTACGATGAGTCAATTGTCCCCTCTTGCATTGCATTTAAGTAGTTTTTAAACTAGTTTCTTGTAACCAGTGTATAGACTAATTTTTTAGAGTCAGTCTATTAACTAGTTATTTTAATCCTACTTTAAACTGGTTTCTATTTACCAATTGGAACACTAGAGCTGTAAGGTGTTCGACGACAATTGATATAGTCAAGATCTAACAGTTTTGATGTCTGGGTCATGTGGGACGAATGGATGAAATTGCTCCAGTCAAGAAATGTCTTGAAATGAGACTTGATGGTGGACTGCGTAAGAAGAGAGACTGGTGCAGCTTTTTATCAAGGCACGGTTGTAAGGCCCTTTCAAATATTTCACAAATGCCTTTTAAATAGGTTATTTGTAAAATTTTATGAGCTTATGGCGGAAAGAAATAAAACAAATCACACGATGGAACCCACCAGAAAATTAAAAAGAAAGATGTTTCCCACAAAATAAATAAATGGAATATAATTTGTGATTATAAAAAGTGAAAATAGGCTCATGTTTTTCTGAATTTTTAGTTAATGCATATTCGGGGATACCACAGGTACGCATTATGGACCGCTTTTATTTATAATGTTCATAAATGATTTACCACAACAAATCAAATTTTCTAAATGCTTAATTTTTGTAGATGATGTTATGTTGTTCCTTAAAGTAAATCACATTGGCGATTGTTTTAAGTTA
Organism: Dryomyza anilis; assembly: GCA_951804985.1. Classification (NCBI taxonomy): domain Eukaryota; kingdom Metazoa; phylum Arthropoda; class Insecta; order Diptera; family Dryomyzidae; genus Dryomyza; species Dryomyza anilis. Next base: position 51,025,283 of record OX638135.1, read on the forward strand.
CAACATGATTTAACAAAACTTAATGAATGGTGTTATTCAAACAAATTAAATTTAAATGTTAATAAATGCAATGTTTTATCATTTACGAAAAACAACACTTCTATCAATTTTAATTATACTATGAATAATTTGATTTTAAATCGTAAATACGAAATAAAAGACTTGGGAGTTATATTCGACTCTAAATTAAAAGTCATTACGATTACATGATTTCAAAATCATATGCTATGCAAGGTTTCATTAAAAGAAATAAGCAATCTTTCAAGGATCCAATGACAATAAAGGCTCTGTACATGTCTTTAGTAAGAAGTCTTCTAGAATATTGTTCTATTATTTGGAATCCATATTATAATGAAAATTTTATTCGTATTGAAAAAGTTCAAAAAATTTTACTAGAAACGCAATCTTGAAACTGCATTGGTCTGATACGCACCCAAATTATGATGCTAGGCGCAAATTACTTGGTTTACAATCCTTAAAAGACAGAAGAACTTATTTTTCATTAATGTTTGTTTACAATGTTATGTCTAATTGTTCTGAGTTCTGAGCTTTAAAATATGATTAATTTTACGTTCCACCTAGAGATTTAAGAAATAATCGTTTGTTTGTTGAATCATTTCATAGATCAAATTATGCTATCAATGAACCAATATCAAGATGTATTAAATTATGTAATAGCTTTTTACCACTTCTTAATTTTAATATAGATTTAAATTTAATTAATTTATACTATTTAATTAATTAATAATTTATTATTTAAAAATGTCTGTAAGATAAAAATCCGTAGACTGAATAAATTAAATGAAATAACTGCCCTATTCTGGCACGAGTCACAAATTAAAATCGGTCACAATAGTGAGCTTTGTCACAATTGTCACTATTTCGTATTCTGTCATTTTCATTTTCTATGTATATTGACGTTAAAGTCTGAATCAATTGTCATTTGTATCAATTGTTATTTATAACAATTGTCATTGCTTACTAGAATAGGGCTGTAAGTCTACAAACTTAACATTTTTTTTTCTGACATCAAAAACAAAACTATATAAAAAATTAAAATTCAAAGCTCACTATTTTCATAAATTTATTTTTAATGATATAAAGTAAAATTAACATAAATTATAAAAAATTAATCTCCACTCTATTTATTTTAAACAAAAATAAAAAATTACAACATTCATCTTCAAAATAATTGAATACAAAAATCATTAAAAAGTAGTTTCGATATAAAGTAGTATTCGATAACGAGATCGATTGCTTTGTCGAAGCCACGTCGACAATTTTTAGAAGCACTGGAGGCTCCGAGTCGTGGTATAATTAAATTACATTTAATTGGAAATTGAATGGTATTCTAATAAAATATAAATATTTATTTTTCTTGTTTTGCAATTTTTAAATCTCATTTGGTAAAATATTTGCTATTGACATTTATTTATGCTACATATTTTCAAATTTTAATGAAGCAATTTTTAATTTTAAATGTAAATTTTAATTGTAAAAAATTTATTTGTACCTAATTAAAATTGCGTATTAAAAATAATTCAAATATCATTATAAATAATACTTATTTTAATATTGGGCGCTTATTAGGCTCCAAAATTTTGAAAATCGGCGCGTTTTTTTCAAAAATAACTGGTCTGACTTCTGTCAGCAATAGGGATGTCAATCCCGGCCTATTTTTCAATCCCGAAATTTCGGGACCTAAAATTTTGAATCCCGGGATCCCGGGATTAGTCCCGGGATTTAAAAAAATAATAGCATATGCATAAAATAACCATGTCTATGTTTGAATAATAAACAATTATAATGCTTAAGGCTCAAACAAAACTTATATATTCAAGTGCATCTGTTTTCAGGTTGGGTATCCAAATATACATGGTACCCAAAATACAAAATCCGTGATATATAAACCCCAGTCGATCATCAAACATTTTTATACCCAACACCTATGAGGTACAGGGTATATTAACTTTGTGCATATATTGTAACGCCCCTTAGGAGGCGTGTCCGGTATGGAAAAGTATATATATTCTTGATCAGCATGACTAGCCGAGTCCGTTTAGCCATGTCCGTCTGTCTGTCTGTCTGTCTGTCTGTCTGTCTGTCTGTCTGTCTTTCTGTCTGTCCGTCTTGCTGTCTTGCTGTCCGAATACAGAATAACTTGAGAAATACTAATCAGAATGCGATGAAATTTCGTCTCAATATATTTTAGCCAAAAGTAGGAACTGAGTTTGAAAATGAGCCAAATCGGTCAACGGACACGCCCACCTCCCATACAAGTCACTTTTATATAACTCTTTCGGAACTAATAACTCGAAAAGTATTCAAGGTATAGTTATAAAATTAAAAACGTATTGTTAGAATTCACCTTAAAATATGTGGTCCAAAAATGGGCATGATCCGCTCACTTTTTTTTCCATTATTTCCCGGGTTTTCATAGTGGAAATTTGATCCGTAAATAATTAAAATCAAATCTATAAAATATTAGCCTTTCAAAATTTTAAATACGGGCGTGGTCCGCCCAATTATGTTTTTCAAATTTTTTTTTTAATTTTTTATACTTTTATATAATTTTTTAATTTATGGTTATATAAGACTTAAATTTCTGATATATGAATAATATTCTGAGGGTGGGGAGGTTCATCATAATTAAAAACTTTAAAATTAAGGTATGCAATTAAATATCCCACATTAATATCCCCACCAAAGGTGTAGGGTATTCCATAATCGGGCCCGACCGACTATAAAAATCCGCCCCATGTGACCGAACTTTCCCAACTCGTTTAATACTTTTTATTGAAAAATTATTTTTTAGTACAAATACAATACAATTTTTATTTTGAATGAACAATTAATTTTTTATTGGTTTTTTGTGGAAAACAATAGTTTATAAAAACATTATAATTAAAAAAAAAATAGTTCATAGTGGACACATTTTTTTAGAGTTATATGTGATTTTTAATTAATAGCAATTTTAAAAATTAACTCAATTTAGTAACGTTGATTTATTTATGTAAACTCAATCGTTTGAGTGGATTTTATACCGTTAGTTTAATCGAATTCAGATTTTGTAAACAGATTTATTCTCGATCAAATGAATTCTATATGATTGAAATTGGCAGTACGCACAATTTGAATGTAATGAATGTGAAAAATGTTAGTTTTAGACCCAAATGAAAAAATATTAGGGTGTTCAATTATATTTATTTAAGTATTTTGTTATTAATAAAAATTATAAATGTTATATTCAGAGACAACGGTTCCAGTTTTAACGCTATTCGAAACCCCGATTTAATTCACCATCATAGTTGATAGTAAATCTTTCGACTGTCTTCAAAATATTAGTTTAATATAAGACCGTTATTATATTATAATTGTTTACTATTTTTAAGTAATTTCTGTATTTCGAATCGATAAATTACACTGTTCAGCTCAAAATTCTCCCTGTTTTCATTCATATCATTTTTATTTATTTTTAATGTGGGAAAACGTATAGGGAAAAAACTAAAAACGCAGTTCGAATCAGCACATTTTAATAATGTAGAAATGGTATGAATAAAGACAAGAGGAACAAAAGTGATAATTTTGCCGAACAGTGTTATTAGTCGAAAGTGACGTAATTTTTAACAATTGTGAATTTGTTAGAAGTCAAAAAGCATGTAATTCATTATTATTGACGTCAGTGATTTAAGATTTTAGTCCATTAAATGTTAGATTTACTTTTTCACGAAATGTGTATAAAAACATTGAAAAACTTTTGAATAAAAAATTGATCTACTAGCGTTTTTTGTAATCCCGAAAATCCCGGGATTTAACGATGATCCCGGGATGAGTTTTTCGGGACTGATTTGACTCAAATCCCGGAATCCCGGGATTGACATCCCTAGTCAGCAACCATCTTCTCTTCTCCGGAGTGATATACAGCTAAACTGAAAATTTAATTTTAAGAAACAAATCTATTTAGTTGTTAAAAAAGTAACTCAGTGGAATTATTCATATTATTCAGAACTAATTTCTTTGGTATCAAAAAAGTAGCTAAGTAGAATTATGCTTGTTAATGCAGAATTAATGTTTTATTAAGGTTGCTGTATTCTTTACAAAATTTAAGGAACACGTGTTTGTATAACTGTTGTTTTTTCGATTTAGGTTTGTCTTTAACATTCTCTATTATACTTTGTTTTGCGTTGTCCGTCTGTCAGGGCCATCTGTTTGATCGTGGTGCCGTGACAAAACCTCCACGAACATAATCCCCATTTTTCGGAATTCGAAAATAGGGATTATGACCGCTTCTCAAGCCGTCATAAGCCCCAGAAAAAGGTGACATTAACCCCATAATAATAGAGTTTATGTTTTATCGAAATATGTGTTTAATGAATTTATCGAAGTATGTGCTAATGATCAACATATGGGGTTTAGAAAGAGTGACTGTAATATATGAAATGTTTTCTATAACGACGGTTATGAAAAATTATAATCGATATACGCTCTGTTTTATCCCCGAGGGCTACTTTGATACACTCAAAATAATTTCTAGGACATTTTACGAAATATTTTTTTGTAATTTTTAATTTCGTGAAATACACGAATAATTCGTAGAATACAAGAAACATTCTTAATTTCTTTTTTTTTCCAAATTATTTTTTACGAACGATTCGTTTATATTACGAATCAATATTCGTAAAATTAAAACAACAATAAAATAACAAATATTTCGTTTAAAATACGAAACTTTCGTTATTTTCCTTTTTTTTTTCGTTATTGCGTAAATTTATTAATTATATTTTATATTTTAACGAAATATTTGATATTTTACGAAATATTCGTAAAATAAGAATATATTTCGTTTTTTTAACACATAATTCGTGTATTTTACGAAAGATTCGTAATTTTTTTTTTCAGTAACGTCCTAACTGATTTTGTAGGCTTTCTGCGTGTAATACATATAATTGTAAAAAGTAACAATTTAGGGGACTATGGGGGGACTCACGGGACTATGGGGGCGATTATCACAAGGCAACGTGTCTGAGTGCTTCCACATGGCGAATCCAGCGCAATCCTTGTCGGTGTCGTCTCAAGTCAACTCACTGGTCACCAGAATTGGCAAATTGTCAAATGGTGACACCTCCACTTCGGTGGAAGTCCTCCTCGTGGAAATCCCTGGAAACGGTGCTCTATACCACCCGGTGTAGAAGTCGGCTAAAGTGAGTGGCGAGCATTTCCCTCAGAGTGAGGGTGTTCGTGCGTTGGGTTTGGGTCCCACCACGGAAAAAACCTATGCGCCCAATGAAAACAAAAAATAAGCCTCGGATAACGACCGATTACAACGATGACGACCCACGCAAACGTTTTAAGGACCATGATTTACGGATATGCACCTGGAATGTCCGGACCCTTTATAGGGAAGGTGCCTCTATCCAGCTGGCAGATGTCCTCGAAAAATATAAGGCTGACATCACCACTATCCAGGAGATGCGATGGACGGGACGGAGCTGTTCAAAACAAGCGTCCTGTGATATCTAGTTGAGGACAACTTGGCAACGCTTGGTATTTCTAACTGGCGTCAGCGCGCGCAAAGCAGATCCGACTGGCGTGGCTTCATCTCAGCGGCCAAAACCGACCCACGGTTGTAAGGGCCATTTAAGTAAGTAAGTAACAATTTATATTAATATACATATATATAATGAACTGTTTCGTTTGTGCCGAAAATTTTCCATCGGCAAGTGTAATGTCAATTCACTTTAGATTGGTGCATAAATTAGAACAAACATATAATTTCGTCGGTGATTATGTGCGATTTAGAAAACATCCGATATAAATTGTACATTTTACCGAAGGCCTTGGATGTATGGTTTAAGGCGTACAATTTATTCAATATGGAATGCCCACAAGCATGTGCACCAATGTGGCAGTTCATAAATAATTTTTACAAATTGCCTGATGACAATAAGCCGGTTATTCCAATAACACATATGCTTCTTAAAGCAATAAAAGGTAATTTTAAACAATTGTATGTACCTCCCTAATTTCTGATTTTCTTTTTTTTTCAGATTGTAATATGAACTACTTATTAACGAATCCTTTTTACGCAATGAATATTTTTTATGTTAAAAAATGAAATTATTTTTTTTATTTATTTTTAATTTTTGTTAACTGTGTTACATGTTTATATTAAAATTATATGAAAAAATTATATAAAATAAATATACAATATACATATACTGTACATATGTCTCTTTTTATATTAAAATAATATTCTGCTTTTATTTCAGATTATGAGAATATATTCACAATTAATACGAACCTTTTGGTAAAAATATGAATATATTCGTAAAATAGTCAACACATTTGTAAAATGTACGAACGCTATCGTTAAAAGTACGAATATTTTCGTAAAAATTATGAGTATTTTCATAAAAATTCATAAATTTTCATAAAAATTCATAAAAATTCAAAAAGTCATTAAATTACGAATAAAAATTACGAATCTTTCGTAGATAAAATCTACGAATAGTTTCGTAAAATAAACAATTATATTCGTAATTTTATCATTAATTTACGAAAGTTCTTTCGTGTATTTGACGAAATATTTCGTGGATAAATTTCACGAATTTTTTCGTAAAATATACGAACGATTTCGTGTGTTTTAAGCAGATTTTATTTTGAGTGTATCAATGGTCATCGGAACGATCGTTACTATTATATGGATGCAATATTTTCGATTGTTTTATCCGTGGTTATAAGCAGCTAATAATAATTATGCAAAAAATTCCAATCAAAAATTTTTAACAAAAATCGCGCGATTTTGTTCGGTTGTTGCAAAATAGCCGACAGTCACTGTTGTGAAGATAGCCCACAAGGAGAATTGGAAGATAGCCCACAATTTGAATTCGCCGCAATTTTTTTTTTGCTTAAAAGTACAAAATATCATTGTTTTATTGATAAATTCCATTATTTATGTAATTAAATGATTATTATTGCATTTAAAATACTAAAAACTATACATTTTTAACGAATTAACTGACTTTCAGTGCAATTCAAGTGGCCATAGTATTCAATGCAGATTGCGTTGCAATAATAAATTTTTGCATACTAAAATATCTTAATTTAGGTGAAATTCTATATAAAACCGGTCTAAAATCATAAAAACACGCATTTTTCACACGCATTTTTCACATTGAAATCGATTTTCCGAGACTTTAAGAAAAAACCTCATCGGGAATAGGGTGTTACATTTGAATGAATATTTTAAGAGTTATGAATATTTTCTCACCGTGTATTTTTTTTTTACAAATACCGAATACCAATACAAAACTTTTCTGAAACATACATATCTCCGATTTAGGGGAGATCATATAGAAATCGGGCGTTGAACAAAACATGTGGTTATTACACTTATTATTTTGTTTTGATTTAAACCATATATTTGAAAATGAAAAAAGTATAGAAAACGTAAACGGATTTTCAATATTTTTGGTACTAATTAAAGATTGTTGTTACCTTACTTTAAATTTTTGAAAAGTACCAGCCCACAATTTATTTTGATTTCTTCATGGATAAAATTGATGTTAAAAAAAAGTCAAAAAAAATGTGTTTTTTCCAAAATTAACACCAATATTGATGTAGTATTTTGGTACTTTAAATGATTTTTTCACTATGTATTTAATTTTAAACAATCAATCATGGTATTTTACAACTTTTGTGAAGTCTGTGTACCACCAGTTTAGGGGACAGAACATCTAAATCTGGTCATAAACATGAAAAAAGTTTATTTTACATGAAGTTATTATACCACTTAACAGATTTTGGGACAGTGAGAACCCTTCTCACCGTGTATTTTTTATGAAATTGCTAATGACATTCGTAAACAGTTTTGAACTCGTTTTACCTCATATTTAGCGGAAATACATAGAGAAAAAAATAGTAATAACTGCAAAATATGTGAATTTGTCATATGATACTCATATTGAAATACAATTTCCAAGACTGTAAGAAAAATCCTCATCGGGAATTTTTTTTATAAAAAGCTAATAGTATAGGGAAACATATTATATATTCGACATATACGATTTCAGGGGACATCGTACCGAAATCGAGCCCTGAATTAGAAATATTAGTTTTATTACAAAATATATAGGGTGTTACATTTGAATTTTTATACCCTACACTAAGAGTGAAAGGGTATATTCAGTTTGGTACGCCGTTTGTAACACCCAGAAGGAAGCATCTCCGGTATGGAAAAGTATATATATTCTTGATCAGCATGACCTCCTGAGTCGATTTAGCGATGTCCGTCTGTCTGTCCGTCTGTCTGTCCGTCTGTCTGTCTGTCCGTCTGTCTGTCTGTTGAAATCCCTAAGACTTTTAAAATTGAAGAGCTAGATAAATGAAACTTATAACTTAGATTACTAATATACCTACGCTGTATGTGCGAAGATCGGTCCATTGTGACCTATGATCCGACCACTTATGTTCAAATACCTCATATAAAATGTACATATAAAGATCAATTTTTATGTATACGTGCTTAGGTAAACTTTTTTGGTCAAATATATATTGACATCATGCTCAAATACATGATAATAATGTTTTCCGGCGAAAAGACTTGTGGTTCACAAAAAAAAAAATCGAAATTCGGTACACCTACCCATTTGTAAATATGGGTATCAAATGAATGGAAATTCTTCAGCGATTGAATGTTTGTAGTTATTTTCAGGATTCGTATACCTTGGTGATCTATATATCACTTTGAGTGGTAACCACACATATGTGTAGGGTATTTATAGTCGGCTTAGACCGACTATAATTTTGATAATCCTAACTATCATAATTACACCTACTTTAAAATTTCCCATGTGATCTTACCTTCCCAATTGGTTTTAATTTATGGTTATATAAGCTTAAATTTCTGATATATGAATAATATTCTGAGGGTGGGGAGGTTCATCATAATTAAAAACTTTAAAATTAAGGTATGCAATTAAATATCCCACATTAATATCCCCACCAAAGGTGTAGGGTATTCCATAATCGGGCCCGACCGACTATAAAAATCCGCCCCATGTGACCGAACTTTCCCAACTCGTTTAATACTTTTTATTGAAAAATTATTTTTTAGTACAAATACAATACAATTTTTATTTTGAATGAACAATTAATTTTTTATTGGTTTTTTGTGGAAAACAATAGTTTATAAAAACATTATAATTAAAAAAAAATAGTTCATAGTGGACACATTTTTTTAGAGTTATATGTGATTTTTAATTAATAGCAATTTTAAAAATTAACTCAATTTAGTAACGTTGATTTATTTATGTAAACTCAATCGTTTGAGTGGATTTTATACCGTTAGTTTAATCCAATTCAGATTTTGTAAACAGATTTATTCTCGATCAAATGAATTCTATCTGATTGAAATTGGCAGTACGCACAATTTGATTGTAATGAATGTGAAAAATGTTAGTTTTAGACCCAAATGAAAAAATATTAGGGTGTTCAATTATATTTATTTAAGTATTTTGTTATTAATAAAAATTATAAATGTTATATTCAGAGACAACGGTTCCAGTTTTAACGCTATTCGAAACCCCGATTTAATTCACCATCATAGTTGATAGTAAATCTTTCGACTGTCTTCAAAATATTAGTTTAATATAAGACCGTTATTATATTATAATTGTTTACTATTTTTAAGTAATTTCTGTATTTCGAATCGAGAAATTACACTGTTCAGCTCAAAATTCTCCCTGTTTTCATTCATATCATTTTTATTTATTTTTAATGTGGGAAAACGTATAGGGAAAAAACTAAAAACGCAGTTCGAATCAGCACATTTTAATAATGTAGAAATGGTATGAATAAAGACAAGAGGAACAAAAGTGATAATTTTGCCGAACAGTGTTATTAGTCGAAAGTGACGTAATTTTTAACAATTGTGAATTTGTTAGAAGTCAAAAAGCATGTAATTCATTATTATTGACGTCAGTGATTTAAGATTTTAGTCCATTAAATGTTAGATTTACTTTTTCACGAAATGTGTATAAAAACATTGAAAGACTTTTGAATAAAAAATTGATCTACTAGCGTTTTTTGTAATCCCGAAAATCCCGGGATTTAACGATGATCCCGGGATGAGTTTTTCGGGACTGATTTGACTCAAATCCCGGAATCCCGGGATTGACATCCCTAGTCAGCAACCATCTTCTCCGTTCCAATTCCAACGAATTTAAAGATGTTCATTTCCTTCTTCTCACGAATGAAACGATGGCGGACGTTGATCTTGCTAAATACTTGTTGGTTGATATCAGGTGAATTACGCGTTGGTTATAACAATAAACTAGTGAAGTTTTATCCTCACAGTCAGGTCAATTCGTCTTCCAGTCCTCGAATCCACAACATTTCCTCAGTTGTAGCTGATAAAGCCATATATTCAACCTCAGTGCAAGGAGGGAAAAAATTCTAAAATCCAGTAGAAATCAAGAAATATACGGAGTGATATACAGCTAAACTGAAAATTTAATTTTAAGAAACATATCTATTTAGTTGTTAAAAAAGTAACTCAGTGGAATTATTCATATTATTCAGAACTAATTTCTTTGGTATCAAAAAAGTAGCTAAGTAGAATTATGCTTGTTAATGCAGAATTAATGTTTTATTAAGGTTGCTGTATTCTTTACAAAATTTAAGGAACACGTGTTTGTATAACTGTTGTTTTTTCGATTTAGGTTTGTCTTTAACATTCTCTATTATACTTTGTTTTGCGTTGTCCGTCTGTCAGGGCCATCTGTTTGATCGTGGTGCCGTGACAAAACCCCCACGAACATAATCCCCATTTTTCGGAATTCGAAAATAGGGATTATGACCGCTTCTCAAGCCGTCATAAGCCCCAGAAAAAGGTGACATTAACCCCATAATAATAGAGTTTATGTTTTATCGAAATATGTGTTTAATGAATTTATCGAAGTATGGGCTAATGATCAACATATGGGGTTTGGAAAGAGTGACTGTAATATATGAAATGTTTTCTATAACGACGGTTATGAAAAATAATAATCGATATACGCTCTGTTTTATCCCCGAGGGCTACTTTGATACACTCAAAATAATTTCTAGGACATTTTACGAAATATTTTTTTGTAATTTTTAATTTCGTGAAATACACGAATAATTCGTAGAATACAAGAAACATTCTTAATTTCTTTTTTTTTCCAAATTATTTTTTACGAACGATTCGTTTATATTACGAATCAATATTCGTAAAATTAAAACAACAATAAAATAACAAATATTTCGTTTAAAATACGAAACTTTCGTTATTTTCCTTTTTTTTTTCGTTATTTCGTAAATTTATTAATTATATTTTATATTTTAACGAAACATTTGATATTTTACGAAATATTCGTAAAATAAGAATATATTTCGTTTTTTTAACACATAATTCGTGTATTTTACGAAAGATTCGTAATTTTTTTTTTCAGTAACGTCCTAACTGATTTTGTAGGCTTTCTGCGTGTAATACATATAATTGTAAAAAGTAACAATTTAGGGGACTATGGGGGGACTCACGGGACTATGGGGGCGATTATCACAAGGCAACGTGTCTGAGTGCTTCCACATGGCGAAGCCAGCGCAATCCTTGTCGGTGTCGTCTCAAGTCAACTCACTGGTCACCAGAATTGGCAAATTGTCAAATGGTGACACCTCCACTTCGGTGGAAGTCCTCCTCGTGGAAGTCCCTGGAAACGGTGCTCTATACCACCCGGTGTAGAAGTCGGCTAAAGTGAGTGGCGAGCATTTCCCTCAGAGTGAGGGTGTTCGTGCGTTGGGTTTGGGTCCCACCACGGAAAAAACCTATGCGCCCAATGAAAACAAAAAATAAGCCTCGGATAACGACCGATTACAACGATGACGACCCACGCAAACGTTTTAAGGACCATGATTTACGGATATGCACCTGGAATGTCCGGACCCTTTATAGGGAAGGTGCCTCTATCCAGCTGGCAGATGTCCTCGAATAATATAAGGCTGACATCACCACTATCCAGGAGATGCGATGGACGGGACGGAGCTGTTCAAAACAAGCGTCCTGTGATATCTAGTTGAGGACAACTTGGCAACGCTTGGTATTTCTAACTGGCGTCAGCGCGCGCAAAGCAGATCCGACTGGCGTGGCTTCATCTCAGCGGCCAAAACCGACCCACGGTTGTAAGGGCCATTTAAGTAAGTAAGTAAGTAACAATTTATATTAATATACATATATATAATGAACTGTTTCGTTTGTGCCGAAAATTTTCCATCGGCAAGTGTAATGTCAATTCACTTTAGATTGGTGCATAAATTAGAACAAACATATAATTTCGTCGGTGATTATGTGCGATTTAGAAAACATCCGATATAAATTGTACATTTTACCGAAGGTCTTGGATGTATGGTTTAAGGCGTACAATCTATTCAATATAAATTCCCACAAGCATGTGCACCAATGTGGCAGTTCATAAATAATTTTTACAAATTGCCTGATGACAATAAGCCGGTTATTCCAATAACACAAATTCTTCTTAAAGCAATAAAAGGTAATTTTAATCAAATTTTCTAATTGTATGTACCTCCCTAATTTCTTATTTTCTATTTTTTTCAGATTGTAATATGAACTAATTATTAACGAATCCTTTTTTACGTAATGAATATTTTTTATATTAAAAAATGAAATTATTTTCTGTATTTATTTTTTGTTAACTGTGTCACATGTTTATATTAAAATTATATGAAAAAATGTGTTATATAAAATAAATATACAATATACATATACTGTACATATGTCTCTTTTTATATTAAAATAATATTCTGCATTTATTTCAGATTATGAGAATATATTCACAATTAATACGAACATTTTGGTAAAAATATGAATATATTCGTAAAATAATCAACACATTTGTAAAATGTACGAATGCTGTCGTTAAAAGTATGAATATTTTTGTAAAACTTACGAATATATTCGTAAAAAGTAACATATATATTTTTAAAAATTCAAAAAAAAATCATTAAATTACGAATAAAAATAACGAATCTTTCGTATTATGTACGAATGGCTTTCGTAGATAAAATCTACGAATTCTTTCGTAAAATAAACAATTCTATTCGTAATTTTATCATTAATTTACGAAAGTTCTTTCGTGTATTTTTCGAAATATTTCGTGTATTTTAAGCAGATTTTATTTTGAGTGTATCAATGTTCATCGGAACGATCGTTACTATTATATGGATGCAATATTTTCGATTGTTCTATCCGTGGTTATAAGCAGCTAATAATAATTATACAAAAAATTCCAATCAAAAATTTTTAACAAAAAATCGCGCGATTTTGTTCGGTTGTTGCAAAATAGCCGACAGTCACTGGTGTGAAGATAGCCCACAATGCGAATTGGAAGATAGCCCACAATTTGAATTCGCCGCAATTTTATTTTTGCTTAAAAGTACAAAATATCATTGTTTTATTGATAAATTCCATTATTTATGTAATTAAATGATCTTTAATGTATTTAAAATACTAAAAACTATACATTTTTAACGAATTAACTGAATTTCAGTGCAATTCAAGTGGCCATAGTATTCAATGCAGATTGCGTTGCAATAATAAATTTTTGCATCCTAAAATATCTTAATAGTACAGCAAAGGCATTAGAAATATTGTTGATGTCGGTCCAGATTTAGGTGAAATCCTATAAACAACCGGTGTAAAATCACAAACGCATTTTTCACAAGGTACTCATATTGAAATCGATTTTCCGAGACTTTAAGCAAAAACCTCATCGGGAATAGGGTGTTACATTTGAATGAATATTTTAAAAGTTATGAATATTTTCTCACCGTGTATTTTTTTTACGAATACCGAATACCAATACAAAACTTTTCTGAAACATACATATCTCCGATTTAGGGGAGATCATTTAGAAATCGGGCGTTGAACATAACATGTGGTTATTACACTTATTATTTTGTTTTGGTTTAAACCATATATTTGAAAATGAAAATTTCATTTCAATATTTTTGGTACTAATTAAAGATTGTTGTTACCTTACTTTAAATTTTTAAAAAGCACCAGCCCACAATTTATTTTGAGTCCTTCATGGATAAAATTGATGTTAAAAAATAATCAAAAAAAAATGTGTTTTTTTCCAAAATTAACACCAATATTGATGTAGTATTTTGGTAATTTAAATGATTTTTCACTATGTATTTAATTTTAAACAATCAATCATTGTATTTTACAACTTTTGTGAAGTCTGTGTACCACCAGTTTAGGGGACAGAACATCTAAATCTGGTCATAAACATGAAAAAAGTTTATTTTACATGAAGTTATTATACCAATTTACAGATTTTGAGACAGTCAGAACCCTTCTCGACGTGTATTTTTTTATGAAATTGCGAATGACATTCGTAAACAGTTTTGAATTCGTTTTACCTCAGATTTAGCGGAAATACATAGAGAAAAAATAGTAATAACTGCAAAATATGTGAATTTGTCATTGATACTCATATTGAAATACAATTTCCAAGACTGTAAGAAAAATCCTCATCGAGAATTTTAGTTTTATGATAAAATATATAGGGTGTTACATTTGAATTTTTATACTTTAAATGCTTTTTTCACTCTGTATTTAATTTTATACAATCGAACATGGTATTCTACAACTCAACAAGGGTTGCTTAATTATCCAACTTCAATTTCATAATGATTAAAATTGATTTTAAAAATAAGTCCTAAAATTTGAATTTTTTAATATTTCAAATATATTTCATTATAACGGACAGATTTGAGCTTTAAGATATACCCACTGTTCGGCTGGCGAATAAAATAATGGCAATTGGCGGATTGGGAAACACGAATTGAAATACGTAATTTCGATTTAAAGGGTCGAGTGGGTCGCGATGAATATGGCAATAAACAATATATAAAATGCAAAAATTTTACCTTATTTTCAGTGGGTAATGCCAATTGTTTTGATGTGTGATGTTGGTTTTGTGGATCATCCTTCTGTCGATTTCCTTCCTGTTGTTGTTGTGATTGTATTGATTGTTGAATGTTTGTTTTTAATTGTTTATAATATTTGTCGCGTTGATGGGTTGTTTGTTTTTAATGTCGCGGTGACGGGTATAAATTTAAACTGGTTAACTTTAAAACTTTCCTTTGATTGTCCGGAGACGGGTGGGTATGTGTTCGGTTATATGTAAACGTAACGAGTGACATTATATGCGGCGAACATTGATGGAGCCGATGGTCCATATATTCGCCGCAGTTATCGATATAAATAACACTGTGCGTCACTAAAATTTGAACTCCAATTTTTTTTTTTTGATTTACATGTTCTCTATGGTCAGTGGAACAAAAATGTAGTATAAACTTATACTCCTACACGTCTGCGTTAGGCGCTATTTGGTCCTAAAGGGTTCAAAGGATAACCAATAACGTTCGTCATTTTGTAGCGAAATGGTTCCTACTTCGTTTTTGGTGTCTAAAGAACGATTATAGGGAACTTCCTAAAGATGATTTCCACTGAATACTTTAAGTTTGTATCTGAACGATTAACCACTATTTTTAATGGTTTTCTTTTAACAATTTCATTAAGGAGTTATAACCAGTAGAAGAAGTCAGAAAACTATCATAATGTCTTTGGGGGAAAATATTCGTCATTAAAATTGAGCTAAAGTCTCTAAACAACTAAATTCTCCAACACGTACTATTTCTCAAATATAGGTCTACTAATAACGAATAATAGTTCTTTGTTCAATTTTGAATAAACTTTATTTTAGTTATATTTATATATATTTATTTAATTTTTATTTATAATTGTGACGCTGATTCCGAAAATGGCATCGGTTTTTTATTATTAGCTCTAGTTTTTGAGATATAGCCCTTTTTTTTTTTCATAGTTTTGCTCATATAACTTTTTTAATATCCTAACCAATGACAAAAATGAAAATAAGTTTTCTGTATTAGATACACAGAATCTTGTTCTATAATACAAAAATTCTATTTTACATGTTAAAAATTTTATTTGCGAGATATGGACCAAAGAAAATTAAAAGTTGACAAAAAATTATAAATTTCTATTATAAAAAAAAAATTTACTTGGTCAAAATAAATGTCAAACATTACGGTAATGTTGCTTTGTGTAGCTACGTATATTCTTTTTTCGTTATATTAGAAAATGCATTACTGCCTTTGTTAAAAAAATTAATAATACTTTATTCAAATAAGCTAAAATTTTTAAATATTTCAATTAAGCATTTAAAAATGTCTGATTTTTCCTAAGAAAACGCAACAATTTATTTGTTTTATATAATATTTTAAAGAAGAGACATGGTGATACAAAACAAGGCATAACAGCCATTTTTTTATTTTTTTTACCTTGTAATCATTTTTTTATTAAATTTATTTTTTATTTTTTTTTTAATTTTTTTTTAAATTTTGAGTTTACTGCATATATTTCGCAAACTAAGTTTTTTTTCACGTAAAGTAAAATTTTGTATTTTAGCGCAAGGTTCTCCGTGTCTAATGCGGTTAGAATATAAAAAAAGTTACAAGAGCGAAACTATGAGAATATATAAATGGGCTCAAAAACTAGAGTTAATAATAAAAAACCGATGCCATTTTCGGAATCAGCGTCACAATTATAACTAAAAATTGAATTTTCACTGCACTAAAATAATTATAATAATATATTTCAACGACTTTATTCAAAATTGAAGAAAGAACTATTATTCGTTATTAGTAGGCTAATATTTCAGAAATAGTACGTGTTGGAGAATTCAGTTGTTTAGAGACTCTAGCTCAATATTAATGACGAATATTTTCCCCAAGACATTATGATAGTTTTCTGACTTCTTCTACTGGTTATAACTGCTTAAAAGAAAAACATTAAAAATAATGGTAAACCGTTAAGATACAAACTTAAAATGTTCAGTGAAAATCATCCTTAGGAAGTTCCCTATAATCGCTCCTTAGACATCAAAAACCAAGTAGGAACCATTTCTCTACAAAATGACGAACAATATTGGTTATCCTTTTGAACCCTTTAGTACGCCATAGCGCCTAACCCTGACGTGTAGGGGTATAAGTTTATACTACACTTTTTATCGGTAGACCACATTGAAGCTCAATATAAAATCAAATTGGAGTTCAATTAAAAAAGGTGTCATTTTGCCGCACTGTGTAATCGATGGGTCTGACGGACGGAAATGTTCAAAGATACAGTGTTTACGTTTCTACATAAACATTCCGCCCGCCTTGCAGTGTCTGCAATAATTCATTTTTTTTAAATTAATTTGGGTGTTTATTACGGTCGTAGGGTCAACAAAATTATTTAAGGAAAACTCCTTGGGTCGGGGCTCAGAGACTACATGGACCAGAGTGTGTCCAGCCGAACGCAGTGCTCTGAGCCACTGCTACTTATGTGAGTGAATCGGCTCAAGATGGCTTCATCAACGTCGCGCTCGTACGGCTTCCTAGGCAACTCGGTTGACACTAATGCGTTAATGTCGCATCTAAATGGGTCGTCAAACCGATAACACACTACCATTTTTTTTTGTTTTTTACAAGTTAACCAACGCTCAGGGGATGCCCCCTATTCGTGTAATGCATAATGTTGATCGTAGGAAAGGATTATAGGTAAGAGGAGGGAGGAAAGAAGGAGTAGTGTTGGTAAATGTTTGCTTTGAATTTGCCAATATCAAAAATGTCGGGAAAAACAGACGCAGGGAGATTGTTCCACAAACATATCGTGCGACTGAAGAACGAATTATCTCGGTAATCGTCGTGTTTTAAATCCAATTCTAAGTGTTTATATAGTGTTTTTAATTGTTAATTGTTATTAACGTTATTATTAATAATTCAGTGTTTCATTTTACTGCAAAACTTTTTAATTCTGTCTTATAGTTTAGTGTAAAATTGAATTTCAATTTTTATTGTGTTGCTGCAACAACAATTTCGTGAAATTTTATGTGATAATTGTGTTTGTTTACATATTCGTTTTGGACATTTCGTTGTGCGATGTTTTTTGTTTTAACTTATTGACATAATCCAGCTTTTTGTGGTTCGTGTATTAGTTAAATCAACAGTCGTGGAGAGAGTAGAGCGCCAAATTTTGTGTTGGCTATGTGATAAGCCATATCTCATAAAGTGTGTAGGAATAAGTGCTCGTGTTGCTGACGCCTTATGTGACAATGGTGCTGGTGCTGTTCGAAATGCAAACATATTGACATTAATTTTTATAAATTTTTCAAAAACACTAAGCAAACCTTCATTGAAATTAATAAGGACCTTTCCTCTCTCTTTAATAAATTTCAAAATTATTATTTGTTGAATTTAAGGAGTTCGAGCAAGTTATTAACACTCCGTCTGATTCGTCGCCGAAACGGAAAAAGGCAACAACTGCTCTCGATATTCCGAAAGCAATCTCCAGTTTTCCGTCTATAGCTTTAACTTCTCCAAACTTAATTGAAATTGACCTAGATTCCCCTTTTAAAAACAATTCAAATTCACAAAATATAGATTTATAATATAACCGGATAAGCCAGAAATGGTCCTACCTGATCCATTCTGATCAGCTTAATTCAAACAATTTAGAAATGAATCGTTCTGACCAACTAAATTTAAATGTGGTCCATCATGACCAACCAAATCCTAAAGAACTAAGAATTATTCCACCCAAAAAAAATGTTTTTATATCACGTTTTGCACCGGATACTATTGTAGATGACATCAACTACTACAGTAAATCAAAATTGAACCGTGATGCTGATATTGATACGTTTAAATTCAACTATGCATATACTCGTAATAGTTCATCATTTAAGGTAATCATTCCTGAAAATGTATTTAATGAAATCTTGGACAACAATTTTTGGCCTAGAAATACACTTGTTCGAGAATTTGTCTATAAAAACGATCGCAGACAAGACAATATCGCCCGTCTACCGCCGCGTTTTCCAAATCAGTCAAAAAACGAGTAACTAATTGTAGCAAGAAAATCTCCATGGCTTACCAAAATGTCCGTGGGCTTAATACTAAACTTTCATCTTTATATTTAAACAGCTTTGGCTTCACATATGATATAATAGCACTTACCGAAACTTGGCTACGCTCACATATATTAAATTCCGAAATACTAAGTAACAAATATCAAATCTATAGACGTGATCGCGAACATAAAATTGGTGGTGGAGTTTTACTTGCAATATCCACTTCATTATTAGCTGAAGAAATAATTATTAATTCCGATATAGAATCAGTTTGTGTCTGTGTTAAAATAAAAAAAAAATCGATTTACATAATATGTTCCTACATACCTCCTGGATCAGATTACATATTATACGTAAAACATTTGGATTCAATACGTTTAATATTATCTTTATTTAAATCTGGAGACTCTTTCTTCATCTTTGGAGATTTTATTCTACCATCTGTATCCTGGAATTCATCAATTGACTACTCACCTTTGATTCCTACATCTCCGCTAAATTGGAACATACAATTTTTGGACACTATGGCTGAACTGTGTTTATTCCAAATAAATAATATAATGAATTTTAGTAATAGAATTTTAGATTTAATATATGTTGACGATCCTTCTAATTCAAATATTGTACGAGTTTACCCTATTTCAATTCCTGAGGATCGATACCATCCAACAGTAGAAATAACTACATTTTTACCACAGAAATCCATTGAATCATCAAAAAAACACGATAAATACATTTACTATTTTCAACGTGCGAATTACGACAAATTAAATATGTTATTAAACAAATTAATTGTCCTATATAAAAAAAGGAATTTGCGATTACAAATTTTTATAGTCGGTTTTTAAAGTGTATTTCTAAATCCGTACCAAAAGTAAAACTTTGTCCGAAGGAATATGGTCCTCCATGGATAACAAAGGAACTCAAAAAGCTAAAAAATCAAGAAAAATGAAAAATTGACACAAATTGGATTTCCACAAAATATTCTAATCTGGATTAAATCGTACCTAACGTTGAGAACGCAAAAAGTTTTATATAAGAATTCCTATTCTTAAATCATTAATGTCACATCTGGTGTTCCCCAAGGTAGTCACTTGGGACCGATTTTGTTTCTTCTATTTATAAACGACCTGCCTATTATTATACAATATAGTAAGATACTTATGTACACTGACGATGTAAAAATATATTGTAGTTATAAAAATTTGGATAATAGCATACTCTTACAAAATTACCTTAAACATTTTTTTAACTGGTGTAAGACTAATAAAATGGACTTAAATTTAAACCAGTTGGGAAGGTTAGATCACATGGGAAATTTTAAAGTAGGTGTAATTATGATAGTTAGGATTATCAAAATTATAGTCGGTCTAAGCCGACTATAAATACCCTACACATATGTCTGGATACCAGTCAAAGTGATATATAGGTCACCAGGGTATACGAATCCTGAAAATAACTACAAACATTCAATCGTTGAAGAATTTCCATTCATTTGATACCCATATTTACAAATGGGTAGGTGTACCGAATTTCGATTTTTTTTTGTGAACCACAAGTCTTTTCGCCGGATAACATTATTATCATGTATTTGAGCATGATGTCAATATATATTTGACCAAAAAAGTTTACCTAAACACGTATACATATAAATTGATCTTTATATGTACATTTTATAGAGGTATTTGAACATAAGTGGTCGGATCATAGGTCACAATGGACCGATCTCGCACATACAGCGTAGGTATATTAGTAATCTAAGTTATAAGTTTCATTTATCTAGCTCTTCAATTTTAAAAGTAGTAGGGATTTCAACAGACAGACAGACAGACAGACAGACGGACATCGCTAAATCGACTCAGGAGGTCATGCTGATCAAGAATAAATATACTTTTCCATTCCGGAGATGTTTCCTTCTGGGTGTTACAAACGGCGTACCAAACTGAATATACCCTTTCACTCTTAGTGTAGGGTATAAAAAGTGTAAGCAAATTACATTTTCTAGACTAAAACAGTTTAAAGTTTAATTAATTAATCTACCCACGCTTAAGAGCAGAAGGAAAATGATGAATGTATGTTTTCTTCATAGTTTAATAAATGGATCCGTTAATTCGTCCATCTTATTATCGCAAATTGAATTTTCCATACCTACTAGAAATTCTCGACATTACCAACTTATAAAGCTTAAATATTTCAAATCAAACTACGCACTTTTTGATCCATTTCATCGTATATGTATGGACTTCAACGACTTGTATTCGTTAATTGACTTCTGTGTTGATAGCTATGTTCTTAAAAGTAATATAATACTGTTTTTAAATTCCGTCGACAAATCTTCGAGATAATCAGCTGGTGATCCTAAAATCCGTAGCTGCGTTTTCAATTGCCCACTTGATAAGTCTCTCGAAGGCTTCAACGTCAATTAAAAAAATAAAATGAAAAAATGCGTGGTTCTGTTGAGAGCCGAGTGAACTACGAAGGGGTGGGCTTGGTTCGATGCCCGAGTAGAACGAGAGGACACACGACCTGGTGGAATCAGGCCATGTATTTCCCTCGAACACTTACCATTGTAATACCTATAAAACAGGCTTACACACCCAACGGTCCTTCGGTGCTCAAGAGAACCAATAGACGATGAAATATTTTCATCCCCTATTAAATATATAGCACGTTGTTGAATTCGGTCCAGGAACTCCAAGGAGGATTTTTATGTGCGATTTTGATGTGCTTAGGCGAATATAGGTAGTGTAGACAGTGCGTAAGTCAGCAGGTGTGAAGTATGTTTTACACCGTTTTAAAAAACCGAGGCACTTGGCCGCTTCTTTCGGCACATCAAATATGTGATCATTCCAACGGAGATCCAACGGAGATGATATGACCAGAACGTCAAGAGCAGCTGATTCCGCAATATGATAAACCAGTTGGGAAGGTTAGATCACATGGGAAATTTTAAATTTGGTGTTATTATGATAGTTAGGATTATCAAAATTATAGTCGGTCAAAGCCGACTATAAATACCCTACACATATGTGTGGTTACCATTCAAAGTGGTATATTGTTCACCAGGATATACGAATCCTGAAAATAACTACAAACTTTCAATCGCTGAAGTAATTCCATTCATTTGATACCCATATTTACAAATGGGTAGGTGTACCGAATTTCGATTTTTTTTGTTGAACCACAAGTCGTTTCGCGGGAAACCATTATTTTCATGTATTTGAGCATGAGTTTACCTAAGCACGTATACAGTAAAATTGATCTGTAGATATACATTTTATATGAGGTATTTGAACATATGTGGTCGGTTCTCAGGTCACAATAGACCGATCATGTAAATACTTGTTCAGGCAGCTTAGATATATAAGTAATCTAAAAGTTCATTGCTCTAGCTCTTCTACTTTTTTTGTAATCGTGATTTCAACAGACAGACGGACATCGCTAAATCGACTCAGGAGATTATGCTGATCAAGAATATATATACTTTTTCATACCGGAAATGCTTCCTTATGGGTGTTACGAACGGCGTACCAAACTGAATATACCCTTTCACTCTTAGTGTAGTGTATAAAAATAGAGGGTGCTACATTTGTATTTTTATATTTTAAATGATTTTTTCACTGTGTATTTAATTTTAAACAATCCACGATGGTATTCTACAACTTGTGTAGAGTCGGTGTACCACCAGTATAGGGGCCATAACTTCAAAATCTGGCAATAAACATTAAGAAAGTATATATTACTTGAAGTTTTTAGACACATTAACAGATTTTGAGCCAGTAAGAAACTTTCTCACCGTTTTTTTTTTTAAATAGCTAATGACATTTGTAAACAGTTTTGAATTAGTTTTGCCTCAGATTTCGGAGAAAAACATAGAATAACTGCAAAATATGTCAATTTGTCATATGGTATGATATGATGAAATCGATTTTCCGAGACATTAAGAAAAAACCTCATCGGGGTTTTTTTTACAGACAGCTAATAGTATAAGGAAACATCTTCTATATTCGACATATACGATTTCAGGGGACATCGTACCGAAATCGAGCTCTGAATTTTAAATATTAGTTTTATGATAATAAATGTAGGGTGCTACATTTGTATTTTTACCCAACACTAAGAGTGAAAGGGTATATTCAGTTTGGTACGCCGTTTGTAACACCCAGAAGGAAGCATTTACCGCCGCGTTTTCCAAATCAGTCAAAAAACGAGTAACTAATTGTAGCAAGAAAATCTCCATGGCTTACCAAAATGTCCGTGGGCTTAATACTAAACTTTCATCTTTATATTTAAACAGCTTTGGCTTCACATATGATATAATAGCACTTACCGAAACTTGGCTACGCTCACATATATTAAATTCCGAAATACTAAGTAACAAATATCAAATCTATAGACGTGATCGCGAACATAAAATTGGTGGTGGAGTTTTACTTGCAATATCCACTTCATTATTAGCTGAAGAAATAATTATTAATTCCGATATAGAATCAGTTTGTGTCTGTGTTAAAATAAAAAAAAAATCGATTTACATAATATGTTCCTACATACCTCCTGGATCAGATTACATATTATACGTAAAACATTTGGATTCAATACGTTTAATAACATCTTTATTTAAATCTGGAGACTCTTTCTTCATCTTTGGAGATTTTATTCTACCATCTGTATCCTGGAATTCATCAATTGACTCCTCACCTTTGATTCCTACATCTCCGCTAAATTGGAACATACAATTTTTGGACACTATGGCTGAACTGTGTTTATTCCAAATAAATAATATAATGAATTTTAGTAATAGAATTTTAGATTTAATATATGTTGACGATCCTTCTAATTCAAATATTGTACGAGTTTACCCTATTTCAATTCCTGAGGATCGATACCATCCAACAGTAGAAATAACTACATTTTTACCACAGAAATCCATTGAATCATCAAAAAAACACGATAAATACATTTACTATTTTCAACGTGCGAATTACGACAAATTAAATATGTTATTAAACAAATTAATTGTCCTATATAAAAAAAGGAATTTGCGATTACAAATTTTTATAGTCGGTTTTTAAAGTGTATTTCTAAATCCGTACCAAAAGTAAAACTTTGTCCGAAGGAATATGGTCCTCCATGGATAACAAAGGAACTCAAAAAGCTAAAAAATCAAGAAAAATGAAAAATTGACACAAATTGGATTTCCACAAAATATTCTAATCTGGATTAAATCGTACCTAACGTTGAGAACGCAAAAAGTTTTATATAAGAATTCCTATTCTTAAATCATTAATGTCACATCTGGTGTTCCCCAAGGTAGTCACTTGGGACCGATTTTGTTTCTTCTATTTATAAACGACCTGCCTATTATTATACAATATAGTAAGATACTTATGTACACTGACGATGTAAAAATATATTGTAGTTATAAAAATTTGGATAATAGCATACTCTTACAAAATTACCTTAAACATTTTTTTAACTGGTGTAAGACTAATAAAATGGACTTAAATTTAAACCAGTTGGGAAGGTTAGATCACATGGGAAATTTTAAAGTAGGTGTAATTATGATAGTTAGGATTATCAAAATTATAGTCGGTCTAAGCCGACTATAAATACCCTACACATATGTCTGGATACCAGTCAAAGTGATATATAGGTCACCAGGGTATACGAATCCTGAAAATAACTACAAACATTCAATCGTTGAAGAATTTCCATTCATTTGATACCCATATTTACAAATGGGTAGGTGTACCGAATTTCGATTTTTTTTTGTGAACCACAAGTCTTTTCGCCGGAAAACATTATTATCATGTATTTGAGCATGATGTCAATATATATTTGACGAAAAAAGTTTACCTAAACACGTATACATAAAAATTGATCTTTATATGTACATTTTATAGAGGTATTTGAACATAAGTGGTCGGATCATAGGTCACAATGGACCGATCTCGCACATACAGCGTAGGTATATTAGTAATCTAAGTTATAAGTTTCATTTATCTAGCTCTTCAATTTTAAAAGTAGTAGGGATTTCAACAGACAGACAGACAGACAGACAGACAGACGGACATCGCTAAATCGACTCAGGAGGTCATGCTGATCAAGAATATATATACTTTTCCATACCGGAGATGTTTCCTTCTGGGTGTTACAAACGGCGTACCAAACTGAATATACCCTTTCACTCTTAGTGTAGGGTATAAAAAGTGTAAGCAAATTACATTTTCTAGACTAAAACAGTTTAAAGTTTAATTAATTAATCTACCCACGCTTAAGAGCAGAAGGAAAATGCTGAATGTATGTTTTCTTCATAGTTTAATAAATGGATCCGTTAATTCGTCCATCTTATTATCGCAAATTGAATTTTCCATACCTACTAGAAATTCTCGACATTACCAACTTATAAAGCTTAAATATTTCAAATCAAACTACGCACTTTTTGATCCATTTCATCGTATATGTATGGACTTCAACGACTTGTATTCGTTAATTGACTTCTGTGTTGATAGCTATGTTCTTAAAAGTAATATAATACTGTTTTTAAATTCCGTCGACAAATCTTCGAGATAATCAGCTGGTGATCCTAAAATCCGTAGCTGCGTTTTCAATTGCCCACTTGATAAGTCTCTCGAAGGCTTCAACGTCAATTAAAAAAATAAAATGAAAAAAATGCGTGGTTCTGTTGAGAGCCGAGTGAACTACGAAGGGGTGGGCTTGGTTCGATGCCCGAGTAGAACGAGAGGACACACGACCTGGTGGAATCAGGCCATGTATTTCCCTCGAACACTTACCATTGTAATACCTATAAAACAGGCTTACACACCCAACGGTCCTTCGGTGCTCAAGAGAACCAATAGACGATGAAATATTTTCATCCCCTATTAAATATATAGCACGTTGTTGAATTCGGTCCAGGAACTCCAAGGAGGATTTTTATGTGCGATTTTGATGTGCTTAGGCGAATATAGGTAGTGTAGACAGTGCGTAAGTCAGCAGGTGTGAAGTATGTTTTACACCGTTTTAAAAAACCGAGGCACTTGGCCGCTTCTTTCGGCACATCAAATATGTGATCATTCCAACGGAGATCACATAAAATTGATATGACCAGAACGTCAAGAGCAGCTGATTCCGCAATATGATAAACCAGTTGGGAAGGTTAGATCACATGGGAAATTTTAAATTTGGTGTTATTATGATAGTTAGGATTATCAAAATTGTAGTCGGTCAAAGCCGACTATAAATACCCTACACATATGTGTGGTTACCATTCAAAGTGGTATATTGTTCACCAGGATATACGAATCCTGAAAATAACTACAAACTTTCAATCGCTGAAGTAATTCCATTCATTTGATACCCATATTTACAAATGGGTAGGTGTACCGAATTTCGATTTTTTTTGTTGAACCACAAGTCGTTTCGCGGGAAACCATTATTTTCATGTATTTGAGCATGAGTTTACCTAAGCACGTATACAGTAAAATTGATCTGTAGATATACATTTTATATGAGGTATTTGAACATATGTGGTCGGTTCTCAGGTTACAATAGACCGATCATGTAAATTCTTGTTCAGGCAGCTTAGATATATAAGTAATCTAAAAGTTCATTGCTCTAGCTCTTCTACTTTGTCTGTAATCGTGATTTCAACAGACAGACGGACATCGCTAAATCGACTCAGGAGATTATGCTGATCAAGAATATATATACTTTTTCATACCGGAAATGCTTCCTTATGGGTGTTACGAACGGCGTACCAAACTGAATAAACCCTTTCACTCTTAGTGTAGTGTATAAAAATAGAGGGTGTTACATTTGTATTTTTATACTTTAAATGATTTTTTCACTGTGTATTTAATTTTAAACAATCCACGATGGTATTCTACAACTTGTGTAGAGTCGGTGTACCACCAGTATAGGGGCCATAACTTCAAAATCTGGCAATAAACATTAAGAAAGTATATATTACTTGAAGTTTTTAGACACATTAACAGATTTTGAGCCAGTAAGAAACTTTCTCACCGTTTTTTTTTTAAATAGCTAATGACATTTGTAAACAGTTTTGAATTAGTTTTGCCTCAGATTTCGGAGAAAAACATAGAATAACTGCAAAATATGTCAATTTGTCATATGGTACGATATGATGAAATCGATTTTCCGAGACATTAAGAAAAAACCTCATCGGGGTTTTTTTTTACAGACAGCTAATAGTATAAGGAAACATCTTCTATATTCGACATATACGATTTCAGGGGACATCGTACCGAAATCGAGCTCTGAATTTTAAATATTAGTTTTATGATAATAAATGTAGGGTGCTACATTTGTATTTTTACCCAACACTAAGAGTGAAAGGGTATATTCAGTTTGGTACGCCGTTTGTAACACCCAGAAGGAAGCATCTCCGGTATGGAAAAGTATATATATTCTTGATCAGCATGACCTCCTGAGTCGATTTAGCGATGTCGGTCCATTGTGACCTATGATCCGACCACTTATGTTCAAATACCTCTATAAAATGTACATATAAAGATCAATTTTTATGTATACGTGTTTAGGTAAACTTTTTTGGTCAAATATATATTGACATCATGCTCAAATACATGATAATAATGTTTTCCGGTGAAAAGACTTGTGGTTCACAAAAAAAAATCGAAATTCGGTACACCTACCCATTTGTAAATATGGGTATCAAATGAATGGAAATTCTTCAGCGATTGAATGTTTGTAGTTATTTTCAGGATTCGTATACCCTGGTGACCTATATATCACTTTGAATGGTAACCACACATATGTGTAGGGTATTTATAGTCGGCTTAGACCGACTATAATTTTGATAATCCTAACTATCATAATTACACCTACTCTAAAATTTCCCATGTTATCTAACCTTCCCAACTGGTTATACTTTAAATGATTTTTTCACTGTGTATTTAATTTAAAACAATCGACCTGGTATTCTACAATTCAACAAGGGTTGCTTAATTATCCAACTTCAATTCCATAATGATTAAAATTGATTTTAAAAATAAGTCCTAAAATTTGAATTTTTTATCATTTCTAATATATATATATATGTTCGGCTGGCGAACGAAGTAATGGCAATTGGCGGATTGGGAAACACGAATTGAAATACGTAATTTAATTTAAAGGGTCGAGTGGGTCGCGATTAATATGGCAATAAACAATATATAAAACGCAAAGATTTTACCTTATTTTCAGTGGGTAATGCCAAGTGTTTTGATGTGTAATGTTAGTTTTGTGGATCCTCCTTCTGTCAATTTCCTTCCTGTTGTTGTTGTGATTGTGTTGATTGTTGAATGTTTGTTTTTAATTGTTCTTATTATTTGTCACGGGGACCGATTTGTCGCGTAAATACGGCAATAAACAATATATAAAATGCATAGATTTTACATTATTTTCAGTGGGTAATGCCAAGTGTTTTGATGTGTAATGTTAGTTTTGTGGATCCTCCTTCTGTCGATTTCCTTCCTGTTGTTGTTGTGATTGTGTTGATTGTTGAATCTTTGTTTTTAATTGTTTATATTATTTATCACGGGGACCGATTTGTTTTTATTTTCGCGGTGACGGGTATAAATTTAAACTCATTAACTTTAAAACTTTGCTTTGATTGTCCGGAGACGGGTGGGTATGCGTTCGGTTATATGTAAACGTAACGAGTGACATTATATGCGGCGAACATTGATGGAGCCAATGGTCCATATATTCGTCTCAGTTATCGATATAAATAATCGATGGATCTGACGGACGGAAATGTTCAAAGATACAGTGTTTAAGTCTCTACGTAAACATTACGCCCGCCTTGCAGTGTCTGCAATAACTCAATTTTTTTTATATTAATTTGGGTGTTTATTAGGGTCTTAGGGTCTGAACATTATTTAAGGAAAACTCCTTGGGTCGGGGGCTCAGAGGCTACATGGACCAGTGAGTGTCCAGCCGAGCGCAGTGCTCTGAGCCACTGCTAGTCCACTTTCGCAGTTATAAACACCTGAATTTAAAATTTGCGAATAAACATCTGCACCTAACTCTAGCATCACTGGGTCGGCGAGCGTCATGTGAGTGAATCGGCTCAAGATGGCTTCATCAACGTCACGCTCGTACGAAATATGTGATCATTCCAACGGAGGTCACATTGAATTGATATGCCCAAGGTTCTGGACAGAAGGTCATTGATAAATACCAGAAATAGGGACGGGGATAGGACGGAACCCTGTTGCGGGACTCGAGAATTGATGGAATGTTGTTCTGAAAGAACACCATCTATCGCAACTCGTATGGAACGACCCTGGAGGAAACTCGATATCCATCGAGTAAAAGAATTACCGACACCATATGCAATTAGTTTTGATACAAGTGCTTCATGCCACACTCGATCAAAAGCCTTGGAAATATCAAAAGCAACCACCTTACTCTCCCCAAAAAGGTGAATACAATTATTCCACTTTTCGGAGATGACAGCCATCAAGTCACCGGTGGATCTAGTCCTACGGAAACCATATTGCCGATCGCTAAGTAATTCGTTGTGCGATAGTTCACAATCTGGAAGCAGAGCATATTGCAATGGGTCGGTAATTGGCAGGGTTCGTGGCCTCACATTTCTTCGGGACTAGCTGGACATTGGCAACTTTCAAACAAGATGGAAAAACTTCTGTCGTGTAGGAGATGTTGAAAAGGTTACGCAATGGACCCGCACTTCTTCAACACATGGGCAGATATGCCATCTGGCCCAGAGGCTTTGTTAATGTTTGTTAAGACCTTTTTAACTGCCCGAGTTCGAAAATGTATCTCCGGCATTGCAGAAGAAACAGAGTTGTGTCTGCGCAATGATGGGAGACTGCAAGAGTGCGCTCACTGAGACTGCAAGAGTGCTCTCACTTGTCTGTCTCAACTGCGCCCGCTATTAGTATGTTTGTTTATTTTATATTTACCCAGTAGCGAAAATGTCGTAAAACTTCCGTATAGATTTTTGCAACGTTCGTGGACTGAGGGCAAATTTTTTCTCTGTTTATGGGCATGTTTCTGTGTATAGGCCACATATAATGGCTTTAAGTAAGACCCAGGTTAGTGAGGGTGCAGATCCACTGGATTTTCAAATACCTGGGTACCACCTACTGCCATTATTCTCTGCCCATAGGGGTCTCGCCCTTTTTATTCGAAGTGAAGTTGCGTACCAGCACCAACAGCAGCATAGTGTTTCGGATAATGAATTTAATTTTATGTGGATTAAATTCAAAATCTTGTCACACATCATGCATTTGTGTTTTATTTATAGGAGTCCGAACCTAGATAGGGTTTCTACCTGTAGATGCCCTATCTGATTCGATCTCAAATATATTGGAATAATTTCCAGGCAGTGAAATTGTTGTTGCTGGTGACTTTAATGTACACAACGCCACTTGGTTGAGCCTCTCGGGTCTATCAACACAGGAGGGTTGTTATGTTGAGCTGTTTGCCGAGTGCAATCAACTCACTCAATTGGTGAAGGAACCGATGTACCTCCCACGCTTCGGTGGGCAGAGCCAAAAGGTCTTAGACCTTTTTCTGACTTCGCATCATGAAAAATATGATGTAAAAGTCCTTGCACCTCTTGGTAATTCCGACCACTGTATTGTTTCCGCTGCGTTTTCGTATTCTAGTTTACGCGCCTCTTCGATTAAAGCCCCGAAAAGGACTGTATGGCTTTACGAAAAAGCAAATTAGGATGCGTTAAATGATTTTTTCGCAACTTTAATTGGAAATTGTGTTGCGCGGATAGAGACATAAATGCCGCGGCCTTAATGATACAAAATATTATTTTATTGGGTATGCGGTCCTTAATACCTTTTTAAAAAGATTAGCATTAAACCCAAGGACCACTCTTGGTTTAATGAGACTTGCAGGATTGCAGTCAGGTCGAAAGAGGAAGCCTTCCAGAATTGGCGTTCTAATAAGAATGCTGATACTGAAAGACTTCGCATACAGGCTAGGAATCGCTGTAATGCCGTGATCGCGCGTGAAAAGTTTCCACACGAACAAAACACGCGCAAAAAGGTCCTTCTCTACCATAGAGGTAGTAAAAATGTCTGGTCATTTGTTAAAAGGGTGAAGAATCAGACGACATCGTCTACTCCAACCCTTGTTATGAATGGCCAGACCTTCACTGACCCGGTTGATAAAGCTAATTTCTTGGCAGAATTATTTGCAAATAATTCAACGCTCCCATTTAGCAATCAACCACTGCCCGTCGTTAAATTTGTTTCTTCTGCAATGCCGAAGATACATTTTCGAACTCGGGTAGTTAAAAAGGTTTTAGCAAATCTCAATATTAACAAAGCCTCCGGGCCAGATGGCTTATCTGCCCATGTGCTGAAGAAGTGTGCGTCAACGCTGGCTTTTCCATTGCGTAACCTTTTCAACATCTCCTGCACGACAGGAGTTTTTCCATCTTGTTGGAAGGTTGCCAATGTCCAGCCAGTTCCGAAAAAGGGTGAGGCTACGAACCCTGCTAATTACCGACCCATTGCAATATGCTCTGCGCTCTCCAAGGTAATGGAAAGCGTAATAAACTTCCACCTTGTGAACTATCTGGAGCGAAACGAATTACTTAGTGATCGGCAATATGGTTTCCGTAGGACCAGATCCACCGGTGACTTGATGGCGGTCCTCTCCGAAAAGTGGAATAACTGTATTCACCTTTTCGGGGAGTAAGGTGGTTGCTCTTGATATTTCCAAGGCTTTTGATCGAGTGTGACATGAAGCCCTGGTATCAAAACTTATTGCATATGGCGTCGGTAATTCTTTTACTCGATGGATATCGAGTTTTCTCCAGGGTCGTTCAATACGAGTTGCGATGGATGGTGTTTTCTCAGAACAACATTCAATCAATTCTGGAGTTCCGCAGGGTTCCGTCCTATCCCCGTCCCTATTTCTGGTTTTTATCAATGACCTTCTGTCATCGACCCAGAACCCAATCCATTCCTTTGCAGATGACAGTAGCATTTGTCATTCATATTCTTTCAACAAGCGCCCGAACTCTTTTGAGATTGAGAGTAAAAGACGCACAATGAATGATGACCTTAAAACAATCTCCGAGTGGGGTCTTGCAAATAGAGTTGATTTTAATTCAAGCAAGACCCAATGTTGTCTGTTATCTCACAAAAGAATGGATTCACCCCTCCCTCCCCTCAATATGGACTCTGTGGATATTGCGCAGTCAGCTGCTCTTGACGTTCTGGGCATATCAATTCAATGTGGTCTCCGTTGGAATGATCACATATTTGATGTGTCGAAAGAAGCGACCGAGTGCCTCGGTTTTTTGAAACGGTGTAAGACATACTTCACTCCTGCTGACTTACGCACTCTCTACACCACCTATATTCGGCCTAAGATGGAATACAATTCGCACATATGGGCAGGGGCTTCAAAATCTTCCTTGGAGTTCCTGGATCGAATCCAACAACGTGCTATATATTTAATAGGGGATGAAAATATTTCATCCTCTACTGGTTCTCTTGAGCACTGAAGGACCGTAGGGTGTATAAACCTGTTTTATAGGTATTACAATGGTAAGTGTTCGAGGGAAATACATGGCCTGATTCCACCAGGTCGTGTATTCTTTCGTTCTACTCGGGCATCGAACCAAGCCCACCCCTTCGTAGTCCACTCGGTTCTAAACAGAACCACGCATTACAGAGATAATTCGTTCTTCAGTCGCACGATACGTTTGTGGAACAATCTCCCTGCGTCTGTTTTCCCGACATTTTTAATATTGGGAAATTTAAAGCAAACATTCACTGACACTACTTACTCCATCTTTCCTTCTTTCTTTAACCTATGATCCTTTCTTACAATCAACACTGTGCATTGCATCCCCTGAGCGTTGGTTAATTTGTAAAAAAAAAAATTGCTTTTTCGTAATGCCATACAGTCCACTTCTTGGCTTTAACCGAAGAGGCGTGTAAACTAGAATACGAAAACTCAGCGGAAACAGTACAGTCGAAGTTACCAAGAGGTGCAAGGACTTTTACATAATATTTTTCATGATGTGAAGTCAGAAAAAGGTCTAGGACTTTTGGGCTTTGCCCGCCGACGCGTGGAATATTCGTCGGCTCCTTCACCATTTGAGTTAGTTGGTTGCACTCTGCAAAAAGCTCAACATAACAACCATCCTGTGTTCAGAGACCCGAGTGGCGTTGTGCACGTTAAAATCGCCGGCAACAACAATTTCAATGCCTGGACATTGCTCCAATATATTTCAGATCGAAGATAAGACATCCAGCTTATTACAGGTGGAAACACTATCTAGTTTCCGACTCCTATAAAGAAATCACAAGTGCATGATGTGTGTTTGGATTTTGAGTTTGTCAAAAATAGCATTAAATTCGCTATCCGACACACTATGTTGTTGCTGCACTCCGTCACTCCGAATAAATAAAACAAGGCAACTATGGGCAGAGAATAATGTAAATAAGTTATAAACAGATATATGAAAATCCAGTGGATCTGCACCCTCATTAACCTGGGTCTCACCTAGTGCCATTATTTATGGCCTATAAGTGGACACATACACATATACCGAGAAAAAATTCGCCCTCAGCCCACGAATTTTGCAAAAATCTATACGAAAGTTTTGCGACATTTATGCCACTGTTTAAATTCAAAACATACAAACATTTTATCAGCGTGCGGCAGATGAAACAAACAGTTGAGAGCGCATGATAAGCCGTGGTGAGTGTTATGCCTTCACCACGGCACAGATTACGCACTCAGTGCAGCCTCAGCTGCGAACGCTAGTAGCTGGAGTAGGAAAGGGGAGGGACAGAATACGAAAAAAACAACTATATGCAGTAGCGGCAAAGAGCTTAAAAAAGCCCCTTGCGTTGGCAATTGCAACGAAGCGGCAGTGCGTGGGTGAAACTGGTTTATTGTTGATTTATTGTTGTTATATTATTTTTTTGCGTTGCGAGAGTTATTATTTTGTGTTTTATTGCATTATAATATTGGGCTATGCGCTTATTTTATTTTAATTTGAAATGTTGTTTTATTTGTTTTATAAGTAATTGTTATTATTGACATTTTGGGTCGAGGGTCGAGTGTGTCGTCCAGTAGAGTCGGTACGACGGCTAGAGTGGGAGGAGTTGGGTCGAGACAACTTTTTGTTGCGCCGGCTGGTGTTGTTGTTGCTGTTGCCCTCGGTGCGACTACCACTGCTCGTACTGGTATCGTTGTCGTTGGTGTTGTTGCATCGCATGTTGTTGGGGCGCTTATTATTTGCGCGCTTGAAGTTTGCACCGCTGTTGTTGGCACCGCTGCTGACGCGCATGTTGTTTGGCTACTGAAAAATAAGGGTGGGTCAAATTGTATATTGCCATGGCGACCTATGTGGGTATTTATTGGGTGTGTAGGGCTACTACTTTTGTAATGGGTCTAGTAGTAGTCCCTTTGGCCGTTCGAATATCGACGACTCTGGTTCTTGAGTCTGAACCTAGATACGTTTTTACTACTCGCCCTAGGGTCCACTCGATTGGGGGTAAATTTTCGTGTCGAATAACAACGAGATCTTTTACTTCTACGCATTTCTGGGGGTTTTTCCATTTATAGCGTTTATGTAATTCTTTAAGATATTGATCTTTCCATTTGTTACAGAAATGGTGAAGTAATATCTTCAGCTTCCGGCAACGATTTACAACACTTAGGGTCGAGTTGCTTAAATCGGGTTCAGCTGGGGTCCAATTAGAAAGAGTACCAATTAGAAAGTGTCCTGGGGTCAAAGGCGAAAAATCAAGAGAATTTTCGCTTTAAGGTCTTAAGGGTCGTGAATTAAGACAACCTTCAATTCGTGCAAGCAAAGTCGAAATCTCTTCGAACGTAAATATTAGACTTGCAGATATCTTTTTTAAATGTGTCTTGAAACTTTTAACGCCGGCTTCCAGAGTCCACCCATGTGTGGAGCTCCGGGTGGATTAAAATACCAGGTTAGTTCTTGATGACTGTGGGTCGCTACTACTTGGGTCTGCAGTGTCTTTATAAAATCTTGCCGATCTTTCTTCAGCATTTGTGCTGATCCGACAAAATTAGTTCCGTTGTCGGAGTAAATGACGACAGGACATCCGCGCCTCGAAAAAAATCGGGAAAAAGCCGCTAAAAAGGCTTGGGTCGTAAGATCACTGGCTGGTTCAAGATGAACCGCTTTTGTTGCAAAGCAAACAAACACGCACACATAGCCTTTTGTAATCAAACAGGCTCGCCCGGTGTAATTTTTGATTTCAACAGGTCCTGCGAAATATACACCTGTGTTTGTGAATGGACGCATGAGTGTGGTGCGCTCTGGAGGCAATACAGCCATTATTTGTGTTTGTTGTTTCTTTTTGTGCAATACACAAATTTTGCAATTATTGATCGTAGTTTTGTTCAGGGTCTTGAGCTTGATAATCCAAAATTCAGCTCGTAGTAGCCTTAAAACTAAATAAGAGTCAAGAGTTTAGCAAGTCTACAATTATACGCTAAAATTATTGGGAGGCGTTCATTATATGTAAGGGTCGGTGACTTTGCTAATCTACCATGTGGTAAGAATGAAGAACCTAATAGGAACATGTTTATATATAATGTAGCTAATTATCTTTAAGATTTAATAAATGTTTATTATTATACACGACATATTTATAACATCCACTACATATGTTTATGGAAAGTTGTGTTGCAAAAATATACAAGTGGTTACTTGGGAACGTATGCTTAATGCTTTTGGAAGTGTGAAAAATCGTTCCAACACATCGTCTTGGGTCGTGATCGCAAATGCCTTAATTGGTTTAAGATCAAGGGTCGTTTCGATCGGGTCGGTGGACATTGGCCATTCATCTCTTACGCATCTTTGCCAATTTGAAGCGTTCCACCAGAGTTCATGTTCTGCCAGTTCTAGCGCAGAACAACCGCGGCTTGCTACGACTGCCGCTTTTTCGTGTGAATCGATGTGTTGCCAATTTTCAACACCAACGCTTTCTGTAATGGTCGAAATGCGGTTGGCTACAAAAGTGGTACAAATGCAGGGCGGTTTATTGAGCCAGGCTAAGACGATGGTCGAGTCTGTCCAGAAGTACTTATTGTACTGGGTCATCTCTATTTTAAGTAGAATGGCATCAACTATATTTGCGAGCAAAAAAGCACCGCATAGTTCGAGTCGTGGCAGGGAAGCTGTTTTGACGGGTGCTACACGCGTCTTCGCTGCCAGAAGGTTCGTGATGACGGCGCCGTTGGCATCTTGTATTCGAGCATAGAGAGTTGCAGCATAGGCCTTTTCGGAGGCGTCGTAAAATCCGTGAAATTCAACGGAAACGTCGGGTGTGAAATGAGTACATCTGGGAATCTCAATTCTGTTTATCGATGGATATCCATAACGAAAATCCTGATGATTTTAAAGCAGCGATTAGCTCTTCTCGAGCATTAATAGCACTTTCAATCTTGAGTGCCTGCCAGAAAATCATCTACGTACATGTACGTCTTGCGCTAATTGCTGTAGGATCCGAATGCCAAGGTAAGGGGCACAGTTAACACCAAATGTAACTATTTGCAACTCATAATCCTGAATGGGTTCTTCTAAGGATTTCCTAAACAAAATTCTTTGATAGGATGAGTGTGCAGGGTCAACGCAAATTTGACGATACATTTTTTCAATCTCTGCATTAAATACAAATTTGAAATGTCGCCATTTAATAATTTGCAAAACTAAATGTTGTTGTAGAACGGGTACAGTATGCAACACATCATTTATGCTCTTGCCGTTGGCAGTATTGCGGGATGCATTAAATACAGCACGCAGCTTTGTTGTGACACGATCGGGTTTTATGACTGCATGATGTGGAAAATAGTTGTGGGTGGGTGTGCAAGATTTAGCTGGAGAATGAGTCACTTTTCTCATATTATTAGCAAAGTAAACTTCTTAATTAAACGTGAAAATCAGAATGAATATTTTATTTAAAAATATTTTTCACATAGAATACAAAAACAATGCTGGATACAATAAATAATTTTGTCCGTATCAAAGTACATTTAGATTTAGTAGCACAAGTAGATTCTAATACCCCCACTCGAACAAAATTCATTTAAAATATAACCCCATTTCATTTGAACAAAATTTATGTTTTTCTGAAGGTACTGCTTTTGTTAAATTATTAGCAACCATCTGGTCTGTTCCTATTCCAGCGAATGTAATTATGTTTAATTCGTTTTTCTCGCGAATGAAGTGGTGTCGAACATATAATAATAATAATAGTTTGGCGCTACAGTCCTGTATAGAACTTCGGCCGAGCTCTCTCACCATTTTGAGCTGTGCGTGTTACATTTGTACTCAAAGTGGTGGGACCTACAGCTTATTGCCGAATCCGAACGGCGGGTGAGAGCTTTTTCATAGGCAATGGTTTTACTCTCGTAGGTTTGCCATTTACTGCCGAGAGGTAGCGCGGTATAGAAAAATGTTTCTATGAAAAGATGTTGTTAGCCCCAGTCCAGGCTTGAACCGGGGACCTTTCGGCTCGCAGTCCAACGCACTAACCACTGAGCTACCGCGGCTGGTGTCGAACATCAATATGTTTTAATTTCGCCAGGTACTTACTAGTTGATGCTAAATGCACTGCACTTTGTTTGTCGCAGTAAATATTCGTCGCTCTGTTATTAAAATTTGGATTTAACTGAGATTCAAGACCTCTTATCCTAATGTTGCTGACAGCGCCATATACTCAGCCTCCGTTGTGGATAAAGCAACAGTCGGCTGGTTCGGATCGACCAATCGGAATCCGAGTATGCAATTAGTTCTTCGTTACCATGCTTTGAAAACTTCAATTTCATTGATTTTGTCCGTTGCAAATACCGGAAGATTCTCTTGACTGCAGTCCAATGTTCCTTGTCGGGAAATTTGTTGTATTTACTCAATTTGTTTACAGCTAAACAAATATCTGGACGGGTACATTATGACGCATACATCAAACTGCCAATTGTTGATATGGAACTTTAGACATTGCATTTACCTCTTCAAGTGTTTGCGGTGACATCGCCTTTGACAATTTGACATTCGCATCTATTGGAGTTGAAACTGGATTACATTCGTCCATGTTAAACTTCTTTAAAACTTCCGATATGTACTCCTCCTGATCCAAACAAATGTCGTCCTTACTGCGCGTAACATGTAAAATTCTTGTGCATTGTAACAACACTGTATTATTATATATCACAATAAATTTAATAAAAAGCACAAACATTTTCCTAAATATGTATACCTAATTTGTACATTTTAATGAAAAAAAAAGTTGCAAAAAAATCCACATCCAAAAGCGCCATCTACAGTAAGCTTTTGGCAAAATGGTTCCGACATTTGTCTGTATATAGGAAATACACAAACCTTTATATGACGATCTTACAAAACAATGTTTTGTGTGAATACCTAACACAGCAAAGCTTTTAAATAAAAAAAATACAGGGTGATTATTGTAATCGAACGCATACCCACCCGTCTCCGGACAATCAAAGCAAAGTTTTAAGGAAATCGACAGAAGGAGGATCCACAAAACCAACATCACACATCAAAACACTTGGCATTACCCACTGAAAATATGGTAAAATCTTTGCATTTTATATATTGTTTATTGCCATATTCATAGCGACCCTCTCGACCCTTTAAATTGAAATTACGTATTTCAATTCGTGTTTCCCAATCCACCAATTGCATCTTTCGCCAGCCGAACATTTGGTCACTTCGAGCCTTTATTAAAAGGACTACGAAATAGTTTTGGCAACGATTGACCCGCTGAAACAATAAAAATATTTGGCGTAAATTTTAATTTAATTAAAATCGACCCGACCCGTAACAAAAGTGAAATAAAAACATTTAAAACAATTGTTTCATTTTTGTCAAATTGTTTTTGCAAAGAATCGAATTTTTTGCCGACCCGACCCGAACAAAACGATCTTATTATACGAAACGATCTTTTTAAAATAAATTTAATTTCGTCAAAAGTGTTAAATTTAATTTAACAAAACCAATTGTTTTATTTATTTTCACTTTTTAAATTGTTACAATATATTGGACCCGTGCACGACTCGTGCCAATATTTTGTGAATGCAAGGATATGGAGTGATTTTTATTAATAATTATTATTTATATCTTCCCAGTAAAATTCTTCCCCGTAGAATGCTTTCCCGTAGAATTCTTCCCGGTAGAATTCTTCCCGACAGAATGCTTACCCGTAGAGCTTTAGTGTGGTGAATTTTAGCGTGGTGAATTTTAGTGTGGTGAGTTTTAGTGTGGTGAATTTAAGAGTGGTAAATTTTGGTGTGGTGAGTTTCACTGTGGTGAATTTTGATGAGGTGACTTTCGGTGTGGTGAGTAAAAAATTGTGGTGGTTGATACCCGGGTGTGAAATATCTTGATATTACTATAATAACTGTTGACATACACCATTTGAAAAATGTACCTTTTATGGGGGGTGCCACGCCCAGTGGTCCAATCCTGCCCACATTCCAGGAGACCGCTTAGAATGGTTAAATATAACGCTGACCAAAATTTCATTAAATTTGCTATCTTAACCCTTAAATGCTCACAGTATCTTGAAAGATACAACCATTAAAAAAATTCCCACGACTTTATTAAAAGTCCAAATGAAAACTTTTAAAATCCAACACATTTAGAAAACTCGAGGACATTTTTTAAAAATTATAATGTTTTTAAAATTTATCGATATGTATGTAAAATTTACGGTCAAAGTTAAAAAATATTTTTATCAAAAATTAAATAAATTTGAATTTTTACCGTGTAAAATCTCTAAGTATAAATTAAATATTGTTAAAGAAAAAATACTAGGTAATGTAAAAACATATCCTTAAGCGATACCAATTCACAAAAAATTGTCGCAAAATCTGATCACAGAACGATATTTAGTGGTTGTATCTTTAAAGATACACGGAGCACTCCCCCATAATTCAACAATGCGTTATTGTTTGAATTTTGCTATGCTTTGTTCTTTATTTTCATTAACAGCTTATGCTTTGAACAAGCAGGTTCACTATTTTTGAGCGTATCTTGAACATTCGTTTTGTATTTTTATTCTTTTCTGGATAGATTTATATATAAAATTGATTTTTATATTACATTGTTTTATATTTTATTGATTTTAAATATAATTAAGAACTTAGTTCTCTAAACAAAAATGTCAGGTTTTTTAAGGGTTGGTAGAGTCAAAATGACTGATGAAGAAGTATGCGATTTATTGTGCAATAGGGAAGATTTAGCTTACGATAGCGTAGTCGATAGCGTAGACGATAGCGATTTGGACATTGATGATGTATCAAATCCCACTGGAACGGACAAAGGTTTCAAAGACGCAACTAATATCCAATTGGTTATCGATGAAAACAGTTCCGATAACGAAAGTGAGAATGATATGGACATGGATGCATCCATTCATGATTCTTTTATCAGAATGATAAATGATGATCAGGAATATCCGATAGATGTTGATATTGTGTCTTCTGAATCGCTTGATTTAACTCCGTCCACATCCATTTCTCAATCTCGTACGGCCAGTTCGACAAATATTTGGAAATCATTTTCCTCGCAATTTAGTGGGGTAGCTATACATTCCAAATCTTCTGAATTTGAGAAGGTGTTGTGGAAAAAAGGCAGTCTTGAACTGAATGACAAGCAAGTTTACTTTGGTGGAGATCGAAGTCTTTCGGAAAGTATAAGTAGTCTGGAAACTCCATTTCAAGTTTGGAGATATTTATTTCCGCAATTATTGGAGGAAAAAATAGTGATGGAGACTCTTAAATATGCTGGAATAAACCAACCTTCCGATTTCAAAGTATTGGACCTGCGTAAATTTATCGGAATTCTTTTCTATATGACATACCATAAACTTCCCAACTCGAGAGACTATTGGTCTGCAAAAGATAACCGTTGCGTAAATGTTATAAAAAGTCAAATGACTAGAAGACGCTTTGAGAAAATTCGGGAAGTACTTCATTTCAATGATAGAAATAAACTGCATGATCGAAATGATCCTAATCGCGACAGGCTTTATCTAATTCGACCTCTTATTGATACCCTGAATAAAACGTTTACCAGCGTAACAAAATTAGACAGATTATGTGTGGATGAGCAAATGTGTTCCACTAAAATGGGAAGCTACATGAAGCAATATTTGCCTAACAAACCAAAAAATGGGGTTTCAAATTGTATGTTATATGTGATACTATGGGATTCGCTTACAATTTTGAGATATATACAGGAGCAACTGAAATACTTGCTGAAGGAGAACCAGATCTTCAGTCCTCCGCGAATATAGTTGTCAGAATGCTACGTGAAGTTCCTCGGTTTCAAAACCATATTATCTACTTTGATAATTTTTTTACAACTGTGCCATTATTGGTATATTTGCGAACACAGGGTATACTTGGTGTAGGTACTATCAGACGCAATAGAATTAAAAATTGTAAGCTCCCTGATGAAAAAGTAATGATGAAATTTGAACGTGGAACGAGTCAAGAGTTTATTGCCAATATTTATGGAGTAGATGTTACTACTCTGTCATGGAAAGACAATCGAATTGTCAATCTAATTTCGACTTATGTCGGCACCAAACCGATATTAGATACTAATAACCCCGTGATGGAACCGCTTACAATAAAACGATTTGACAAAAAAGATAAATCTATCAAAAACATACCATGCCCACAAATCATTAAAGATTATAACTGTCATATGGGCGGAGTTGATTTGATGGACAGCGCAATGAGCCGACACAAAATAATGATGAAAAGCCGAAAGTGGACTACCAGAGTATTTTATCATCTTCTTGATATGACCTGTGTAAATGCGTGGATATTACATAAAAGAATAAACAAAGATAGACAAGTACCGGAATTGAGATTGGTGGATTTCAAGCTAGAGGTTGCTGATGCATTGTTTTCCCACAATACAAAAGCTGCTCCTGAACGTGGTCGTCCTAATCTTGTAAAACAATTGCTAGAAAAACGTAAAAAAGCGAATGCACAACCAGCTCCTCCCAAGGACACTAGACTGGATATGATTGATCATTGGACAACGGTGGATAAAAAAGGAAGATATAAGATGCCCAATTGCTCAGGACAAACTAAGATGTTTTGCTCAAAATGTAAGATAAATTTATGTTTAACTTCTGAAAAAAAATGTTTTTATGACTATCATCACTTTTAAGTATTTTATGTATAATTTTTGTATAATTTTCATATTATTTATATAATTATGAATGAATTTAATGAATTTATGTTCGTTTTTAATTATAAATTTAACATTCCAAACAATAAAAACCTTTGAAAACACATGAATTATGGCTTTTTTTTACTTCGTTTCATATGAAACATACAATACGGGTGAGTGCTTAGTGTATCTTTAAAGATACAACCACTTTTTTATAAATAACTTTAAAAAAAAAAATTGTTCGAAAAATGTGGTACGCAGTAGTTCTTAGATCATAATTTTACATATTATATAGTTTTTTCATCAAAATCGGAGTACTTGAGCATTTAAGGGCTAATTGCTGATATAATGTGTTTTTAATTTTTGGGTTATATTGTGTTAAAATTTGTTTCAATTCGGTTCAGCCGATTAGACGTCTATAAGGAACATACAGGCATGCATACATACTAGGGCTTCCAATCCCGGGATCCCGAAATTTCGGAGAATATTTGTACCGAAAATCCCGAAATGAAATCCCGGGATTGTCAATCAAAAAAACGTGTAGAAAATATTAAAACTATTAAATTTTAAATTTGCAGTCGTTAGCATATTTTAATTATTTTTCAATAGATTTAATGACAAATGTAAGGATACCGCTGCTAGTATATATATTAATATTTTAATATCAAATTGTAATACGGCCTAAATAATAATAATAATATAATAGTTTGGCGCTACAGTCCTGTATAGAACTTCGGCCGAGCTCTCTCACCATTTTGAGCTGTGCGTGTTATATTTGTACTCAAAGAGGTGGGACCTACAGTTTATTGCCGAATCCGAACGGCGGGTGAGAGCTTTTTCATAGGCAATGGTTTTACTCTCGTAGGTTTGCCATTTACTGACGAGAGGTAGAGCGGTATAGAAAAATGTTTCTATGAAAAGATGTTGTTAGCCCCAGTCCAGGCTTGAACCGGGGACCTTTCGGCTCGCAGTCCAACGCACTAACCACTGAGCTACCGCGGCTACAAAGTTACATAAAAATTTGATCGAAAAAAATGTTAAAAACAAATTCGTATTTTTGTTTTTTTTACCATGTAAATAAAATTGTTTTGTATCGAAATAGGCTCAAAAAATAGAGTTTGAATATATTAATATCCTCCTGAATAATATTCCGGTTTTATCAAATAAAATTACGATTTTTTTGGTGTTTTAAACTTCCAAATTTCTGAAATTTTGGGAGGACATTAATAGA
Source organism: Dryomyza anilis (assembly GCA_951804985.1). Taxonomy (NCBI): domain Eukaryota; kingdom Metazoa; phylum Arthropoda; class Insecta; order Diptera; family Dryomyzidae; genus Dryomyza; species Dryomyza anilis. The sequence goes on from OX638135.1 coordinate 51,068,763, forward strand.
TTTAAACTCTAATTTTTGGAACCTATTCTGATATAAAATACATTTTTATTACCCTAAACATAAAATTATTTTTTAAAGTTATTTTATTACCTTCAGTTGCAATGCGCGTACGCCAATAAATAATAAACAATATAATGTAATGAGTAAACATTTAATTATTGGCAGACTTTGGGATTTTTTTCCTATACGTCACAGAAATGGATCGTTAACATATTTGGATTCAGAACTATAAAGAATGTATAAACACAATTATATTTGTGACAGGTTTAACTTGAGAAAATGTAAAATTTTTGTTTTTTTTTAAACTTCAAAGACGATGCGCGAACATATGACAATAATAGATTCAATCACTAATTTTTTAAGCCTACTTCGGTCCAAAACAGCTTTATTTAGATGATAAAATATTGATTTAAAGTGTTTTTAACTTCATCTGCAATACTCAAACAGGAAATTATTTTCCGACTAAAATTTTCTTGTGATAAACTCTAGCAGCACTATGTAAATTAATTATTTACTTAACTAAAATTTACTTATTTAGTACCTGTAATACAAATTTCAATCATTCGGAACATAATCCGGGATATATCCCGGGATTATTTTTCTAATCCCGAAAGTCCCGGGATTGCCAAAATGCTTCGGGATTGGAACCCCTAATACATACATGCATACATACATACATACATACATACATACATACATACATACATACATACATACATACATACTTACATTCACAAATATATAGTAAATTTAACAAAATCGCCAAACATTTTCATTTGTTTCAGCTATCGCCACTGCACTCGTTTGTTTATTTGCTCATAAAACAAATAGACATAAACACTAAAACACTCACAGTAACGAGTCAAGAGTCATGTCAAGTGTATACAGCAGGCATGTCAAACACGCGGCCCGCCAATATTTCTGTGCGGCCCGCGAAGACTTTTTAAATAATATAAGAAAAATATATTTTTAATAATAGAAAAATTTTTAAAAATATTTTATTTTCAGGCGTTAAAATGATTATTATATTAAATAATGGAGGCATAATCAAGAATACCATTTATTCTTGATTAAAAATTTATTAATTTATTTAAAAAAAATCAATATTTTTATATTTTTCAAAATTTAATAATGAGAAATTGAGACTCGAAGACTCGAGTCTTAATTTATTTTCATAATTTTCATTTTAAATATTATACACGGCGTTGAACAAATGGCATAACAATAATGTTTAACTTTTTTTCATCAAGTAATATTGTTTTTTATTCATAAAATTTTAAATTTAATGTAAAGTTTTGAATTTCCCTTGGCTATATTTCACCGGCATTTATAAAAAATATATAGTAGCGCATAGTTTTGTACGTCTAACAACGACATGATAAATACATTATTATACCAAACACTAAGAGTGAAAGGGTATATTCAGTTTGGTACGCCGTTTGTAACACCCGTAAGAAAGCATCTCCGGTATGGAAAAGTATATATATTCTTGATCAGCATGACCTCCTGAGTCGATTTAGCGATGTTCGTCTGTCTGTCTGTCCGTCTGTCCCTCTGTCTGTCTGTTGAAATCACGATTACAGAAAAAATAGAAGAGCTAAGCAATGAAACTTTAGATTTAGATTACTTATATATCTAAGCTGTATGAACAAGAAAATTGGCATGATCGGTCTATTGTGACCTGAGAACCGACCACTTATGTTCAAATACCTTATATAAAATTTATATCTACAGATCAATTTTACTGTTGGAATTGTATTCATTTTAAAATTTTTTTTTATTAAGTAATTCCACACCAAATCTATCAGAGTTCCAGACTCACCTTCTCCAGAGATACAGTGGTCCAAAGTTTCAAAAAATTAATCAATAATCACTTTTTGTGGTTGTAGAAAAAAAAAACTCTTGACCGTAGAATGCTGCAAACCTAATTTTAAGGATAATAAAATAAATTTGTTATAACTCCTAAATCCGTACATCTCTAATCAATGGATTGTCCTTGCAATTTAAATTAGTTGTGCATAAAAAAGAACCCTTTTCAAATTTATATAAATATCAAATTTATATACGATATTTAAAAAAAAAACTTTTTCAATATGTTTGGTATGAAGTCTGCCATGTGATTTATGCCTCGAAGTTTTCTCGAACTAACTTGGATAAAAAAACTTCGATCTCATTGCTAATTTTTAAAATTTCGTAATTTTAGTAGAGTAAAATTTTATGTTAGGATATTAAAACCTTTTCCACATCACAATGTTTTTGAAATATATCTCTATATATTACAGAATCGTTTTTATTATCGTTTCGAAAAAAAAAACGGCCATATGTCGCTTTGAACTATTTTTGTAGTTTTAGTACGATTTGGCCTTCGACATTGGTACAAGAGCTAATTAGATATCGTACGATTTTGCGGACATAGAAATTTGCAACAATTTTGGATGATTGTTAGATCTGTTTTACAAAATTGTCTCTGGTGTTTGAAATATACTCCATTGTATATACCCCTGACAAAATTTTTGGCAGGATCAAAGAAATTCGAAAATTTTTCGATATATTTCAAACAGACAAAAATCGCACCATTTATTATTACCATATATATATATACTTTTAACGAGGATCAATGGACAATGTTATCATCTTAACATTATATTTTATTTTACAACAGAAGAACCAAATGTAAAAAACGAGCGAATTTTTTTTTTGTATGGTACACAATTGCGGCCCGTCTCATCTTTTGAGTTGCCAATGCGGCCCGTGATGCCCAATGAGTTTGACATGCCTGGTATACAGGGTTGCCACGTTGTTCACTAAAATAGTGTTTTCGTGGGATTTTACAAATTTCCCGTGGGAACCAAAAAATAATCACATATTTTTTTGGAAATTGCCAATTTAGCAATATTTAACCCGTTTAAACCCACATTTAAGCTTTATTAACCCTTTTAGACCCAAAAAATCATTTTTATTGATATTTAAAAATTTTTTATAGAAAAACTATTATAAAAAATTACCCGGCCTGTTTTTTATCAAAAATATTTTTTAAAGCTTAACCCATAGCGACCCAAAATCATTTAATTGATTTTTAATCATTTAATAAATTTTTATCGAAGTTTTATAAAAAATATTTTTGATTTTTAACAAATTGCGACCCAAAAAGCGCTATAAAATTTTATTTGCGACCCGGTTTACCACTAAATAAAATTTAAAAAGTTAACCCATTGTGACCCAAAGATAAAATTTTTAAAGTTTGTTGAAATTTTATCTAAAAAATTAGTTTTGCAATACGTTTCGTTGGTAATAATAATTGCTCTTAACACATACACACCAAAAAATAATTTTATTTATTTTTATAAAAAGTTTTTAAAATTTTTTGAGATTTTTTCTGAAAAAATATATACAACCCGTGAAAATCCAAAATATTTATTTATTAGTGTTTTGTTTGGGCTCAAAGTCCGGTTAAATAATGAAAATACCCTTTTTTGTATTTAATTATTATTTATTTTTAATTTTCGATATTTCGACGTCATCTTCAGGGAAAACTATAAAAGAACATACACTTGTTAACAATGACATATTTACATTTTTAACATATTTACATTACAAACATATATTTATATTATATTACAAAAACTTACAATGTTGTCAAATATTAAAACATTTAACAACTGTAGACAGTGCGACAACTACGTCTGTCTCTTACACTTTATGATCGTCTACTGATTTTTCTTATTCGTCATTTTTGTTTTTCAACCAAATTCCTATAGATGTGGGCGCATTTGTCCGTGTCCGTTTAAAGTTGAGTCTTCTCTCCGATGTTTGGTTGATTATGTGTAACATTTATAATGTGTAGCGTCTGATGTTGTTTGTCTCTTGTTGTAATATTTCCACTCTCTCGAAGTCTGGTTTGTGTTGCTCTTTGGTACAGTGGGCACCTAGCGCTTTTTTTTATTCAATTGTTTTGGTGGTCGATTTATGTTCCGATTTGTGCGATGATATTCTTGTCCTTAATTGTGTTTTAGTAGTACCAACATATACTTTGTTGCCTACGTTGCATCCTTCACCTGTGCATTTTATCCTATATATCACGCCTGATTTTTCCATGTCCATTTTGCTCTTTGTATTACTGTAATATTGTCTTATTGTGTTGCTCGTCTTTAATGCAATTTGATATTTGTCTTTGTTGTATATATCTGCACCATCTTTCTGAAAGTCCCGGTATATATGTCATTGATTTATATATTTTCATTTCCTTGTCCCTTGACGTACTATTGTTAATGTTGTTTGTTATATTTTTGATTAAATCGTTAATTGTTTTCTTGGGAAATTCGTTTGTTTTTAGTATTTTTGTTATTTTATTTATGTTTTTGTCATGAAATTCTTCGTCGCTTATAGTCAGAACTCTTTTAATAAAATTGTTCGCAGTGTTCATTATTATTATTTTTGTGTGTTTTGAATAACAATTGATTAGGCGTCCTGAGGCAGTAGGTTTTTGAAACCAGTCGAGTTTTATCTTGTCGAATTATTACGGTGTCTAGGTACGGTAGTTGTCCATTTGATTCCTCCTCTTTAGTGAATTGTATGTTTCTGTTGAATTTGTTAAGTGTTTTTAGCGTATCTGCTATGTCACTGGATTTTATAATTGTGAAAATATCATCTACATATTTTGCAGTAAGTCTTGGTTTCCATTTTAAGTTGTCAATACATGTGTCAAGAAGTTCTTCCATTATGATGTCAGCTATTATTGGGGATGCGGGTGATCCCATGGACATTCCTTTTAATTGTTGGTATATCACCTTGTCATATTTAAAATATCTGTTATCGACAACACAGAATTTAAGAATTTTCATAAAGACGTCTTTTGTCATTTTTGTGTGTTCTTTTATTAATGTCCATTTGTTTTCAATTGCTTTTAAAGCAAAGTCAACAGGATACTTGGAAATAATTAAACTACATCGAATGAAATACAGGTTTCGTCGTAAAAAATATGCGAACCATTTATACGATTCTTAAACTCTACTGCGTCTTTTACATTGTACTTGGAGTCCTATGTCAAGTTTTTTAAAATTTGAATAATGTATTTACATAGTCCGTATGAAGGCGAATTTATGGATGAACATATCGGTCTAAGTGGCATATTGTCTTTGTGAATTTTTGGCAACCCATAGATTCTAGGTGCTGTGGCTGCTCTCATTATTAATTTCATCTTTTCTTGTGTAGTTATAATTTTTGTCGTAAATAGAGTCTCAACTGAACACTAATAAATAATAAATAATAAAAACACTAATAAATAAACAAAATAAGAGGTCGACAAAATTACTAAAAATTAATCCAAAATATTTTTTGAAGATTAATCACTTTGACCCACACATAAAATTTGCTTATACATTTTTTGTTATTAATTTGAAAAAAAAAATATAAATTAAGCTATCCAGACCCAATATTTTATTTTTGAATTTTTTGAGAATTTCTCAAGTTACTTAAATTGAATATTATTTAAACCCAACCCTAATAAAAATATGGCGGCTCTGACAGCATTTATTCAATTCGGAAACGACATTATTGAATTTGAGCAAACTATTTGCAAGACCTCTACCCAAGATTTAGTACCTCATGCCTTAGAGTTTCATCGGAAGCAGCTTACTTTTCTGTGGGATAATTTCCAAACTTCGTAAATTACTATACGAAGTGAACCCAACAGTCCAGATGTGAACCGAAAGAAGCTGAAAGATAAATATACTAAAGGATACAACGCATATATACGTTGTATTTCTTCCTTTTCAGAAATAATGGAGACCCTAAAACAACAACGATTGAACCTCCTAAGGCCAGAGAATAAACGACCCCAATTCAATTTGCACCCTCTATTCATTTATGTGACACGGAAAATTTTGATGGTGACTACGTCACCTGGCCCACTTTTACAGATATTTTTCTGCTCTTTACATCAACAACGCCAGATTAAGCAATGTGGAAAAACTTTTCCATCTTAATCAAAAGACCCGAGGCGAAGCAAGAGACATTGTTAAAAATGCTCCTCTTACCAATGATGATTTTATACTGGCATGGAGTAATCTCGTTGAACAATACGAGAATAAAAGAATGCAATTAAATGCTCAACTCAAGACCCTTTTGAATTTGCCACCAGTTACGTCTAAGTCGGGTTGCTCTATTAAAAAGTTACAACGGACAATCAACAACTATGTGAGGACCCTGCAAATGTTGGTTATAGACACAGATAACTGGACTCCAATTCTAGTTTATCTGTGTTCGACCCGTCTCCCCAAAAACACGCTAGAGATATTTGAAAGATCTCTAGCAGATAGTTCAGAAATTCCTGAATGGAGAATTTTGAACAAGTTTTTGACCTAAACATACAAGACCCTTGAGTCTGTTGGTGATATTAAGTCTTCGACTACGAAGACTAGCCAACAGACAGTTTCCAGTAATGCTGGACCCAAAACTTGGAGAGACAAACGTGTGAACGCATTTCACACAAATATATATGAAAAACCATTTGAAACAAAAACGACAAGACCCAGATTTGTTGAGCCAGGCCAAGCCATCAAAATGGGAAGTTGATGGTGCCATTTGCAGAATTTGCAGTGGTAAGCACACTCTTCGTGAGTGCCCCAGATTCATATCCAAAAAAACTTTTTCAATATGTTTGGTATGAAGTCTGCCATGTGATTTATGCCTCGAAGTTTTCTCGAACTAACTTGGATAAAAAAACTTCAATCTCATTGCTAATTTTTAAAATTTCGTAATTTTAGTAGAGTAAAATTTTATGTTAGGATATTAAAACCTTTTCCACATCGCAATGTTTTTGAAATATATCTCTATATATTACAGAATCGTTTTTATTATCGTTTCGAAAAAAAAAACGGCCATATGTCGCTTTGAACTATTTTTGTAGTTTTAGTACGATTTGGCCTTCGACATTGGTACAAGAGCTAATTAGATATCGTACGATTTTGCGGACATAGAAATTTGCAACAATTTTGGATGATTGTTAGATCTGTTTTACAAAATTGTCTCTGGTGTTTGAAATATACTCCATTGTATATACCCCTGACAAAATTTTTGGCAGGATCAAAGAAATTCGAAAATTTTTCGATATATTTCAAACAGACAAAAATCGCACCATTTATTATTACCATATATATATATATATACTTTTAACGAGGATCAATGGACAATGTTATCATCTTAACATTATATTTTATTTTACAACAGAAGAACCAAATGTAAAAAACGAGCGAATTTTTTTTTTTGTATGGTACACAATTGCGGCCCGTCTCATCTTTTGAGTTGCCAATGCGGCCCGTGATGCCCAATGAGTTTGACATGCCTGGTATACAGGGTTGCCACGTTGTTCACTAAAATAGTGTTTTCGTGGGATTTTACAAATTTCCCGTGGGAACCAAAAAATAATCCCATATTTTTTTGGAAATTGCCAATTGAGCAATATTTAACCCGTTTAAACCCACATTTAAGCTTTATTAACCCTTTTAGACCCAAAAAATCATTTTTATTGATATTTAAAAATTTTTTATAGAAAAACTATTATAAAAAATTACCCGGCCTGTTTTTATCAAAAATATTTTTTAAAGCTTAACCCATAGCGACCCAAAATCATTTAATTGATTTTTAATCATTTAATAAATTTTTATCGAAGTTTTATAAAAAATATTTTTGATTTTTAACAAATTGCGACCCAAAAAGCGCTATAAAATTTTATTTGCGACCCGGTTTACCACTAAATAAAATTTAAAAAGTTAACCCATTGTGACCCAAAGATAAAATTTTTAAAGTTTGTTGAAATTTTATCTAAAAAATTAGTTTTGCAATACGTTTCGTTGGTAATAATAATTGCTCTTAACACATACACACCAAAAAATAATTTTATTTATTTTTATAAAAAGTTTTTAAAATTTTTTGAGATTTTTTCTGAAAAAATATATACAACCCGTGAAAATCCAAAATATTTATTTATTAGTGTTTTGTTTGGGCTCAAAGTCCGGTTAAATAATGAAAATACCCTTTTTTGTATTTAATTATTATTTATTTTTAATTTTCGATATTTCGACGTCATCTTCAGGGAAAACTATAAAAGAACATACACTTGTTAACAATGACATATTTACATTTTTAACATATTTACATTACAAACATATATTTATATTATATTACAAAAACTTACAATGTTGTCAAATATTAAAACATTTAACAACTGTAGACAGTGCGACAACTACGTCTGTCTCTTACACTTTATGATCGTCTACTGATTTTTCTTATTCGTCATTTTTGTTTTTCAACCAAATTCCTATAGATGTGGGCGCATTTGTCCGTGTCCGTTTAAAGTTGAGTCTTCTCTCCGATGTTTGGTTGATTATGTGTAACATTTCTAATGTGTAGCGTCTGATGTTGTTTGTCTCTTGTTGTAATATTTCCACTCTCTCGAAGTCTGGTTTGTGTTGCTCTTTGGTACAGTGGGCACCTAGCGCTTTTTTTTATTCAATTGTTTTGGTGGTCGATTTATGTTCCGATTTGTGCGATGATATTCTTGTCCTTAATTGTGTTTTAGTAGTACCAACATATACTTTGTTGCCTACGTTGCATCCTTCACCTGTGCATTTTATCCTATATATCACGCCTGATTTTTCCATGTCCATTTTGCTCTTTGTATTACTGTAATATTGTCTTATTGTGTTGCTCGTCTTTAATGCAATTTGATATTTGTCTTTGTTGTATATATCTGCACCATCTTTCTGAAAGTCCCGGTATATATGTCATTGATTTATATATTTTCATTTCCTTGTCCCTTGACGTACTATTGTTAATGTTGTTTGTTATATTTTTGATTAAATCGTTAATTGTTTTCTTGGGAAATTCGTTTGTTTTTAGTATTTTTGTTATTTTATTTATGTTTTTGTCATGAAATTCTTCGTCGCTTATAGTCAGAACTCTTTTAATAAAATTGTTCGCAGTGTTCATTATTATTATTTTTGTGTGTTTTGAATAACAATTGATTAGGCGTCCTGAGGCAGTAGGTTTTTGAAACCAGTCGAGTTTTAGCGTGTAATCTTGTCGAATTATTACGGTGTCTAGGTACGGTAGTTGTCCATTTGATTCCTCCTCTTTAGTGAATTGTATGTTTCTGTTGAATTTGTTAAGTGTTTTTAGCGTATCTGCTATATCACTGGATTTTATAATTGTGAAAATATCATCTACATATTTTGCAGTAAGTCTTGGTTTCCATTTTAAGTTGTCAATACATGTGTCAAGAAGTTCTTCCATTATGATGTCAGCTATTATTGGGGATGCGGGTGATCCCATGGACATTCCTTTTAATTGTTGGTATATCACCTTGTCATATTTAAAATATCTGTTATCGACAACACAGAATTTAAGAATTTTCATAAAGACGTCTTTTGTCATTTTTGTGTGTTCTTTTATTAATGTCCATTTGTTTTCAATTGCTTTTAAAGCAAAGTCAACAGGATACTTGGAAATAATTAAACTACATCGAATGAAATACAGGTTTCGTCGTAAAAAATATGCGAACCATTTATACGATTCTTAAACTCTACTGCGTCTTTTACATTGTACTTGGAGTCCTATGTCAAGTTTTTTAAAATTTGAATAATGTATTTACATAGTCCGTATGAAGGCGAATTTATGGATGAACATATCGGTCTAAGTGGCATATTGTCTTTGTGAATTTTTGGCAACCCATAGATTCTAGGTGCTGTGGCTGCTCTCATTATTAATTTCATCTTTTCTTGTGTAGTTATAATTTTTGTCGTAAATAGAGTCTCAACTGAACACTAATAAATAATAAATAATAAAAACACTAATAAATAAACAAAATAAGAGGTCGACAAAATTACTAAAAATTAATCCAAAATATTTTTTGAAGATTAATCACTTTGACCCACACATAAAATTTGCTTATACATTTTTTGTTATTAATTTGAAAAAAAAAATATAAATTAAGCTATCCAGACCCAATATTTTATTTTTGAATTTTTTGAGAATTTCTCAAGTTACTTAAATTGAATATTATTTAAACCCAACCCTAATAAAAATATGGCGGCTCTGACAGCATTTATTCAATTCGGAAACGACATTATTGAATTTGAGCAAACTATTTGCAAGACCTCTACCCAAGATTTAGTACCTCATGCCTTAGAGTTTCATCGGAAGCAGCTTACTTTTCTGTGGGATAATTTCCAAACTTCGTAAATTACTATACAAAGTGAACCCAACAGTCCAGATGTGAACCGAAAGAAGCTGAAAGATAAATATACTAAACGATACAACGCATATATACGTTGTATTTCTTCCCTTTCAGAAATAATGGAGACCCTAAAACAACAACGATTGAACCTCCTAAGGCCAGAGAATAAACGACCCCAATTCAATTTGCACCCTCTATTCATTTATGTGACACGGAAAATTTTGATGGTGACTACGTCACCTGGCCCACTTTTACAGATATTTTTCTGCTCTTTACATCAACAACGCCAGATTAAGCAATGTGGAAAAACTTTTCCATCTTAATCAAAAGACCCGAGGCGAAGCAAGAGACATTGTTAAAAATGCTCCTCTTACCAATGATGATTTTATACTGGCATGGAGTAATCTCGTTGAACAATACGAGAATAAAAGAATGCAATTAAATGCTCAACTCAAGACCCTTTTGAATTTGCCACCAGTTACGTCTAAGTCGGGTTGCTCTATTAAAAAGTTACAACGGACAATCAACAACTATGTGAGGACCCTGCAAATGTTGGTTATAGACACAGATAACTGGACTCCAATTCTAGTTTATCTGTGTTCGACCCGTCTCCCCAAAAATACGCTAGAGATATTTGAAAGATCTCTAGCAGATAGTTCAGAAATTCCTGAATGGAGAATTTTGAACAAGTTTTTGACCTAAACATACAAGACCCCTGAGTCTGTTGGTGATATTAAGTCTTCGACTACGAAGACTAGCCAACAGACAGTTTCCAGTAATGCTGGACCCAAAACTTGGAGAGACAAACGTGTGAACGCATTTCACACAAATATATATGAAAAACCATTTGAAACAAAAACGACAAGACCCAGATTTGTTGAGCCAGGCCAAGCCATCAAAATGGGAAGTTGATGGTGCCATTTGCAGAATTTGCAGTGGTTAGCACACTCTGCGTGAGTGCCCCAGATTCATATCCATGAAAGTAGAGGATAAACACGATGCTGTGAAAAGATTTGAATACTCTTTTAATTCTTTAGCAGTATCTGACAGCAACAGGGACTTAAAGAGCGGATATAAATGTCGCTTTTATAGCAAAAAAAACATCATTCACTTTTACATTTAGCATCGCTAGACCCGAAAGCAGGCCCAAAAGACCGCCCAAGCACAAGTGCAGCTGCATCTAAATCTGATCAGCCGTCAACTTCACAGCGGCAAGCTTTCACGACCCTTATACAGTCCACTGACTCAAGACCCACCCAAGACATCGAAGAGACTCGTTTTGCGATGTAGAGCATTCTTCTGGGAACTTCAATGCTCAACATTGAACACGAAGGCGAAATGTTCCTGGCGTGCGCTCTAATCGACTCTGGATCAGAAGCGACTTTTATCACGGATCAGTTGAGGAAGCGGATAGGACTTCCAACTAACGCCGTAGGCGCTCAGGTAACAGGACTCAACCAAACTAACAACGGACTCGTCCAAATCGAGTCCGTTGACATTGCGTTCACCGATTAACACCGATTAATTTCAGAGTAAAAACTCAAGCACTTGTACTTAAGACCCTCACAAGTGACTTGCCGTCATATAAAATCGACCCGACCCTCTATGAAAATTTAAATGGTATACAGTTGGCTGATAGCCAGTTTTATAAAACCCAACCCGTGGATATGAGCATAGGATGTGATCTATACCCACAAATTATACATAACGGTGTTCATCACAACATTGTAGAATCTTTGTTGGAGCAAGAAACTGAATTCGGCTGCATACTTTCTGGGCCAATTCCTGAATCCAGATCCAACAATATTGTTACATATTTTAATAAAGTGACCCTCGATACTTTATTGACTCGTTTCTGGGAAATTGAAGAAGTACCAAAATCCACGACCCTCTCACATGCAGATACGAATTGTGAAAACAATTCCATACAGACATTCCGCCGAGAACCCTCAGGCCGCTATGTAGTGACCCTGCCATTTAAAGACCGAAATTGCATTGATCTTGGACTACCAAGACATATTGCAATGGCGCAATATTTGTGAAATGAAAAGTCCTTACTCAAAAGACCCGCTGTTAAAGCAGAATATGACCAAGCGATTTGCGAATATTTGCAACTTGGTCGTATGTATTAGAATTTACTTGTGCTACTAAATCTAAATGTACATTCGAACTTTCATACGAACAAAATTATTTATTGTAGCCTACATTGTTTTTGTATTCTATGTAGAACATATTTTTATATAAAATATTTATTCTGATTTTTACGTTTAATTATGAAGTTTACTTTGTTAATTGGTTAAGGGCCTAGTCCATAACAGTTTATAATTTGTATTTCAAGGGTGTATTTCAAGATTCAGGACTATTGGTTTACTGCAGAAGCTGTGCTCTGTACAATTCACAGAATGTTCGTCTGTTGAAGATTATGTCAATCAAATAGTTTCGACTGGCCAAAAGTTGAATGAAATAGGATTTGCTGTGAACGACGAATGGATTGGCAGTTTATTACTTAAAGGATTTCCGGACGAGTATAAACCAATGATAATGACCATCGGCAGCACCGGGAAATCAATTACTGCTGAGAATATAAAAATTAAGTTGCTCCAGGATGTAAAAATGTAACCGTCGTCGTAAAAAAGCGCACAGATGACAAAGAAAGGCAGCTATTCTCAAGGTCGCAAGAAGTATACGAAGCCTGATAAAAAAGGGACATACGAACAGACGGACAGACGGACATCGCTAAATCGACTCAGGAGGTCATGCTCATCAAGAATATATATACTTTTCCATACCGGAGATGCATCCTTATGGGTGTTAAAAACGGCGTACCAAACTGAATATACCCTTTCACTTTTAGTGTAGGGTATAATTATATACAATTAAAAAAAACATTTTTTTTATTTTAAAAATTTCACACAAAAGAAAAAAATCAAGAGTTTCCACTGTTGAATCAACAGCAAATACATTTAATATATCAACAGCGTAAATACTCTTAAAAGAAATATGTGGATTTGTTGGGTACGAAATGACCAATAAAAGTTGTTGTTGTGAGGTACAAAATTGTTGCCATAACGATTTATATTTTTCAGTGCATATCACGCTTTTTTAATTGTGATGGTGTTGGCCATTTTGCATCGGAGTGTCCTTTGAAGGCTAAAAACAAGTTTTCTTCGCAACATAAGGGCAGTTCGATGTTTGCGACATACCGAGCAGAATCTTCATCGTGTGAGTGGTATATTGATAGTGGGGCCACGTACCATATGACAGCAAATCGATCCAGTTTTCAAGAGCTGAAGCAGTTCAAAGGTCAAATAAAGACGGCGAAAAATACAACTATGGACGCAGATGCCAAGGGCGATATTTCAATATTGGTTTCGACACCACGAGGCGCGGAAAGCGTGGTTGTTCATGACGTTATACATGTTCCAGACTTAGGAGTCAGCTTGCTTTCGATCAAGAGAGTCGTTGATAATAACAACAGCGTTATTTTTGACAAAAATGGTTGCCGCATATTAAATTCGTCAAAAGAAACAATTGCAACTGCGAGTCCAGTGAACGGGTTATACAAACTAAATGTTGCAGAAGAGCAAATTGCATATGTTGCTAATGGCACCACCAACGAGATCTAGCATCGACGATTTGGACATTTGGGTGCAGACAACATGAAATTACTTGCGATAGGATACGTAGATGGCGTACTTCTAAATAATGATTCGTTGGCAACGTGTGTATCTTGTGCGGAAGGTAAGCTGCATCGCAATTGCTTTCCAGCAGGGTCGAGGACATAAAAAGTTTTAGATGTTGTGCATCAGACGTGTGTGGTCCCATGGAGGCAAGTTCCATAAAAGGTAGTCTTTACTTCGTCACATTCATCGATGATTTCACACGTAATGTACATGTGTATTTCATGAAAAGTAAGGCTGATGTATTGCAGTGCTTTCACGACTATAAGGCCGAAGTGGAAAAACAGCAAGGGACACGCATCAAAATTTTTCGTACTGATAATGAAAAAGAGTACGTAAATCGAGCAATGGAAATGGAACTAAAGAAATGTAGTATAATACATCAAACAACAGTACCTTACACTTCGGAACAGAATGGGCTCGCAGAGCGAATGAACCGAAATTTGTTGGAAAAGGCGAGAGCTATGATGAGCGACGCAAGCATGCCGAAGTTTTTCTGGGCTGAAGCAGTAAATTGTCGGCGCAGAAGACAACTGCGGAACTTTGGTCAGGACGTAAACCAAATGTGAGTCATTTTCGCATATTTGGTTGCACAGTTATGACTCACATTCCGAAAGTTGCATTTTCGTTGGGTATTCAAGTGTTTCCAAAGGCTTTCGTGTATACAGTCATCAACGAAAAGACGTTTTTGTAAGCAGGGATGTTGTATTTCACTAAGATAATTTCCACTATGCAACAAAAATTGCGGAAATTAAAGAAGGAAATCCTACATATGCTGTGATAGTGGGGGAAATGCTATCGAGAATCCTGATCCCTGCAACGACTTTGAGTCATGTTCATCTATGCGAAGATGCTGATATAATATCGATTGCAAGTCTGGAACCGTTTTTAATTGTCAAAAGAGTTATGTCAAATCTATGTCAAAATGATAAATGTCAAACTAGGATTAAGTATAAATAGAAAGTTTTTATAATAATAAAATAAATCAGCACTGAATAGTCAACTAATCTGCATCTTCTTTTGATTAAGCCAAATCATCGGCATTAAAAATTATGATTGCCTTGGCGCTTTTTAGTGCCGGGATCCCAATCCTTAGGCCAGTGGCGTTTATAAGTTTTTTATTAAAACGTACGGCCCAAACATTTAAAGAAGCGGTCGAAAGATGCATGACATCTGAAAGAAGTTTGGGTTTAGAAAATAAAAATATTTTTCAAATACGAAACAGAGAAGATAGATTTAATAATGTAAATTCAGAGGAGGTAGAAGTTCATTTAATGGATTTAACAGTAGGAAAATGAATAACAATAATTTCAGGTATCAGAATAACAATAACAATTATAATAACAATAGCAACTCCATAAATAATAATTATAGAAACAACAACAATCATAACAATAATAATTCATATAGAAGCGTCGGATTTAATAATAATCCTAATAGGAGACGCAGTAATGCGAATCAAAATAGTAACAACAATTACAACAGAGGTAAAAAAAATACATATAGGTCATATTTTTACACTAACGACCAGGGAAACATCGAAGGCCGGGTAGCAGAAGACGTTGCCCAGAGAAGCCACCACCAAAATTAAGAATATTTAAAATATCCGAGAATTTAAACAATTATATAATATTAAGATGTAAAACTAATAATGAAGAATTGAAATTTTTAATTGACACAGGAGCGGATATCTCCGTGTGCAAAATAAAAAATTTCTCAAATATTTATACAGGAAAGATGTCCAAATTAACTGGAATAACGAGAGAAGCAATATAATGCAAATTTGAATTTGTCAATTATGACAGAGAATATTCAACATATTTTTCATATAGTTGATAATGATTTTCCAATCACAACTGATGGAATTTTTTGGGCGTGATGTTTTAGCTAAGTTTATGTGACGAATAGATTATGAGACTTTTACAATTGCGTTCAATATAAATAACCAAGAGTTTATTTTACCAATGATTTCAAAACAATTATATACAACAAATATTATTATACCAGCAAGGTCAGAATCAATTGTGCCTCTTGATATTAAAACAAATGAAGAGAGTATAGTATTAAGTGAAGAAATATCGAAAGGCATATTTATAGGAAACAGTTTAATACCATCAAAAGGAGTATCACTTGTAAAAGTATTAAATACCACTGACACTTATTTAATTTTAAAGAGTATAGCTTGTAAAGTACAACCTTTAAAAAATTATAATATTTTTTCTTATAATGAAATAAATACAAAAAATGAGAACAGGCTACATACTCTATTGGAGAATTTAGACATAGGTAGTAGCGATCCAGTTGCAAAAAAATCATTAAATAATATGTTTAAAGAATATCAGGATATTTTTCATCTCTCTGGAGAGAAACTTAGTGTAAATAATTTTTACACACAACAAATACAAACAACAGATTTAACACCCGTTTATATAAAAAATTATAGACTACCGCAAACGCATATGAAAGAGATAAATGAGCAAGTCAATCAATTATTAGTCGACGACATTATTGAGTATTCGGTAAGTCCGTACAACTCACCATTGCTAGAAGATGTGCTCGACAAGTTAGGAAGAGCAAAATACTTTTCAACATTGGACGAGATTCATTCCACCAGATAAATTTGGATGAGGGCTCGAGACCTCTGACTTTTTTTCCGCTGGAAATGGTCATTTTCAATTTAAAAGATTACCTTTTGGTTTGAAAATATCTTCTAATAGTTTTCAAAGAATGCTGATCATCGCATTAAGAGGTCTAGAAGCAGAAGCTTTTTTATGCGTCGATATATCATTATTTTGGATGTAGTTTGAAACATCACAATGATAACACTACACAACAAAATGAGAAAAAAAGTTGGCGCAGTAAATTCCATTATTTTTGTATTATTGGAAATGACTCGCAGAATTTGAATATATGAATTAAAAAATTTTCTACGGATAGGATTACGAGATCTCGGGCAATAACTTTTGTACTGAGCTTTCAAAAAAGTGGTCACATATATTTGTAAATATCTCGCGTTTAATAAAACCCATAAACTCAATTGTTATATCGAATGAAAGATAATTAAATATTTAATAAACATTTCTTACAATAGTTTGGACTTGGTTTACTGGTTTAAGATAACTCTATAGAAGAACTCGAAAAATGTAAATTTTGTCGACCAAAATTTTATTAAAAAATGCATTTAAAAAATGGCGAAAAATTGAAACCGCAAGATGATGCACAGTTTGTAATATTGCAAAATTAGCTTATATATTTTTAAAGAAAATGATGTAAAAATAAAAGAAATCTATTTTTGAGAACAGAAAAAATGATGTGAAAGCATTACAAAAAAAATCGCATTTTATGTTTATACCCTATACCCTTGGGTTACATGTTATAAAATGTATGTGAGGATATTTGAGCGCCTCTTAGTAGGCGTGACTGGTATGAAAAAGTATATATTTTCTTGGTCAACATCACTTTCCGAGTCAATTTAGATATGACCATCTGTCTTTCCGCCTATACACGATAACTTTAAAACTGCTATTCCGAATGATCTGAAATTTATTTTCAATATATTTTAGTAGAATAGTAATTCGATGTTCAAAAATGAGTTGATTTAGTCAACGTAATCTACTACATTCACTACGAGATATGGGTTTACTTTTAAGTTATAAAATTTTAAATTAATTACAAGCAATCATCTATCAATAGGTGCTCAAAAAATAATCGTGATCCGCTCACATTTTTTTATTTTTATTCCCACTCAGTTATATTGCTTTCACATAACTTTTTTTATCCTCAAATGTTACCCATATATTTTTGTCATTAATGCTCAATTTCTTTGACGGAGTGTGAACTAATTTTGAAAAATTTAAATTTGTGTATTGTCTTACTTTCTCGATTTATTTTTTTAAATTAATTTTTTCTTAAATTTTTGTTGAAAAAAAAAATGTTTTTTCAAGTTCTTCTTTCGAGTTCTCTTAAACTAATGAACCAATTTAAAAATGTTCTAAGAAATGTTTATTCGATATTCACATAACTTTCATTCGACATTTGATCATATGTGTTCTCGGTCCAAAAGTTATTGGCCCATATTTTGTAAACCTATCCAAAGAAACATTATTAAACCATATTTTCGGAATAAGAGCGTCATTTTAAATAGTACAAAAATAACCTTGACTGCTGCGCAGAATGGCTTTCCACTGGGTTATAAATTTCTTTAGACCATACCTCTATGGTAGAAAATTTTCTGTAATCACTGACCATTAGTATCACTTTTCTCACATAGAAATCCGTCGTCAAAAATGACTAGAATCAGATTGGATTTATGTGATTACGATTTTGAGATTATATATAAAAAAGGAAAGATAAACACCAATGCAGATGCATTGTCAAGGATAGTACTTAATAACGAATCATTAAAAGCTATGATTCCCACCGGAAATGAAACTAGAAATGATGTAATTTTAGCAGTAACTGGAAATATGCATAAAAAATTGGATGCAGACAGGAATGACAACAACAAAATTAAGGAGTGCATATCCGAGCAAAAGCTTGATCAACTTTTCATATGGGCTTGTACATGGAGAAACTATCATCAAAAATTCAAAATTTAAAAATATACGAATTAGCTTTGAACAAGAAAGATATAATATTTGAATATATGGCCATAGAAGAATTTAAAACAATATTTAAAAAGTTGCAACAAGAGAGAAATAATTTAAAGATATTAATGTATGAGGAATCAAGAAGAATTTTATGCAAACAAACACAGGAAAAATTAATGTATGAGGAATCAAGAAGAATTTTATGCAGAGAAACACAGGAAAAATTAATTAAAGAGTTTCACAATTCTACACACGGAGGTCATTTAGGTGTTAGAAAAACAATTTTGAAATTAAAACAGAGATATATATATGGAAAGGTATGAGCAAAATGATAAAAAATATGTACTTAATTGCGAACAATGTTTGATAAATAAACAAACGAAACATACAAATAAGAAATTCACTGTAACAGCCAGGAACAAGTTTTGAAGTAGTATCGATATATACCCTAGGTCCTTTACGATTGTCGAATCATTATAGATATATACTTACGATACAATGCGAATTAATCAAATATGTAGTAGCATGTCCAATGGAGACAAAAGATGCAAAAACTGTAGCTAATACTTTAGTAGAACAGTTTTTATTAATATATGGCAATTTTAAAATATTAAATTCGGAAAGAGTTACAGAGTTTACCAACCAAATAATGTCTGAAATATGTAACCGATATGTAATTGAACAGATCTTAAGTGCTCCGTATCATCATGACACTTTGGGCTCGATAGAAAAAAAATAATTGGGTACTTTATGAATTTTTATTAAATTTTTTGTTAAGATGATACATGGGACTATTGGATTCCCTATTACTCTTTCGCATTCAATACAACTCCGCATGTACATACAAATTACTCGCCTTATGAGCTAGTTTTTGGAAAACTACCATATTTGCCAAACGATAAAATTAATAAAGAGAAAATAGCGTACAACATAGAGTATTATGCACAAGAATTAAAACATAGATTGAAATTTTCATTAGAGAAAATAAAAAATTTAATAAAAGAGGAGAAAAATCATGTTACAAATCCACTCATATTAGAGGTAGGAGAATTAGAACTAGTAAAAAAACATTAATAGAAAGAAAAATCAACCACCATATCGTGGACCATTTAAAGTAAGGGAGTAAACTCAGTATTAGAAATTCAAGGTAACATAAAAAATATCACAACAACATGTTAAAGAAATGGATTATAATATATAAATATATAATATATAAATATTGTTAGTTTAAAGCTCAACAAACATTGTTAGTTTTAAGTTTAAAAATTATTATTTTTGATTGAGTTATAAAAATTATAATTTTTTCACTTGAGGGTGAGGGTGTAAGGTATCCAATGTACATCACTATATTTTATTCTATGTTTTTAATTGTCAAAAGAGTTATGTCAAATCTATGTCAAAATGATAAATGTCAAACTAGGATTAAGTATAAATAGAAAGTTTTTATAATAATAAAATGAATCAGCACTGAACAGCCAACTAATCGGCATCTTCTTTTGATTAAGCCAAATCATCGGCTAAAAACATTTTGATTGCCTTGGTACTTTTTAGTGCCAGCATCCCAATCCTTAGGCCAGTGGCGTTTATAAGCGCCGGAAATTATATTAGGCAGGACCTAAGCAATTAAATTATTTATTAAAACGTCCGCCCCAAAGATCCATCGTTACACCTGGACGGAATGGCCAAGTACTCAAATTAAATAAGGCGGTTTATGGTCTTAAACAATCAAGTCTCGTATGGAATTCGAAGTTGGACAAAGCACTTATCAAATTTGACTTGACGCATTCGAGAGTCTATCCGTGTATTTACCATCACATAATTGGTAAAAAAATTACATTTTTAGCAATTTACGTGGACATATTTTGTTGTTCAGCAACGAAGCAGATTATCGTGAACAATTAAAATCGAAGCTAATGGCTAAGTTCAAAATGAAGTTTCTCTGCGAAGCGAAACAGTGCTTGGGGATTCAAGAACAACAAGAATACATATTTAGTTTAAACATTCAGAATATTGCGAACACATATTTGCCAAACATTTTCTGAACAGTTTAGGATGAAATTTCATTTTTTTAGAATTTGTTGTTCTTCTTTACATAATTAAAAATAATACCTACATACCCATTCATTTGATGTTTATCTGTATATAAATTTTCTAATTTCCAAGAATCTGTATGAGCAAGTGTTGAAAATTATTAGCTAATGCAAATTTATTATATACATAAACATATTTTGAAAGTCCTTAAGAAACATATACCATTATTTAAGTGCTGTGAATCGTAAAATTGGAATGATAAAGTTTTTTGCACAATTATATCCAAACACCAATGATACTCATTGACATTTACAGGTATTATGGAATTTTTATACCCTACACTAAGAGTGAAAGGGTATATTCAGTTTGGTACGCCGTTTGTAACACCCAGAAGAAAGCATCTCCGGTATGGAAAAGTATATATATTCTTGATCAGCATGACCTCCTGAGTCGATTTAGCGATGTCCGTCTGTCCGTCTGTCTGTCCGTCTGTCTGTCTGTCTGTCCGTCTGTCTGTCTGTTGAAATCCCTAAGACTTTTAAAATTGAAGAGCTAGATAAATGAAACTTATAACTTAGATTACTAATATACCTACGCTGTATGTGCGAAAAAATTGGCGAGATCGGTCCATGGTGACCTATGATCCGACCACTTATGTTCAAATACCACATATAAA
The DNA here is from genome assembly GCA_951804985.1 of Dryomyza anilis. Lineage (NCBI taxonomy): Eukaryota > Metazoa > Arthropoda > Insecta > Diptera > Dryomyzidae > Dryomyza > Dryomyza anilis. Next base: position 51,089,973 of record OX638135.1, read on the forward strand.
ATGTACATATAAAGATCAATTTTTATGTATACGTGCTTAGGTAAACTTTTTTGGTCAAATATATATTGATATCATGCTCAAATACATGATAATAATGTTTTCCGGCGAAAAGACTTGTGGTTCACAAAAAAAAAATCGAAATTCGGTACACCTACCCATTTGTAAATATGGGTATCAAATGAATGGAAATTCATCAGCGATTGAATGTTTGTAGTTATTTTCAGGATTCGTATACCCTGGTGACCTATATATCACTTTGAATGGTAACCACACATATGTGTAGGGTATTTATAGTCGGCTTAGACCGACTATAATTTTGATAATCCTAACTATCATAATTACACCTACTTTAAAATTTCCCATGTGATCTAACCTTCCCAACTGGTTATGTATACGTGTTTAGGTAAAATGTTTTGGTCAAATATATATTGACATCATGCTCAAATACATGATAATAATGTTTTCCGGCGAAGGTTCACAAAAAAAAATCGAAATTCGGTACACCTACCCATTTGTATATATGGGTATCAAATGAATGGAAACTCTTCAGCGATTGAATGTTTGTAGTTATTTTCAGGATTCGTATACCCTGGTGACCTATATATCACTTTGAATGGTAACCACACATATGTGTAGGGTATTTATAGTCGGCTTAGACCGACTATAATTTTGATAATCCTAACTATCATAATTACACCTACTTTAAAATTTCCCATGTGATCTAACGTTCCCAACTGGTTTTTAGTTTTTTTGATCTCATTAAATATAAACATATGAATAAGGTAATCAATTTATAAATTTTTTGTCGCAAATGTTTTATTTTTCAGTAATTGGTCTAAATTAAATATATCTATATATATAAAACTCTTCGTCCGTCTGTCAGTCTGTCTCTCTGTCAGTCTGTCTCAACCACACTAATATTCACCACACTAAAATTCACCACACTAAAATTAACCACACCAAAACTCACCACACTAAAATTCACCACACTAAAACTCACCACACTAAAAGCTACCAGACTAATATTCACCACATTAAAATTCACCACACAAAAACTCACCACACTAAATTTCACCACACTAAAATTATAATAATATAATAGTTTGGCGCTACAGTCCTGTATAGAACTTCGGCCGAGATCTCTCACCATTTTCAGCTGTGCGTGTTATATTTGTACTTAAAGTGGTGGGACCTACAGTTTATTGCCGAATCCGAACGACGGATGAGCGCTTTTCATAGGCAATGTTTTTACTCTCGTAGGTTTTCCATTTACTGACGAGAGGTAGCGCGGTATAGAAAAATGTTTCTATGAAAAGATGTTGTTAGCCCAAGTCCAGGCTTGAACCGGGGACCTTTCGGCTCGCAGTCCAACGCACTAACCACTGAGCTACCGCGGCTACAACCACGCTAAAATTCACCACACTAAAGTTCTCCACACAAAAACTCACCACACTAAATTTCACGACACTAAAATTCACCACATTCAAATTGACCCACTTAAACTGACCACACTGAAATTCAACACACTAAAACACACAACAATAAAATTCAGTACACTTAAACTCACCACACTAAAATTCACCACACTAAAACTCACCACACTAAAACTTCTACTGGGAAAAAGTCTACGGGGAAGAATTCTACGGGAAAGAATTCTACTGGGAAGAATTCTACGGGGAAGCACAGTCTGAGAAAGAATTGTCTATGAGAAAAGTTTTTTTATCGGATAGTTAGTATGGTTTTGGTTACTACATTTATAAAACGTCCACAGCGAAGCACGGGTCCCTGATATAAATAATAAAAATGTTATTTATATTAATTAAATTGCTCAATAACCTTGCATTCACATAATATTTGCACGTGTACGGTCCAGCTAGTCTTATATAAACAGAATTCTCTTTACAATTAAATAATTTAATTTGAATTAATTGACACATTGATAGTGGTATAAGTCTTTGAAAAAAAAGTGCGTTCAACTTATAATCACAAATTTTCAAAAAAAGGTTTTCCTCCATACTTTAGAGAATATGCCAATGATTTTTTTATTTGGGTTTTAAAATATCCGAATGGGATGTCCGAAATATATTATTAAAAAATGTTGAATAAATAGTTGAAATAAAAAATAATTTGAAAATGTTGTTTTGGCCGCGAAAAAAAAAGCGCCTAGTGGATTTTTTACTTTTTTCCTCAAAATCTTACATACATCGTCCAGAAACTATATCCATTTTCAGATTCGAGTAACACACAAATGTTATTTAAATTTTCTCCAGAGCACCGTGACCAACCTATGAAATGCAAACTGAATAATTTTAATCAGACATTATTATACACACAGGAGAAAATCAATTTTGCAGGAAACATCCTAACAAACCATTTGGTGATCATTTTTAAATTCGATATAATAATAAATTTTCGATATAAACTCAAAGTATTTGAAAATTTAATTGTTTTAAATTTTTGTCAACAAATACAATTTTCTCAACAAATAAAATTTATTTATCGAAAATATAAGCATTTACGATATCATCACGAAGTCTATAGTGAAAAAAACAGCGATATCATTTAAGATAGTTTCGTTTCTACCATTTTCAATTTGAACCTAATTATCGTTTTATTTGCTGGGATATTATGTTTACTACAATATTTTTTTAAGTACTAGTCTTTTGAAATAAAAGTAATAAAACAAAGTAATAAAACATAAAAGTAATAAAACATATTATACCAATTCCAAATAAAGACACATGAACGCACACACACACTGCTTGTAAATATTCTAGTACAGCCATCCAGTTGGCAACAAAAATTGCTTGCACGAGCTTTGTTTGTAGTACAGAAAATTCCCGCGCAAAATTGGATCACCAGTTTGGATGCTGTCAAATTAGTTGTAGTCGATTTACCGCTTCAAAAGTGCGTACCATTTTTTGAGATGCTTTACATCAGTGCTGGGCACATGCACACAATTACACATTGGGATAGTGTTGGAGAGCTTTTAATGCTCAGCACTGAAAAAAATATTGTTACAAAAACAGCAAAGCAACGAGGAGTGCGATCATGTTTTTACGGAAATACAACAAACAAAGTTTGTTATCTTTAAATTGCAAATATTTTTAATACATTTTTATACATATTCTACCTTGGGGTTCACCAAAAAAATCTCAGCAAACCATAATGCATCCTCCCAATCTACATTAAATATTTTGTTTTTCAGTGCAGTGCGCAACTAAGTAGCATCAACCTGCTTGCTTGAAGTCGCATGAACGACTGATAGCTTTCACTCTTCACACGCACTTATATTCGTGTGAAAGCTCAAAGCTTCGTTTGCACGCGTGCTAAGCTTTCCCGATACTTGTGTGTTTGTAGTTGTGTTCGATTTCCCGCCACCAAGTGATCAAAGAAAAAATTGCAAAACACATTCAGACTAAAGAACGCGAGTCCGTCGTTCTGAAAAATATTTTTTACAAATAGCAACCTTTAATTGTTTTAGTACAATAAGAAGTTTTAGTTTTAGGAAGATTGTATTTTAAAACTTCTAACATATTAAGTACATAGCAGCACTAACCAAAGCAAAACATAGTTCTTAAGTATATAATTCAAGCAATAAATTTTGATATGTACTATAAACATAAACTATTAAATCATAAATTAATCATTTTATTATTGTTTATTTATTTGTAAAAGTAATCATCATCCTCTTCCAAAAGTGCCATCTACAAATGTCGCAAAAATTTCGCCAAAATTGTTAATACCCAAACTCTATATATAGAAAGTACACGAACCTTTATATGATGATCTTAAAAAAAAATCTCCACAGGGTGTGAGTATCTTACAGAGCAAAGCTTTTAAATAAAAAAAATAAAGATCCAATATGTCCGTTGTAATGAAATATATTTGAAATTATATAAATACAAATTCAGGACAATTTTTTAAATTAATTTTAATCATTACGGACTTAAAATAAAAAGTGGACTGATACTTTAAAAAAATTAAATTTGGGTAATTAAACAATCCTCCGTTAAAATGCAAAATATGAAAATCGGTTTACGCTTTCTATACTTTTTTCATCTTTAAATATATGATTAAAAAAAAATAATAATAACCACATGTTATGTTCAACGCCCGATTTCTATACGATGTCCCCCAAATCTAAGATATATTGGTTTCACAAAAGTTTTGTATTGGTATTAAGTATTTACAAAACAAATATACGGTGAGAAGATATTCAAAACTTTAAAAATATTTATTCAAATGTAACACTATATTTTTGAATCATAAAACTAATATTTCAAATTCAGTACTCGATTTCGGTACGATGTTCCCTGAAATCCTATATGTCGAATATAGAAGATATTTCCTTATGCTTTCTACAAAAAAATTCCCGATGAGGTTTTTTCTTAAAGTCTCGGCAAATCGATTTCAATATGAGTACCTTGGAAAAATGCGTGTTTTTGTGATTTTACACCGGTTTTATATAGGATTTCACCTAAATCTGAGGTGGACCGACAACAAAAATATCTTCTTATGCCTTTGTTATACTATTAAGTTATTTTAGGATGCGAAAATTTATTATAGCAACGCAATCTGCATTGAATACTATGACCACTTGAATTGCACTGAAAGTCAGTTAATTCGTTAAAAATGTATAGTTTTTAGTATTTTAAATGCATTAATGATCATTTAATTACATAAATAATGGAATTTATCAATAAAACAATGATATTTTGTACTTTTAAGCAAAAAAAAAATTGCGGCGAATTCAAATTGTGGGCTATCTTCCAATTCGCCTTGTGGTATGTCTTCACACCAGTAAATTTTTAATATTAAATGACTTGTTTGAATATTTAATTTAATTGAATTGGTTAAAAATTTTATTTTCATTATTTAATTTAATTTATGTATTTGTTTTATAATATTCTGAAACCTTTACTTACTTTATACTATTTCTTCTCTTCTGCTGCCTCTACTGTTGGTTAATGTATAAACCTGTTGGTTAATGTATAAAGCATTGTATAGTGCTGTAGCCGCGGTAGCTCAGTGGTTAGTGCGTTGGACTGCGAGCCGAAAGGTCCCCGGTTCAAGCCTGGACTGGGGCTAACAACATCTTTTCATAGAAACATTTTTCTATACAGCGCTACCTCTCGTCAGTACATGGCAAACCTACGAGAATAAAACCATTGCCCATAAAAAAGCTCTCACCCGCCGTTCGGATTCGGCAATAAACTGTAGGTCCCACCACTTTGAGTACCAAATATAACACGCACAGCTCAAAATGGTGAGAGAGCTCGGCCGAAGTTCTATACAGGACTGTAGCGCCAAACTATTATATTATTATTATAGTGCAGTAGTTCCCAAACTTGTTGGTGTCTCGTTTTTGGTGTTGCGTTAGTTTTGACTCCATATGTCTTCTGCGACCCACTGTTGTATATCAAAATTACTTTTTGATTTAGTTTTTGTTTAGTTTGTAAAAATCTGAACATCGCCAGTAAGCACAATGGCATATTTATATTAATCATAATAATGTAACACCAAAAATGCTTACTGTCATATTTCTCTCATACACTTATTCTTATGCAATGAATTGATTGTAATGTGAGCCTCATCAGGTGGCACCTGCATGCGGCGTACAGGAAACTAAAGCATATACAAGTTCTTCTCACGATCACCCCGGTACGAATTTATTAATACACAATATGACGAAACTCCGATCTGGTGTTCGTATATATCACACCAATACGAATTGACATTTTCACAATATAATGAAACTCCGATTTGGTGTTCGTAAATATTGGTGCGACCGAGGTGATGAGTAGAGGTTAAGATTAGTTTTTAAGGTGAATTGTGTTTTTCTACCGTTCAGTTCGGACGTCTTTAAATTAAGTTAATACCGTGTAACAGTTTTAAAAAACTAAATAAAATCTTCATTATATTTCAAAAATAAAATATCCTCGCGTGTTAATTTAAATCAAAAGGGTGTTAGGACGAATCAACGGTGGACCCTTAAGGTGAACTGTCACTGACTTCAGAAGTGGATAAAGTCAAGTACAGCAGGACCCCGGGAACGCACAACATTTTTGGCGCAGCCGGTTTTTCAAGAAACTACAGAAAGGACTGAAGAACGAATATACATTTTGGGAAAAATCCTGAAACAATACAAAAATAAAATGGAAGTTATAACTAAATATTGAGACAATTTTGTGAGTATTAATGGAAGTGATAAGTGAATTGTGAATTTAAAATTGCAAAAACATTTGGTGAAATTAGTAAAAACAATCAATTGAATAAATTTAAAATTTTGTGAAATAAAAATGAAAGGAAATGGTTTAAAAATTTTGGAAATATTGAAAATTATTCAACGAAGTGTTTAATATTGTGAATATATTGTGAAAATCATAAATAACGTAAATTTACCAAGAAAGAATGAATTTAAACAAATTTATAAATTTTAATTGAATATTTTAATGATTATATGGCGAATTTTGAGGAATTGGAAGTAGCATACAGAGGTATAATAGGACAACTTGGTAGGTTTACTGAGAAATTGTGGAACCAAATTAGTACGGAAGTTAACAATAAAGAAACTTTGGAATTAATAAAAAATAAAGTTAGTACCACGCGGGTATACTCAGAAGTCGAAAGAGTTGACGTAGTTTTTGAACAGTTAGTGTACTTTTTGGAACATAAAAGTGCACATAAAATAAAAGAATTAGAAGATTGGAAAGGAGAATTTACTGCATTAAATAAAAAATTAAACGATATTTTAGAAGAACGGCAGGAGTTGTTAGATCAGGCTAGCGGAATAGAAGAAGAAAACGAAAAATTGAGAACTTTGTTGAAAAACAAAGATATTTCTGACGCATCAATTGAACGAGCACTGAGCCAACAGCCCAGACTAGAATTTGAAACTTTAGAAGAAGCCAATAATAAAGTAAGGGAATTAGATTCGAAAATCAGATTTTTAGAATCGGAAGTTAAGCTAGCCCACGAAACATCATTATATCATAAGGAGGCCTTACAGATTGAAGGAAAGTTTGATAAAATAATAGCACCGGAGACAACACTCGAAATGTCGTTAGATAGTATAGCGAAGTACGTAGGAAGTGTGGTTCCATTTTTTTTGGGATCAGAGTCACCGTCCGTTAAAACCGAACTTTATAGATTCATGGACGGTTGTGCGTTAGCAAGTCTGAAAATTACGGAAGAAACTAAAGAAGAATTCATTAGCTGTGTCAAACTTCATCTACTTGGAGACGCTTATGATCTAGTCCGCACAAGAAAATTTAATGATTTAGAGGAGTTATTTGATGTTCTCAGAAATACATATTTAAAAATGACTACTTTAGATTCAGTTCAGGATAGTATAAGAAAAGCATATCAGACGGATGGTGAAAGTCTGAGGGTATTCGCAAGAAGATTAGAAGGATTGTGGGCAAACGCCAATGAAATAGCAGATTCAAGGTACAAAAATAAAAATCTACCTACAGATGTTTTTAATACGGAACTAAAAGATTCAGTTCTAACAGCATTCAAAGTAGGTGTGAAAGATCCGACAATAAAGGTTCTATTATTAAGTAGCAAAGCAGAAAACTTGAATGATTTATTAGGTGAAGCATTAAAAGCCCAGATAACAATTCAAAGAGGTCCGAGATTACCCGAGGAGGTGTACAGTTTCGAACAACGATCAGTAACGAGTCCAACGAATAGTATTCAAAACAATAATCTTCAAACTATACAACAGAATAATAATAATTATCAACACAAAATAAACGACGAAAATAAAACGGAAGGATCAAAAATACGACCAACATGCTCTTTTTGCCAGAAAAAAGGACATACACGAGACGAATGTATTACGCGGAAAAACACACCGTTTTGTATGGAGTGTGAAAAATATGGGCACGAATCTAGTTGGAGATGTGTATCCATTAGATTAGAAGCTCAAAATAAGGAAGGGGTTGGGCATTTACAAAATCAACCAGTCGATAATAGGAGATTTTTAAACAATAATTTGCAAACGGGACATAACACCACGTACCGTACCAATAATAATAATAGAAATAATAACAATGACAATGTGAATAATGTGGATAACGCTAGAAATAATTTAAAATGTGATTGGTGTCGTAGACTTGGTCATGGGGAAACTAATTGCTACGCCAAGAGGGATTATCTAGCAAGGGAGAACAGTGCTCAAAACAAGGGAAACTACGAGGGGCCCAGCCAAGGCCAGTAAGCTGGGGACCCAATAAAAACAGCAAAATTAGGTCAAAAATGGTAGAAATAGTAAATCATGAGCCCAAAGCGCCTGTGATCACATTTACTACCCAAACTCCTAAAGAATCCAAAAAGACGGTGGAGGCAGATATTGTAAATTTGACGTCGGCAATGGCCGTTGATACACATAATAACCCACCGTGCTTTAATTGTGAGGGCGTGACAAAAACAATTTTTGCATTAATACATATCTTAATATACATAATTATTACAATAGGGTCGGAAATCATTAATTTAGCAGCAGATAACACTGATCGGCTAAGATTTGTTTGGGAAGAAAGGCTAATAGGTCAAAAAGTAAAAAATATGTTTACAGGAATGTTGAAAAAGTTTGTAAATTTTATAACATGTTGTGATAAAAAAATCAGACAACAATTAAGTGAATTAAATAAAAAGAGAATTAACAAAATATACAGTAGAAAAGGGAATTGCTTCAAATTGTCTAATGTAAGTGATGTGTTCATTGAAGTACCTTGCGAGGCAGCTAAAAATGGAAAACTCATATTACTGGTAGACTCGGGAGCAGAGGCAAGCATAGTAAAAGAAAGTGCAATGAGACAACTACCGGATTTTGACAAAAATAACCAGAAAGATTTTAATGGGGCTTTTGGTGGATGCGTAAGGACTTTAGGCACGACCAATATAAAACACAGTAATATAAAGTGGTTAGATTTAATTATGCATGTAGTATCTCTTGAACAAGGAATACCAGCAGACGGGATAATAGGACGGGATAATATATGGAATAGGTCCGTAATAAACGCCATTAATAAGACCATAACATTCTATAACAAAGGAAAGAATCACACTATCCGATTACCAATGAAAACTCGAGCGGACATAAAAAATATTTTTTACAATCATGAAATAAAAATCGAGCCTAGAACCGCGAAAATAGTAGAAATTACACTAAAAACAAAAATTCCAATTGTGTTAATACATAAACAAGAAATTTATCCTGGAATATATTTGGGAGAAAGTTTATCGAATGTTAACAAAAATAAAGTTTATGTCTCAGTATTAAATTCTACAGAAAAAGACATTATAATAGACAACAATTTTAAACCAAAATTTTCAAACTTTAATCAATATAAGGAATCAGATACCAACAATTCTACAATAAATACTATAAATTCAGTGAATATCAAAAATAGTATTAATAGATTATTAGAAAAGATTAACATCGATGAATCTCTAAATAAGGAGGAAATAACATCATTACAAAATCTTTGTATTTCATATCACGATGTTTTTCACTTAGAAGGTGACGAACTGTCATACACGCCGATACTTAAACACGACATAACAACACAATGGAATCAATCACCAATTAACCAAAAGCAATATAAGCTACCACACACACATAGAGAGGAAATTAATAGACAGGTTAATAAAATGTTAGATGAAGGCATTATATCGCCAAGCATATCACCCTGGAATTCGCCGTTATTATTAGTACCAAAAAGAAGCGATAAAGATGGTAACAAAAAATGGAGACTTGTCATAGATTTTCGTAAATTAAATGACGTAACAATAAAACAGGTATTTCCGATTCCGCGAATAGACGAAATATTAGATCAACTAGGTCACAGTCGATATTTTTCCACATTAGATTTAGCCAGTGGTTACCACCAGGTCTTAGTTGAAGATGGTGATAAGGGAAAAACTGCTTTCAGTACAGGACTTGGTCATTTTGAATTTAACAGGATGCCTTTCGGTTTAACAGGGGCACCAGCAACTTTCCAAAGAATAATGAATCACATCTTAACAGGGTTACAGGGCATCGATTGTTTTGTGTATCTTGATGATATAGTTGTATATGGGAAAAATATAAGCGAACATGAATACAGATTAAGTAAAGTATTACAAAAATTAAGAGACCATAACTTAAAATTGAATACCGATAAATGTCAGTTCTTACGTCGAGAAGTTGTATATTTTACTCACAACAGACGCAAGTAATGAAGCAATAGGTGCAGTCCTATCTCAAGGGGAAATAGGAAGCGACCGACCAATCGCGTTTGCAAGTAGAACCTTAAATGGAGCTGAAAAACGACATTCCACTATTGAAAAGGAATTTTTAGCTATTGTTTGGGCAACGAAGAATTTTAGAGCATATCTATTAGGACGGCCCTTCAAAATTTTTACAGATCATCAACCATTACGCGGCATAGCTAACTTGAAAGATCAAACTTCACGATTAGCAAGATTTAGGCATAAATTGTCAGAATACGATTTTGAAATAATTTACAAACCAGGTAAAAAGAATTTAAACGCGGATGCTTTAAGCAGAATACCAAATATTGAACCAGACATTACAGCCGTACAAACACGATCCAAAACTACACAAAACAATTTGGGTCACGAGATTACAAAAACAAAACCACAAATCAGTACACCAGTCCGAGATGAAACAATAATAGACACGAATAATGCAACAAATTTAGCTCAAGTATTAACTGACCCAGAAGAAATAAAAACAGTGATAAAAGATTTTCATGATTCCGCGCTAGGAGGCCATCAGGGCACACTTAAAACATATTTCAGGATTAAAAAACAATTTAAATGGAAGGGTATGCAGAAGCAAATAAAAGAATATGTTAGAAACTGCCCCAAATGCCAAATGAATAAAAGTTCAAAATTGACAAAAATGCCAATGGTTTTGACAGATACGCCAATACGTCCATTCGATAAAGTTTATATGGACTTGGTAGGAATCTTGCCCGAAACTGTAACAGGAAACAAATATATATTAACTTTTCAAGACGATTTTTCAAAATATATGTGCTGCGTAGCTATTCCAGACGCAGAAGCAAGCACAGTAGCCAAAGCATTTTACGAGGAAATAATCACGCGTTATAATATTCCAAAAATTTTAATTACAGATAACGGTTCAAATTTTGTATCAAAATTATTTTCAGACACGTGTAAATTATTACACATTAGAAAAATGCACATAACTCCTTATAACCCGCAGGCAAATGGCTCGTTAGAACGAAGTCACAGACCTTTAGCGGAGTATTTGAGATGTTTTGCAAAAGAAGATGGGTCCAACTGGGACCAATGGTTGAATTCGGCAATGCATGTACACAACAATACAGTGCATATGTCAACAGGGCAAACGCCTTGCCGTACTTTATATGGATTCGATTTCGATATGCCAACCAACCTCAAACGAAAATGTTCACCAATTTATAACAGCGAAGACTACAACAAAGTATTAAAATATCAAATACAACGTACGCATGAGATAGTCAGACAAAATCAAGAAAAAGCCAAGGAAAGATCTAAACGAAATTACGATAATACATTAAATGCAGTAGTTTTTAGGGAAGGCGATAAAGTTTTATTAAAAAACCAGAATAGGAAAAACAAATTTTCACCAATCTGGGTAGGACCATATGAGGTTCTTTCGATAATAAGTCCTGTGACAACAGTGATTTGTATCAAAGGAAAAGAAAAAAAATTTCATAATAACTTATTAAAATCATATAATTCCTAAGTTATGCACAATCAAATAAAAATAAATATATAAACATAAATGAATAAATCTTGATGAGCATTACTCGCAGTGTGGATTTTTTTTTTTTTACTATGTATTAAAGATGAATAGCATTAAATCATGCACTAACAAAATTTTTTTTTTATGAGAAAAATAGAAAAAGTATAATTTATAACTTTAATTACAAGATTATTTTAGATATTCCATAAAACTAAGATTTCTGTACGAATTAGCCAAAGAAAATATAATATGCATCATTATTATACTTGAGATAGGTCAGTACCTCAGTTCATTATCAAGGGCATTGTCAATAAAAACAAAACGATCATTGTAGTTAAAGTACAAATAGACGTTAGCGAAGCACTGGAGTGGAGCACAGATATAAGTAAGGAGCTTATGCATAAATATAAACGATAAAATGCAATTCAGCATCTCGCAAGAAGAAATCACAGCACTAGCAGACTAAACAAGCAAGAAGATACGCTAGTGTGCTACCCAAGATATAATGACCATTCACTGCTAATGATCATGTGGATAATATTTCAGTTGAATTTTCTATGTAGGCGTTTGCGCTTATTGGCACATATCTCACATGTGCTTTACATACTTTATAATGCACATATCTCTAACAACCAAAGCAATAATTCAACAAGTAAAGAGAGAAAAAAAAAAAAACCGTTGACGACACTGCAATAAAAAAATCTCGGCAGTAGACAAAGAGAAGATAATAGAAAAAGAAAATGAAAAAGATGACACAGTATTTTATTTTTAGTTGTTTATTTGTATAAAAAAGGAATATATATAATTATATTTAAAAAAAATTAGGACCCAAACATTTGACAAATACTTTGTTCATAAGTAGCTTAATAATGACCAAATATATATATATATATAAATTAAATTCAATAATCAGCCATATAATGTACAACATCAGGTACATGAGGAGTCGAGAAACCAGCCAAATCATCAACAAGACGGCTGATCTCTCGACAGATCTCCATAAGCGAAGTAAAAGATGGCGTCCAGCGGTATCGAATGATTAGGCGACGGAGTGGATCCCCCACTCCGTCATCCCAGCACACGTTCTCGAGTTGTCCCAGCCACGTTTCCGCAAACAGAATAGGGTTGTCGGCCCAGAGAGTGTCCATTAGAGCCCTTTCTTCGGCCTCTAGACGCTCCAGGGCATCAACTTGAGCTCTTTCCACCTCCATGTCCAGGTCATCATCCGAGTCCAGTTCTTCATTGTCGTCCATAGAAAAGTCTTCCTCGCTGAAGACCGTGTCCCCCATTTCGAACTCCTCCACTTTGGCTGTTTCCACATCTATTGACGCTAAACTGGATTTATTCATATTCATTTTTTCATTCTTGTTATTGGATTTACTTTTACATAACAGATGGTACTGGAAATATACCACATATGCTGCCAATATTATTATTAGTACCGAAATTACTATTCCGAATGACATACCGGTGTTTTTTATATCATTTTGGCGGTTAAATAACTCCTTTTGTTCTTTATTATAACTTATTTCGGCCAACAAGTCATCTAAATTTCGCTGAAGACCGTGTCCCCGTCTGAAAAAAAAAAAAAAAAAAAAGAAAAAAAAAAGAAAACATAACAATAAAAATAAAAATAAAACAAATATATATATATATTTATATAATAAAAAATAATAACGAAATGAAAAGAAAAAATAAGGCAACTTACCACAATCGCTGAAATGGGTGGTTACCCTCCCTGTAAGATTCCTTCCAAAAGCATCTCTAGGAAATCGTTGAGCAGCATAATCTGCGAGAAGCTCGTCCAGTTCCAGCCGTCTATACTCCTGAAATGCCTTCAGGGCCGCCTCATCAAGAGGTATAGTCTCCGTCTCATTGTCATCGACGGACAAAACTTCGATTTTTGATTCGTCAATTGTGACATCATCAACATTGACATCCTCGATTAGAGCGTTTAACAAATCTATAATATATTTAAATTTGTAATTTGAAAATAGAATAGCGCAATAACACTGCTCTTACCTGACATCTTTGTAGAATGGTTTAATTACAATTAAACCAAGAGAAAAACATGAAAAACAAGGAGACAAAATAACCAAACGAAAATTATAAAATGTTGAAGTAAGCAAATTCGCCACCTGCTTAGTACAACATTACCTACGACAACACAAATATCTGCACACAGAATAAACTTCTATATATAAAAAAAAAACCCAAATTGATTTTATTTTGGTGTGGCAAAATGTTAAATGCTATTATGTTAGACATATATTAAAAAGATTTAAAAAAAAAAAATATATATATATATATATATATATATATAATATTATTTAAAAAAAAAAAAAAAAAAAAAAAACCTATTATATATAATAAAATAACACACATATAGATTAAGCAGACGGCATAGAGCTAATTAATAAGTTAAGTAAAATATTATGATTTTTCATAACAAAAAAAAAAAAAAAAATATTATAGCACTCAAAAAAAGCACACAAAAAAAAAAAAAAATAAATAAATAATAATAATAAATATAATAATAATAATAATAATTGCACAATTTAAGGAATAGATATAGGTAATTAAGGTTATTTCAACTAAATAGAAAAGCAGTTTTTAAGTTAGAAGAGGCTTTCGATTAGACTTTTAACAAATGTTTTTCTTTACAATAGGTAGAACACAAATTAAGAAAATGAACTTAATTTTTATACTGGTCTTGGTGTTGGCAACAGGAGAAGCAGCTAACATCAAACAGACAGCAATTAATGATACAAGGATTTTCTTTGAGAGAACAACGGATGCGTTATTTTTTAGTGACGAATGGACAATAATTGCAAATTTTAAACCACTGCAATTGAACAAATTTTTAGAATTAACAAACACCTATGCGGAAACGACGCAGGATATGTGTGAGCAGATGCGCGTAAGAATGCCTGATATGAACATCGAAAGTTCATGCAAAGCAGTAACACAGGAAACCAAATCGATAATTGCAACTTTAGAAAAAAATGAAGAAATAATAAGGCGAACAATTAGGGGCAGACGCCTCAAACGAGCACTTAATTTCATTGGAGAAGGACTCAATTGGGCGTTTGGAGTGATGGATAGCAAGGACAAACAGGCTATATACAAACATGTCAAAAATATCGATCAGAATCAAAGTAAAACCTACAAAGTCATGCAAAAACAAATAACTGTAATGTCAACCAATTATAATAAGTTGGCAAAACCATTATTAAATTCAATGAAGGAAGTCGAAGCTGTACAAAAGGAACTTACTAGAACTATTAAACAGCAAACAGCTATTCATAAGAGTATAAACAATTCGATCGACAAGTTACTATTCCTGATGCACTTATTGGAAATACAAACAACGATAAACGCAAACCTAATTGAAATACAGGGTCAACAATTAATAGAGATGGCTGTCATAGACGACTTATATAAAGGACGCTTGCATCCGTCGATTATTGATCAGAGGGAGCTGAATGAAATGCTGGCTAAACTAACTCTAAGAGGAAAAGCTAATTGGTTCATACAACAATCATTTGAGATGCATCATTCTTCTACGGTACGAGTTTTTCCGGACGCAGATAGTCTAATGATTGTCATCAAAACACCATTGCCTGACAATTTGATTTTTACATTGTACAGAGTCTACCCAATACCGACCAACATTAATAAAGAATGGGACGCGTTGGTTAAGACAACTTACGACTACTTAGCAGAAGCTAAAGACCGAAGTAAATTCATAGGACTAACCACCAGTGATTATAATAAATGCATAACTATCGGCCAGAGCATGAATAAAGAGGTCACACTGTGCAAACAACCCGGCACAGTACTAACAAACAGCAACAAACTTTGCGAAGTAAGTCTAATACAACACAAAACAGTTCCAACAGACAATTGCGATCACGTTGCAATCAAGAAAAGCTCCGGTATGGTGGTGAAGCTGTGGTCCCTAAACACCTGGTTATATAAATTTGAAACACCAACAAAATTCGAAGCAGTATGCGGCACTGAAATGGCAACATTGACATTATCCGGACTAGGATGGATGTCAGTTAATGAGGCATGTGACCTTCATACTCAGGAACTGATATTACCATATGAACATACACAAATAACCAACGAAGAAATAATATACAAAAAAGAAGACCACACAACATTTTTGGAAAACCTGAAAGGAAACTGGTCATCATTCCCTAGCCCAAATGTAACAGCTACGCCACTACCAATTTTGGTTTCAGACCACAACAAAATAAGATCAGCATTAAGGGACGGTCAGCGAAATTTAGATGACTTGTTGGCCGAAATAAGTTATAATAAAGAACAAAAGGAGTTATTTAACCGCCAAAATGATATAAAAAACACCGGTATGTCATTCGGAATAGTAATTTCGGTACTAATAATAATATTGGCAGCATATGTGGTATATTTCCAGTACCATCTGTTATGTAAAAGTAAATCCAATAACAAGAATGAAAAAATGAATATGAATAAATCCAGTTTAGCGTCAATAGATGTGGAAACAGCCAAAGTGGAGGAGTTCGAAATGGCATCAAAGATACATCCTACCAAACTGTCGCCACTCCAAAGAAACAACTCACCGCGTGCAACAACAACTAGAAAGTTAAAAACAACACCACCGTTAGCTACTGTACGTACAACAGCGCATATGTCGACGTCACTACAGTCAACGAAATCGCAGCAACCATCAACCGAGCAGCAGCAGTCAACACTAAAAACATCGGGACCAGGTTATGCTTGTATTTAATTTCCTTTTATAATTCAGATGTTTAGATTTAAGACGGGATATGGTATCTAAATAATTAGGAATAAAATAATCTGCACTATAAGAATATTATCAAGATATTAACAATGTAAAAGAAAAAACTATTATTACTTAATTAATAATAATTTTTTCTTAAAAATAAGGGGGGAAGAATGTTGTATATCAAAATTACTTTTTGATTTAGTTTTTGTTTAGTTTGTAAAAATCTGAACATCGCCAGTAAGCACAATGGCATATTTATATTAATCATAATAATGTAACACCAAAAATGCTTACTGTCATATTTCTCTCATACACTTATTCTTATGCAATGAATTGATTGTAATGTGAGCCTCATCAGGTGGCACCTGCATGCGGCGTACAGGAAACTAAAGCATATACAAGTTCTTCTCACGATCACCCCGGTACGAATTTATTAATACACAATATGACGAAACTCCGATCTGGTGTTCGTATATATCACACCAATACGATTTGACATTTTCACAATATAATGAAACTCCGATTTGGTGTTCGTAAATATTGGTGCGACCGAGGTGATGAGTAGAGGTTAAGATTAGTTTTTAAGGTGAATTGTGTTTTTCTACCGTTCAGTTCGGACGTCTTTAAATTAAGTTAATACCGTGTAACAGTTTTAAAAAACTAAATAAAATCTTCATTATATTTCAAAAATAAAATATCCTCGCGTGTTAATTTAAATCAAAAGGGTGTTAGGACGAATCAACGGTGGACCCTTAAGGTGAACTGTCACTGACTTCAGAAGTGGATAAAGTCAAGTACAGCAGGACCCCGGGAACGCACAACACCACTTAAAATTATAAAATAGAGATTTTTTGTTTACTGTCTACAAATTGGGGGCTATGGGGGCGATTATCACAAGGCAACGTGTCTGAGCGCTCCAACATGGCGAAGCTAGCGCAATCCTTGTCGGTGTCGTCTCAAGTCAACTCACTGGTCACCAGAATTAGCAAATTGTCAAATGGTGACACGTTCACTTCGGTGGAAGACCTCCTCATGGAAGCCCCTGGAAACAGCGCTCTACACCACCCGGTGTAGTAGTCGGCTATAGTGAGTGGCGAGCATCTCCCTCAGAGTGAGGGTTCTTGCGTTGGGTTTGGGTCCCACCATGGAAAAAACCAATGCGCCCAATGAAAATCAAAAAGAAGCCTCAGATTACGACCGATTACCACGATAAAGACCCATGCAAACGTTTCAAGAACCATGATTCACGGATATGCATCTGGAATGTCCGGACCCTTTATAGGGAAGGTGCCTCTATCCAGCTGGAAGATGTCCTCGAAAAATATAAGGCTGACATCACCGTAATCCAGGAGATGCGATGAACGGGACAGGGCTGCTCGAAACAAGCGTCCTGTGATATCTACTACAGCTGCCATGCGGTGGGCAGAGAAGCCATCTATTGTCTCACAATCGAAAAAATTTAGCCTCCATGCCAACACTTCCGATAACGGAACGAGGCTAATCGACTTCGCCGCAGCACGAAACATGGTAGTTAGTAGCACTAGATTCGAACATTTCGATATCCACAAGGCCACATGGTTGTCGCCCGATCAAAAACTCGAAACCAAAATGATCACGATGTGATTGACGGAAGGCACGCTTCGAGCGTGATGGACGTACGCACTATCCGAGGTGCCAATATGGACTCGGATCACTACCTTGTAGCAGTCAATGTCCGCACACGCTTAAGCGCTGCGAAGAACGTACGGAACCAAACGCAGAGAAAGCTAGACGTCAGCAAGCTGCGATCACAACAGACAACGCATGCCTTTTCCACTCGACTCTCAAACCTGCTTAGACAAAGCACTCCTCCTCTCGATGATATAAGCGCGCAGTGGAACCATATCTCCTGCTCTATGCGTACGGCTGCCGAAGAGGTGCTTGGATTCCAACGCCCCCTGAGGAATCAGTGGTATGACCAAGAGTGTCGCGGGGACACTGCAGAAAAAGACGCTGCGTACAAATCCACCCTGCAGTCAGTAGCTACGCGAGCTGCGAAGGAGCGATACAAAGAGAAGGAAAGAGATACGTCTTTTCAGGCGTAAAAAAAGAGAGGCAGAAAGACGTGAGTGTGAGGAGATTGAGATGCATGGGGACAGGAATGAGGCTCGAAAATTCTTCGAGAAAATACGAAACCTAACCGGAGGTTTAAAATCCGGCGCCTCTTCTTGTAAAGATGAGAACGGGAATCTAGTCACAGATATTTAGAGTACACTGAAGATATGGAGAGATCACTTCTCTAAACTGCTGACCGGTGATGATGACAGCAATTCCACCGATAGAGAAGTAAACCCGGCAACCCCAGTACTTGATGATGACGTTGAGATTCCGCCACCCGACCGTGACGAGGTCAGAACAGCCATCGCTCGGCTGAAAAACAACAAAGCCGCAAGTGCTGATGGCCTGCCTGCTGAGTTGTTTATGACTGGAGGCGACGAGCTAATAGAGAGCCTGCACGAGCTCGTAAGCAAAATATGGTCGGATGAAAGCATGCCAAGTGACTGGAACCTCAATGTACTCTGCCCAATCCTTAAGAAAGGGGATCCCACTATCTGCGCCAACTACTGTGGGATCAGCCTTCTCAATATCGCATACAAGGTTCTATCGAGCGTATTATGTGAAAGTCTGAAGCCCATCGTCAACAGACTGATAGGACCTTATCAGTGCGGCTTCAGACCTGGAAAGTCCACTATAGACCAGAATTTCACATTTCGCTTAATCCAGGAAAAGACCCTAGAAAAAGTCGCCTTCGGCACTCCGATAAGGGAACGATTATACGCCGCAATGTCTGAGTTCGGTATACCTGCGAAACTTATAAGGCTTTGCAGGATGACCTTGAGCAACACACTTTGCTCAGTGAGAATAAGAAAAGACCTCTCCGATCCATATTATACTGAACGAGGTTTCAGACAGGGTGACACCCTATCGTGCGACTTTTTTTGACTTATTGATGGAGAAAATAGTTCGAGCTACCGAACTCCATCAAAGCGGCACTATCCTCAACAAAAGTGTCATGCTGCTCGCATATGCCGACGATATTGATATCATTGGCAGGAGCACACGAGCAGTCAGCGCAGCATTCTCCAGATTGGAGAAAGAGTCGCGTCGAATGGGTTTAGTGGTGAACGAGGACAAGACGAAGTTCCTTGTGTCAACAAGCAAAAGAGAGACCGTGCGTCTTGGAAAAAAAGCTGATTTTGACACCCACAAGTTCGACATTGTGAAGGACTTCGTCTACTTGGGTTCCAGCATAAACAGCAACCACGTCAACCTGGATATCAAACGGAGAATAACTCTTGCCAACAGGTGCTACTTTGGGCTCGGTAGGAAATTGAGAAGTAGAGCCCTCTCTCGCCGGATAAAAATAACGCTCTACAAGTCACTCATCATGCCCGTCCTACTTTATGGTGCGGAAACATGGACCGATGAGAGAGTACTGGGAGCGTTCAAGAGACAGATTATCCGTAAAATCTTTGGCCCTATCTGCTTTGCTAACGAGTATCGAATCAGGATGAACCACAATCTGTATGTGTTATTTGACGACATTGACATAGTCAAGCACATCAAGATCCAGCGGCTTCGCTGGCTAGGTCATGTCGAACGAATGGATGAAAACACTCCAGCCAAGAAGGTGCTTGAATCGAAACTCGAAGGTGGACAGCGTAGAAGAGGGCGTCCAAATCTGCGTTGGAAAGACCAAGTTGAGGACTACCTGGCAACGCTTGGTATTTCTAACTGGCGTCAGCGCGCACAAAGCAGATCCGACTGGCGCGGCTTTATCTCAGCGGCCAAAACCGACCCACGGTTGTAAGGACCATTTAAGTAAAGTCTACAAATTGAGGGTTGTTGGATTTAACCGAAATGAAACTTATAATTTCTAGTTGATTTTGGTCTCCTGATTCTTGCTGCGCACTCAGTATTTACCTACCACGACGAAAATTGAGCCAACGTAGCAAAAAATGCCGTTTTTGGTATTTTATACCGCAATTTCTCGCACGATTTCGACATGCTACAGATGCAAACTTAATCACAAAATAAAATATCAACCACGCCCTACGGATATTTTGCAAAAAAAAATCTGTGCCCAGATATTAGTTTTTTCAAATAATCAAAAATAAATTTCTGTTACGTAAAAAGTGTTTCGAACGTAATTTAACATTTTAATTAATCTCTTACTTTTTTTGCTTAAAATATAGATTCGTGATGTTTTTTTGTCAAATTTTCAAAAAATGTTTCAAACTTTATCTTACTGAAATTGTTTATAATTATTATGAAACATTTGATTAAAATGCAGAGAAATATACGCAGCGATATACAATTTCATACAATTTCATATTGTAGTGGGGCTAGGTGCTAAAACATGCATTTAAAATACCAAAAACTATACACTTTTAACGAATTAACTGACTTTCAGTACATTTCAAGTGGGCATAGTATTTCAATGCAGATTGCGCTGCAATAATAAATTTTCGCATCCTATAATAACTTAACAGCAAAGGCATTGAAAAATATTTTTGGGGTCGGTTAACCTCAGATTTATGTGAAATCCTATATAAAACCGGTGTAAAATCAAAAAAACACGTATTTTTCACAAGGTACTCATTAGAGTGGTTCAAAAAAACGACTTTTTCAAAATTATCATGGGACCCCCCCTAAAAAGTTTAAGCACATTAAAAAATTAATTAACAAAAAAATTTGACCAAATCAAAAACGTTTACAGGTCGCGCATCGCAATTATTTGTTTTTAGCCCATTTAAAATCATTAGTAGATAGGTCTGAATAAAGTTGAATAACTTTTTTATTTTTGGTTGGATGTTGATTTTGGAATCTTGAACATAATTTACTACAGATTTCAACGGAATTATCAAAATTTCGATCCAAACATTAATAACTTATTCGCCGATTTTTACATATACTTTTCTTAGATAGTTCACACCCATTTTCGCCATCTTGCTATATATTTAAAATGTGTAGATAACTTCTCTTAAATATCCAATAAACATAAATAACATAAAAGGAAATTGAACACGTGGCATGCTTTATTGTAATTCAATTTTTAAGCCGTGAAATGTACGTTTTGGTAGTTATTTGCGTACTATATATATGCGTAAAAATATATGTTGGTATTATATGATACATTAAGGCGAATACATGTAAAATAATTAAAATATAAATTAATTTGTTTTTTATTAACGTTTTTACTGCTAAGTATGTCGATAAGCCTGGGACGATTATAAGTAACCCACCATCCAGGGAAGCCACCTTCAATTCCCAAAAAAAATACCATTTTCCCACGGAGTGAGAACAAAAATACCGCCTTAAATCCCATGGGAAACAAAATCCCAATTGAAGTGGAAAATACTATCTAAAATCCCAAAAACCCCAAATTAAAATATTATAAAACTTTGTCACCTAAGTTAAATCGTTAGATTATATATAAAAATACATTTAACGATATTATAATTTTATTAAAAAAATATAAGAATATTTACAAAATACCATCTTCATTATTATCATCAGTGTTATTATTTTTAAACCCATACATTTTATTTGTAAATAATTCAATATGTGTTTTATTTAACACTGCAACAAAACAATTTTTTGACTCTGGCAGTCGTTTCGCATGCATTATTGACGATAACATTTCAGTTGAAAGTCTATTTCTTGTTTTATTTTTATTTAAGCTAAATTGAGAAAATATCCTTTCCACATTTGCAGAAGAGTGCGGCAAACATGAAATAAATGAAATTAGTTTTCGCTTTTCAGGACACAGATATTTATTATTTTTATTTTTAGAATTTAAAATGGCTTGCCAAAATTTTGTAAAATTTAAATCATTGTTTTCTTTGTGTTGTTTAATTTTCTTAAATTCTAAATGAATTTTGTTAAAATTTTCATTGCTAATTATGTGCGGAACTAAACGAACTAATGGTATAATGCTATTATTTATTATATTTTTTGGATCTGAAACGGTTACTTCTTTTAATATATCCATAATAACTAATTTTATTTATTATAAACAATATATATATAAATATATAATTATAGATACTAAAAAATCATATGAAATTGCAATTAAATGATTTTTTTTTTATATTGGGAAAAATAAATCCCAAATCAATTGAATATCCCATGGGAAATCCCAATTCCCATTGCTATTGAGAAATCCCATTTTTGGGATGTATCCCAAAAGGTGGCTTCTATGGCACCATCGCATTAATTTTTTTTTTATTCTCTTGAATTTAATTCGTAACACAATTCCTTTTTACAATTACCATCATATAATTTTCAATTGCATTTTATTTTCTGTCAGTTGCTCCTACTGGTTTCTCCATATTAACTGGTCGTATATTATTTTCATATTCAATTTCAATTTAAACAAAATAGTTTTCGAAAATGAGTCTACGAACTTAGCATGTGTTTACATTTTTTTTTATTTCTGAACGAAAATATTTACAAAAAAACAAAAATAAATAAAAAATGAAAATTCAAAGCTCACTATTTTCATACATTTATTTTTAATGAAATATGAAATTAACATAAAAATATAAAAAAATAATTTCCACTATATTTATTTTAAACAAAAGTAAATACAGCCATAAAGAAAATATCACTGAACACCTTGTGACCATATTATCGGAAACAAATCGCAATCATGAGTTCTAACATTTATTAACAAAGAAACGAAAATCGTTGCTTTTATAATAATCAAATTGACCTAACTCTTGCGGACACGGACATTACTTGAACGCAAAAGGGTGTCACAACTGTTCGGACCTGCCTATCATTACTAAAATAAAATTACTAAAAGCAGGAATGTACCTGAAAGTAGGTACAACTGAAGGCAAAAATCATCAAAAATTAGTTTCGATATAACAACGAGATTAATGTTTTTCTCGTAGACATTTCATAAACCGTCTAAACAATTGAATACAAAAATCATTAAAAATTAGTTTCGATATAATAACGAGATAGATTTTTTTTTCTCGAAGCCACTTCGAGAATTGTTCGATACACTGGAGGCTCCGAGGAATATATAGTTTTATATATACAGGGTGGTGCGTTTCAGGATGCAAATATTTTGTGCACTGATTCCTTGGTTCATTTCATGAAAAAAAAGGTTACAAAGATAGGGTGTATGTGGATCACCCTATTATATATAGGGTGTTTTCAAAATTTATTTTATAAAAGCATATAGAAATTAGTTTTTAATTGTATCTTTTACAATTTATATCTTAGTCGAATCAGAATTATTAAAAAAATAATAACATTGACATTTTGTATAGACCCTTAGGATTATCATCATGAAATTAAAAAAAAAAGTTGTTTTTTAAAAAACTTTTTTTCATAATTTAGTTTTTGTTTAAATTTTTAGGTGATATATTATTTTTTTTTATATTTGAATAAACTATGATGTAACAAACAAATTCTGTAAAAATCATTTTTATGTAACACTTACATATTTTATCGTGGATCACTTTTTGTTAGTTTAAATAACATTTCTATGGTAACAATTACATTACCTATAAAAATTACTCGACTATAAAATCGGTAAGAGTTACATAAAAATTTTGTAAGCTGATTTGTTTGATATATTATGGTTCATTCAATTAATGAAAAATAAAATATATGCTAACTATAATTCAAAGATAACCCTAATTAAAAAAAAAATGCTTAATGTTATTTTTTTTAATCTGATGGCTAAAATCTCTTATGTTTCAATACAAAATGTAAATATTTAAAAAACTCTAATAACTCCGGTCAATTATCTCTAAACTGAATGTAATCTTATTCATCGGAGATTTAAATTGTAGTACACCACATCTTTGTAACTTTTTTATTCATGAAATAAACCAAGGAATCAGCGCACAAAATATTTGCATCCTGTAGCGCATCACCCTGTATATATAAAACTATATATTACATAAAATCTTCCCAGGCTTATCGACATACTTAGCAGTAAAAACGTTAATAAAAATTTTTATAGTACGCAAATAACTACCAAAACGTTCATTTCACGGCTTAAAAATTAAATTACAATAAAGTATGCCACGTGTTCGTTTATTGGATATTTAAGAGAAGGTATCACAACATTTTAAATCTGTAGCATGATGGCGAAAATTGCATACAATAGTATACACAGAAAAAAGAAGATTCTCAACATTTATGTATTTGTACATTTATTTTATATATTTTGTCGAGTACTTCAACCAAGGACCAATGTCATCGTATTAATGTATTAATTCCATATATTTTATGTACATTTTCATACATTTTATGCACACAATCTCAACATTTATGTAATTTTACATTATTTAATATTATTTAAAAAAAATATTTGTTTCGTATTGCGGTGATGGTGTGGTGGTTCCGTACAGAGCTGTTATTTATTTATTTATTTATTTATTTATTTTATCTTACACTTTTTTTTACCTTTACACTATACCATATATTTTACCAACAGCAAGTTCTTCTCCTCCGACTCCATCGATTTCGTCTCTGCTTCTATAAAATAATTTCAGTTCTTACGCATTCGTTTTCTTAACATATATTAAATAAAATGCTTATTTGAATAAAAATGTTTACGAAATAAAACCAACGAATTGTATACACTTGTATATTTGACTGAACATATTCGATTTCAAATATTTTCGATTATATTTCGAATATCGATATTCGAATATTCGATTATATAGTTTGTTCAAAAACAAATATGTCTTATACACAAACCAACTACACAAGCCCTTCAGAAACCCCAAATCAGAAATTTGTATGTAAATAATACATAAAATATATGTATCTGGTTGTTAAATCAATGTCCTTAATATATTTGGATTCACCATTATTATGTACAATTCATAAATTTTAGAATTTATACATAAATATTATGCACAACATTTTTATGTTCTCTATACATAATATTTATGCACATTTTTTTCTGTGTATGTAAAAACCGGCGAATAAATTATTAATGGTTGGCTCGAAATTTTGATAATTTCGTTTTAATCTGTAGTGAATTATGTTCAAGATTCCAAAATGTCATCAAAATCCAACCAAAAAAAGAAAAGTTATTCAACTTTAATCAGATTTACCTACTAATGATTTTAAATGGGCTAAAAACAGAATTTCGCGATGCGCGACCTCTAAACGTTTTTCGATTTGGCCAAAATTTTTTGTGAATTTCTTTTTTAATGTGCTTAAACTTTTTAGGGGGGGCCCCGTAGGAATTTCGAAAAAGTCGTTTTTTTAACCACCCTAGTACTCATATTGAAATCGTTTTTCCTAGACATAAAGAAAAAACCTCAACGGGAATTCTTTTTTGATAGAAAGCTAACGAAACATATTCTATATTCGTTATATACGATTTCAGGGGACATCGTACCAAAATCGAGCACTGAATTTAAAATATTAGTTTTATGATACATTATATGAGCAAATTCAGAAAACTTTTAACCTTAATGATATTGACATACTTAGTAGAAATTTTGGTAGGGCCATGCTCATGAACTGATCATGTCATTATTTGAGATGGTCGGCCAATTGTTGTATTTCAAAAGTCCTTTGCTTTGGCGTGTAGCCAAATGTCGCAACTAGAGAGTAACGATTTTCGAGAAATAGCTTTTCCCGGGAAACGGGAAATGCAAAATTATATTTCCCGGGAATACCGGGAATCCCGGGAAATTTTATTAAATTTTGAAATATAATAAATATGTGAAAATTTATTAAAAAGTAAATTTATAGTATTTATATAGTATTTATATTATTTCACTACATATTATATAATATAAAAAAGTATAATAATTTATACAGTCAAAATAATTTCACATATTATTTTTCAATATTTTTTTTCCTAAAATGCTTGATAATTCGTTAAATACATGAAAAATTTGGTATAAATGTATTACGTAAAATTATAATAACAACAAAATTACAAATATTTCGTTTAAATTACGTAACTTTCGTTATTTTATTATAATTTTTTTTACGAAAGTAAATTTTGAATATATATATGTATAATTTTACGAAACATTCGTGTTTTTATAAACAATTAGCCCTTGTATTTTTCGGTGACAACGATATCGGCTACAATTCGTTTGAATTTCGTTGAATATCGTGTGACTACAATCTTTGATTCATGTATCAAACGAAACGATGAGTACGCTCGATTTGAGGTTTTTTGTTGCCAACATATAAATCATACGACAAATAAAAAAAAATGAAATTTTTGTACATCAAAAATAGTTGGAAAAACCAAAATATTGTACAATCGTTCGATTCAAATAACGAAACGAACGAAACGTTTGAGATACCTTATATCAGTTTTAGACGAAGGGGACTGGAAACAAATCGTTGTCACTCGATAATAAAAAGATTAGTAAAAACAGAAAAACGTTTGCGTCAAACAGCAACTCCGAGATGCATCTTTTTTTTGTTTTGGTATCGGGGTCGCAAGCACATATGTAGTTATAAAATACAAATAGTTTAAATTTGTGTTATGTGTGAGTTTTGTTTGTGTCAAAAGTGCCAAATCAGTGTATTTTATCTCCTTCCCAATTTCATTTTTCTTTATATATCTTGATTCACTTATTTAAGATATCGACACTTCCGATTCCAATATATCTATGGGAACAGGGAAAAAAATTGATTTTCGGCGTTTTGGTTTCACATATTTATTGTTTAGAAATTTTGTTGAAGTTTTAGTTTTGGTTTTACATACCTCATTTTGTTACTCATAAGTATCGACCGACATTTGGCTAATTCAAAGTAGATCGCTTCCAATAATTTCAATTCATTTATTTGTGTAGGTAATTTAATCGATTTTGCTTTCATTGAAACCTTTTATTGATATGTTTGAAGCTATAAAGTTACTAAGAGCCCGACATAAATTTTATATATAACCATTTTTAGTTACAATTGTCTCAATTTGGTTACTTGAGACATTTTTTTAAACAGCATTTATTGTACCATCTAATCTATATTCAAATTTGACGACATCATAAAACGACGACATCATAAAACATATCGGATTACTAGTTTTTGATTATTTTAAAGTAGTCGTGAAAATAATCAAAAATGTACTAAGAATCACATTACTTTTTGATTATTTCTAATCGTTATCAAAATTTTTGATTACGACTACTAAGAATCGTAATCAAAATTTTTGATTACGATTCTTTAGTAATCGTAATCAAAAGTAATCGTAATCCAGCTCTGCGTTGAATTGCCATTTCAATCAAATACATTGTTTTTTATTTATATTTTTATACATTTTTTTAATTAACAAGTACTCAAAAGAAGGTCGACTTCACTCTAATGCAGTTAAGATGACAACTCTTCACTTTAACTTCCAACTTAGTAATCCTTTAAATTCTAACTTAAACTATTATATAAAGGTATGTTCCAAATCTACATGTTCCGGCAGAGTGCAAATTCCACTCAACGCATTTACTTCCGTAAAGACGCCGCCAGCCAATCACGCTGCCGCTGGTTTGACCCAGCTTCGCCAATACTGTTGGCTGACAATGCCCTACATTGTACTTTACTGCAACTTCACGATAACTGCATGAGGTAGTCATCGCGGAAGTAGATCACGGTACGTTTATCATATCAACGTATAGTGATTTAGAGAAACGCACTATGTTGACTTACAACACTATGACGAGACCCAAACGAGGAAACAAATCGGGAGCACGATGCCCTTGTAACGCAGTGTCCTGATCATGTACTCAACTAAGGCCACGATCATGCAATGATCGGGTAATTCCTCATTTCATTATTTACCCGACCATTGACTTGCTAGAGCCTGAGCAAAAAAATGTGTTCCTTATATAAGCCATACAATTACCCGATGAAAAAAAAATACAATATTCACTTTAATAGTTCAATTTAATAATTAATAAAATATACAAAAGAACATGTCATCAACAAGTACCGAGTTATATACAAAGAAATAATAAGATTCATTTTTTTACATATAAAAATTACTATATAATATATCTATCTAACGATTGCGTTGTCACGCTGACAGAAAGCTAGAAATTCGATGGCGATGTCTTTGCCACGCATAACTTGACCGCTAGCGGGCCAGTGCAACGTTGTAGCAGCTGTTGCTAGAACGCGAGCAGCTACGTGATGTATCATCTCCAAAAACATTGTCGGTAACTAACTCAGAAGGACACCGTTGAATCTAAAATTGCTCGTGTTTAGGACGCCCTTCCGGCGGACTGGACGATGCAGGCAGGACACATCGGTGTTGGATGCATGGCTCAATTTGACTCGTTTTGAGTGCTTTAATCGCTTCAAAGCGTCTGATATAGATTTTTTATGTTTTAGAATTTACATACATTTAATTCAAACATTGGTTATGTGGATTTGAAATTGAAGCATTAACATTAACGGAGTAGGTGTGGTGCAAATTATCCACGAAAAGTTTCAGTATTCTGTGTTTACTTAAATCTGTTAAATTTCACTTCCAAATAGCCATTGTTTTCGATAGCAATGCCAGCAAACAGTATAATACTTACTCTTTTATTCTGTTTTTTAATCAATGCCAAGCATGCTAAGAACGTGTTTCTTCAGACGCAGCGACCTGTGTTACTTTTTCCGCATTTTATAAAATGTTGTTGGAAGAACCATGTGGTTAGTTGTTGTTCTTTTGCTGCAAAATGAATCTAATTTAGATAATTATTAATTTGTAGTTTTGTTTATTACATATCTTTAGCAAACAGTAGTGCCTCCGTGGTTAGTGGACTATGGACTATGAGCCGAAAAGTCCAATATCCCAGGTTAAAATCTGAGGTTAAAATTTGAAACATAAAATATGTTTTACTCTACCGCGCTACATTGCCAAACACCAAAAGTAATTATTACCTTGTAAACGGCTCTCACTGCGTCGTTCGAATAAAAATTAAATTGTAGGTTCCGACGTACAAATAGTGAGAGAGAGACTAGGATCTTTGACGATCTTGGGTCAAACTATTTTAATTAAACACAATTACGGAAGATCCATTTGAATTATAAAAGACTTAATTTGGTACGCCGTTTGTAACACCCAGAAGGAAGCATCTCCGGTATGGAAAAGTATATATATTCTTGATCAGCATGACCTCCTGAGTCGATTTAGCGATGTCCGTCTGTCCGTCTGTCTGTCCGTCTGTCTGTCCGTCTGTCTGTCTGTCTGTCCGTCTGTCTGTCCGTCTGTCTGTTGAAATCCCTAAGACTTTTAAAAATGAAGAGCTAGATAAATGAAACTTATAACTTAGATTACTAATATACCTACGCTGAATAAAAATTAAATTGTAGGTTCCGACGTACAAATAGTGAGAGAGAGACTAGGATCTTTGACGATCTTGGGTCAAACTATTTTAATTAAACACAATTACGGAAGATCCATTTGAATTATAAAAGACTTAATTTGGTACGCCGTTTGTAACACCCAGAAGGAAGCATCTCCGGTATGGAAAAGTATATATATTCTTGATCAGCATGACCTCCTGAGTCGATTTAGCGATGTCCGTCTGTCCGTCTGTCTGTCTGTCCGTCTGTCTGTCTGTCTGTCTGTCCGTCTGTCCGTCTGTCTGTTGAAATCCCTAAGACTTTTAAAAATGAAGAGCTAGATAAATGAAACTTATAACTTAGATTACTAATATACCTACGCTGTATGTGCGAAAAAATTGGCGAGATCGGTCCATTGTGACCTATGATCCGATGTTCAAATACCTCATATAAAATGTACATATAAAGATCAATTTTTATGTATACGTGCTTAGGTAAACTTTTTTGGTCAAATATATATTGACATCATGCTCAAATACATGATAATAATGTTTTCCGGCGAAAAGACTTGTGGTTCACAAAAAAAAAATCGAAATTCGGTACACCTACCCATTTGTAAATATGGGTATCAAATGAATGGAAATTCTTCAGCGATTGAATGTTTGTAGTTATTTTCAGGATTCGTATACCTTGGTGATCTATATATCACTTTGAGTGGTAACCACACATATGTGTAGGGTATTTATAGTCGGCTTAGACCGACTATAATTTTGATAATCCTAACTATCATAATTACACCTACTTTAAAATTTCCCATGTGATCTTACCTTCCCAACTGGTTTTTTTTTTTTTTTGTGAACCACAAGTCGTTTGCGAGAAAACATTATTTACATGTATTTGAGCATAAAGTCAATATAATACATATTTGACCAAAAAGTTTACCTAAGCACATATACAGTAAAATTGATCTGTAGATTTATGTAAATTTTATATGAGTTATTTGAATAGAAATGGTCAGATCACAGGTCACAATGGACCGATCTCGTCAATTCGCACTTACAGCGTAGGCATATAAGTAATCTAAATTATGAGTCTCATTTATGTAACTCTTCGATTTTTTAAGTAGTAGAGATTTCAACAGACAGTAGAGGGACATACGGACAGACAGACGGACATCTCTCATCGACTCAGGGGGTCATGCTGATCAAGAATATATTTACTTTTCCCTACTGGAGATGCTTCCTTCAGGGTGTTACAAACGGCGTACCCAACTGATAACTGGGATTGAAACACGTCATCAAAAATAATTTCATTTCAGAGTACATCTTGCTGAAAGCAATGCCACCTGACCTAGTTCATCAGCGAAAATGTTTCAAGTCGTTGTAAAATTTTACCGCCGAAGGCTTGATAAAGGCGATGCCGATGTATAACAAGAATACTGCATTAATTTTAAAATAAATAAAAATACATTTGATTCCATTTATTTCAATTAAAATTACTCCGCGAATTCTAATGGATTACATTTTCCCAGTATTCCACTACTATCTTCATATGTGTAAGATGTTTAATTGATGTTTGCTATACGTAATCGTAAATTAGGAAGATTGTTGCCAGCAATATATGTCGGATGTTTGTCTAAATAATTTGCCAGTTGATATCACACATCTTTGTTTTCTTAGTGTAGGAATAACAAATAATCTCTGCCAAGGTTCATCTTAGCCGTTGTGAAAACTATTATTATTAAAAAAAAATAAACTTTTGTATTGGAAAAAAGTGAAATGTGAATCAATGAAAATTTTTGCTGACGTCAACAACAGCTGTTTACTTACAAGCAACGACAGAGTTTACTGCAGTTAGAAAAAATACTTTAAATACTACTAACAATGTACTATTTAAAATTAAACGTTCGTGGAAACTGATTTTCGGTTTGCAAATTTTGAAAAGCTATGTCCCGGCGGTTCAAAATTGACGAACAAAAAAAGTATTCCAACGAATATATTTGAAAATAGTATTTGAAATTTAAAAAAAATTGTAATTTGTCGCCTGAGAATTAGTTTGTTACATATGTAATTTTTTTCATTGGTGAATTGACCTTGGAATTCGATTTATATATCCACTTTCCAATTTCGTTACCGTTTTTCAATAAGTCATATCCGTAAATTCTTAATAAGTTTAATAAAAAAATGGCATGAAAAGGAAGATTTTCAGAACATGAATGTGAAAAATTTTAATCATATTTATAAAACAGAATAAATGGTGTATAAAGCAAGTTAACTTTCAGCGGACGACTTGTCGATCAAAACGAAAAATTTTACTGTTTCAGAAAGTATTTATTAGTTTCAATATATTGAACTAGAAGTTAATCGAACGATGTGTTTGTTATAAAGAGTATTCATTTAAAATATTTGTTCACTGTAACATTTGAAATAAAAACAATATAGTATACCTTTCTTTACAAACATAATAGAAATGTAGAGCATTTTTTATTTCAATTAAATATAATAAATTATTTTTATTTTTCTTACGAAATAATGAATAAATTATTTTATATGTTTATTCAGAATAAAAAGCTCCATTTGTTTATTCATTATTTTTTTAGTTTTTTATTCAAAAATAAAGAATAAATTTGGTTTGTATGAAAAGCATTTCAAATTTATTTGCAATTTTTATTTAAAATAAATATATATTAACAAATGTTCAAAATGTTTGTTTTTTTTAATAAAGATTGAAAAACTATTGAATACAATCTTGGTTGAATTGTTATTTGAATAAAAAATTATTTCGCAATTGTTGAAGGCTCTGAATGCAGCTTTAATACCTTAACACAAAATAAAAACGTACTATAAGTTGTATTGAATACGAACTAATGCACACTGCACGAACTAGTGGAAGTGACAGAAGTTACATATGATTTATGATGTCAATAAATAAAAAACTATATTTAATATCGTAAGTGTCTTTTTAATTTAATTTATTTTAAATAACTTTAAATATATATTATTTTAGCTTAATATTCAACCAAGAAGCAACCGAAACAGTAGCTGGTGCAGCAGGACAACCGCAGCAACAGAAAACTAAACGCAAACAAAAGGCCAAAAGTCCAATAAACCCTACAAAAACACCAATTGGATATTCAAGTGCCCCGTCCCAAATAAATGAGCCAAGAACAGTGTCAAACATCGGATGATTGTGGTGGTACTAATGGTGGCGACGGTGTCAATGGACAATGTAACAAACTAGCAGGCTCACGTTCGCTTGTTAAATACAATACCAACAAATGGAGGAACATTTGAGAGATTTGGCACATCTGCGTTGCAGACAAGTGAGAAGTCACGCGTCGAACGCCTGGAGAAAATGACAAAACAACAACTAATCGAGGAATATCTACAAACGTCCAAAT
The DNA here is from genome assembly GCA_951804985.1 of Dryomyza anilis. Classification (NCBI taxonomy): domain Eukaryota; kingdom Metazoa; phylum Arthropoda; class Insecta; order Diptera; family Dryomyzidae; genus Dryomyza; species Dryomyza anilis. The sequence continues at coordinate 51,123,234 of OX638135.1, forward strand.
AATACGTCCAAATAATATTTTTGAACTAAACGATAATGCAGCACCTAATCAAAGGCGTTGTCGCAGTGGAAGATGAATTACTAGACAATCATCTACTGAATGCTGCGACTGCACAGCAAAGTCAAACAGTTATTGCTACTGCAGCTGTTGTTACTGAAGCAAATGTAGTTGCAGTAACAACAATAACCGAATCAACGTCATCTTTAGTCGGATGGGGTGGCCAGCCAACGTCCGGTTTACAGCGGCTTGATAAATTTGAGTTTCCGAATTTAGACTGATTAAATTTAGACTGATATTAATTTGTCTGTGTGATTTCATCTTGTTTCGCGTAGTAAAATATTGGTTATGTTTGAACGTAGTAATAAATATTTCTAATATTACAAAATAAATTACATTTCACTATATTATTACTTTGTATTATTTTTAAATTGCATATATTCTTGTTCTATTAAAAATAGTATGTATATGCTCCTGATGCTTATTGTAAAGCCTGAATCACACGATTGAATAAACAACCAACTTTTGAATAAATTTTTAAATAATTGTAATATCAATCGTGTGATTGGAAAATTCGGCAAACACACGATTGATATTTAAATTGTTTTGAAAATTGATTCAAAAGTTGATTGCTTATTCAATCGTGTGATTCAGGCTTTACTCTACATATATTTAAATATGCTATATAAAAAAGGATCTTTACATTTTTAACATAATATCCTGCATTTGATAAACTAATTATTTACATTCTATCATTTTATAACATTAGTTAAATATTTGGAAAATTAAAACTTATACATTAAATTTAAGATAAGAATAAGAAAGGTATGGTGTATGATGTAAAGTGACCGTTAATTGTAAATACTTAATAAAAATATGTTCTTAATAATGGTAAAATATTATTAATGACGAAAAACCCTTATATTTTATTATAAACGAGAAGCTACGTTTATAAAAAAATATTTAGGGTTTTTCGTCACTAAATCCCGTTCATTATGCGATACAAACAAATTTCCTATTGAGGAACAACTAATGTTGCTATGATCGGGTCCATTGACTGTTTAGATAATGTAAACCATGGTATGGTTAGCAAGATAATGGCGTGACAAGGCAATGATCATATTTGCTCTAATAGGGGTTACCCGTTGAAAACCCGATCATTTCCCGATGGCGCATCGGGCAAATTTCCACTAGGGTAAAGCAATGAATAAAAATGGTTTCTACACACAAAGAAATAAACTGTCGTTTTAGGCTGTTTTTTTTTAACAGTTTTCACTGCTGAAATGGAGCCCACAGTAAGTTGCTGTTAAAAAAAGGGTTAGAACGACAGTATAAAATTATAGTTTAGCATAAATGTCAAATATACAGCTAGCAGTTAATACTGTTGATCCGACAGTTGCTGTGGTTTATTCCATATAGACAGTTATTTACTGTCGTTTTAACAGTTCATACTTTTGATATTTTAAAAATGCATATTTTTATCAATTTTTTTATTTTAAAGTAAAAACAAGGTAATTATGGACAGTTCTATTTATACCTTACACCTATGAGGTACAGGGTATATTAACTTTGTGCATATATTGTAACGCCCCTTAGAAGGCGTGTTGATCAGCATCACTACCCGAGTACGTTTAGCTATGTCCGTCTGTCCGACTGTCCGAAAACATAGTAACTTGAGAAATACTGATCAGAATGCGATGAAATTTCTTTTTAATATGTTTTAGCCAAAAGTAGGAACTGACTTTGAAAATGAGCCAAATAGGTCAACGCCCACCTCCCATACAAGTAACTTTTATGTAACTCTTTAGAAACTAATAACTCTTTAGAAACTAATAACTCAAGATATAGTTATAAAATTACAAACGTATTGTCAGAACTCACATAAAAATATATGGTCTTAAAATGGGCGTGATCCGCTCATATTTTTATTACATCATATCCCGGATTTTCATAGTGAAAGTTTTAGCCGTAAATTATTAAAATCAAATCTATGAAATATAAGCCTTACAAAATTTTAAACATAGGCATTATTTTTATAATTTGTTTTTATTAGTTTTTTTTTTCACTTTTATATCAATTTTTTAAATTAAGGGGATATAAGACGTAAATTTCTGATATGTGAATAATATTCTGAGGATAATATTCTGTGAATAATATTTTGAGGCGCGGTTCGCCTACTTTTATTTTTATAATTTGATTTAATTAGTTTTTTTTATACTTTTATATCAATTTTTTAAATTAAGGGGATTTAAGACGTAAATTTCTGATATGTGAATAATATATTGAGGGTCGGGGGTTCATCATAATTAAGAACTTTAAAATTAAGGTATAGAATTAAATATCCCACATTAATAACCCCACCAAAGGTGTAGAGTAATCCATAGTCGGGCCCGACCGACTATAAAAGTCCGTCCCATGTGACCTAACTTCCCCAACTCAGTTTTATTTAAAGATAACACTACTTAATATGATTTTTATTATAGATAATTTTAATATTTTTGGCTGAGTTTTCGCTTGTTTCAGCTCCCTTTCATTTTGATCGCCCTATTATTTTGTATCTTCAACTGATTCATTATACCCTACACTAAGAGTGAAAGGGTATATTCAGTTTGGTACGCCGTTTGTAACACCCAGAAGGAAGCATCTCCGGTATGGAAAAGTATATATATTCTTGATCAACATGACCTCCTGAGTCGATTTAGCGATGTCCGTCTGTCCGTCTGTCTGTTGAAATCCCTACTACTTTTAAAATTGAAGAGCTAGATAAATGAAACTTATAACTTAGATTACTAATATACCTACGCTGTATGTGCGATTGGGGAGATCGGTCTATTTTGACCAATGATCCGACCACTTATGTTCAAATACCTCATATAAAATGTACATATAAAGATCAATTTTTATGTATACGTGCTTAGGTAAACTTTTTTGGTCAAATATATATTGACATCATGCTCAAATACATGATAATAAAGTTTTCCGGCGAAAAGACTTGTGGTTCACAAAAAAAAAATCGAAATTCGGTACACCTACCCATTTGTAAATATGGAAATTCTTCAGCGATTGAATGTTTGTAGTTATTTTCAGGATTCGTATACCCTGGTGACCTATATATCACTTTGAATGGTAACCACACATATGTGAAGGGTATTTATAGCGGCTTAGACCGACTATAATTTTGATAATCCTAACTATCATAATTACACCTACTTTAAAATTTTCCATGTGATCTAACCTTCCCAACTGGTTTTATTTTGTTTCTTGCACACAGAAAAAAAGTTCATACTATTTATGAATTTGTTCATCAATTTTATGAATTTTTCATTGTTACTCAACCAATGACCAAATTCATCGAATTTATGAATCGTTCAGAAAACCGTAATAAAAAAATTCATAATATTGATGAACGCGTTCATAATATTTATGAAAAAATGCATGATATTTATGAACTATTAAACTATTTAAAAATAAAAATAAACTATTTTTTCTTTATTATTTTATTTTATTTTATTATATTATATAATTTTTTATTTCATTTTAATATTTTTTTTTTTTTTTTAAATAAAATGTATTTTATATCTAATCTACTTTTGCTGTTGCTGCCTATTGCTGCTGTTTGTTGTTGAGCGATGTTAAGTACGTACGGCGCACGTTTCTTTGGAGTTGTAAACAACAAATTAAACGATTCGGTCTTTTGCATGAAATGACATAGGAATAATAAAAATTAATAATTGTATATGCTATGATCGACTATCGACGCGTAACGACGAGTTGTGCAAATAATCAATGCCCATCATGCGGCATGACGCGTCAGTAATATAAAACCAGTTGGGAAGGTTAGATCACATGGCAAATTTTAAAGTAGGTGTTATTAAGATAGTTAGAATTATCAAAATTATAGTCGGTCTAAGCCGACTATAAATACCCTACACATATGTGTGATTACCAGTCAAAGTGGTATATAGGTCACAAGGGTATACGAATCCTGAAAATAACTACAAACTTTCAATCGCTGAAGAATTTCCATTCATTTGATACCCATATTTAAAAATGGGTAGGTGTACCGAATTTCGTGTTTTTTTGTAACCACAAGTCGTTTCGCCGGAAAACAATATTTTCATGTATTTGAGCATGAGTCAATATATATTTGACCAAAAAAGTTAACCTAAGCACGTATACAGTAATATTGATCTGTAGATATTCATTTTATATGAGGTATTTGAACATAACTAGTCGGTTCTCAGGTCACAATAGACCGATCATTTTCTTGTTCAGACAGCTTAGATATAAAAGTAATCTAAATCTAAAGTTTCATTGTTCTATCTCTTCTACTTTTTCTGTAATCGTGATTTCAACAGACAGACAGAGGGACAGACAGACGGACATCGTTAAATCGACTCAGGTCATGCTGATCAAGAATATATATACTTTTCCATACCGGAGATGCTTCCTTCTGGGTGTTACAAACGGCGTACCAAACTAATATACCCTTTCACTTTTAGTGTAGGGTATAAATATCAATTTATAGAATTCTCAACATTGCTGCAGTTGCACACATACACAAATACTCAAATGCCTACCCATCTACTGTGTGTTGTATTTTCTATGCTCCGTTTTGTGGACTGGTCTTTTATTTTTAAGTATCGCCTTTATGCTCGGCTGAATTGAACGTGACGTGGAGGTTGCAATTATGAACGCGTTTATTATATCAATTTCGCTCAAATTGTGCGATTCGTATATACGAAGAATAGTTCATAAATGGAATGAATTTTTCCATATATATTATGAACGATGTCGCAATTAACGGCGCTCATTCCATACTAAAAAATAAATAAACCAGGCCACCAAAAGGAGAATAGAAAATACAACACAAAATAGGTAGGTATTTGAGTATGTGGTTATGATCGTGCAACTGCAACTTTTGACTATTCTATAAATAGACATTTTTATTTTACTGACGAGTCATGCCGCATGACGCGCAGTGATTATTTTGAAAACTCGTCGCGACGCGTCGATAGTATGTGCGTGAAGTTAAAAACTTTTCTCAACAACTTTTTCAATTCCACTTTGACAGCTTGACACAAATATCACAGAAATTGAAGGATTTGGAGGAATTCTGGACAAAAGAGGAGGATACTCAGGGTAAACTGTATATGGATCGAAAGGTAAACTCAATACCTACTCGATGAAAGCACTGTCATCTATATATAGTATTTATTTTAGCCGTTAGATGCAGTTTAAACTGGCCAAAATGAGTGGCCTTGCAGCTAATAGTTGTTGTTGGCTACATCGCCTTCAAGGAGCATCTTAAAAAGAATTGGACTCAATTCAGGATTAAATTATCTATCAGGCAGTGCAAACATTTTAATTTTTTCGCGTCCAGTTTCGCCACAAATCAACGAATCCTAAGCCATTTATTTTTAAGGCTGACTTATAAAAGACTTCTCAAGGGCTGTTGGGTAGTTCTCGTCCAAAAAACATAATTTCTGGTAAGCAGTCTAGTCCTAATTTTAACGATCTTTCCAAAAATATATCTTTTTTTTTATTCTACATTCACCCGTTCAAAAAAGGAAGACGTAATCGATGGACGTACAATGCTGAAAATGCTTGTTCGAAACCATTTAAGAAGTTGTTGGACAAAATTTGTGCAAGAATCATTTATCTTTGTAAGCAGTTTAATTTGAATTCAAATTACGTTTCCAAAACAGTAAGGACCATCCGTTCCAAAAAGGCAGATGCCTCCGATGGACGAACCATGTTGGAAACCATTTCTGGAGTTGTTGACCATCATTTGTTGACCACACTTGGTAAGCACTTTAATTATATTTCAAATGACCTTTCCAAAAATGTACTTTTTATATTTTTTGACCATCCGTTCCAATAAGGGAGATGCCTTTGATGAACGTACCATGATAAAAATGGTTGTTGAAAAATAGATCAGGAGTATTTGGACATTGGTTGTTGAAAAATAGATCAGGAGTATTTGGACATTATTTGTCTAGAAATCATTTATCTTGGTAAGCAGTTTAATTCTAAATCAAATTACCTTTTCAAAACAGTAATTATAATTCAACATTATAGTTCAACAACTCCGAAAATAGTTTCCAACAACCATTTTCATTATGGTACGTCTATCGAAGGCATCTCCCTTTTTGGAACGGATGGTCCTAGAAAAATTATAATTACTGTTTTGGAAAGACAATTTTAATTAGAATAAGATAAATGATTGCTGGACAAATTATGTCCATCAACTCCATCAATGATTTCTAACAACCAATTTCATCATGGTACGTCCATCGAAGGGATCTTTTTGGAACGGATAGCCCTAGAAAAATTATAATTACTGTTTTTGAAAGGTCATTTGAATTAAAATTTATATGTTTGTATACCTTTCTTTACAAACATAATAGAAATGTAGAGCATTTTTTATTTCAATTAAATATAATAACTAACGAATAAATTATTTTTATTTTTCTTACGAAATAATGAATAAATTATTTTATATGAAAAGCTCCATTTGTTTATTCATTATTTTTTTAGTTTTTTATTCAAAAATAAAGAATAAATTTGGTTTGTATGAAAAGCATTTCAAATTTATTTGCAATTTTTATTTAAAATAAATTTATATTAACAAATGTTCAAAATGTTTGTTTTTTTTAATAAAGATTGAAAAACTATTGAATACAATCTTGGTTGAATTGTTATTTGAATAAAAAATTATTTCGCAATTGTTGAAGGCTCTGAATGCAGCTTTAATACCTTAACAAAATAAAAAAGTACTACAAATTGTATTGAATACGAACTAATGCACACTGCACGCACTAGTGGAAGTGACAGAAGTTACATATGATTTATGATGTCAATAAATAAAAAACTATATTTAATATCGTAAGTGTCTTTTTAGTTTAATTTATTTTAAATAACTTTAAATATATATTATTTTAGCTTAATATTCAACCAAGAAGAAACCGAAACAGTAGCTGGTGCAGCAGCTACAAAAATGCCAAAAGTCCAATAAACCCTACAAAAACACCAATTAGATATTCAAGTGCCCCGTCCCAAATACATGAGCCAAGAACAGTGTCAAACATCGGATGATTGTGGCGGTACTAATGGTGGCGACGGTGTCAATGGACAATGTAACAAACTAGCAGGCTCACGTTCGCTTGTTAAATACAATTCCAACAAATGGAGGAACATTTGAGAGATTTGGCACATCTGCGTTGCAGACACCATCAGGACGATAATTACTATTATTCGCTTCCAGATGATGGGAAGGAATTTGAGACTAAATAAGTTGCCAATATCTATGAGAAGGCACGCATCGAACGCCTGGGGAAAATGACAAAACAACAACTGATCGAGAAATATCTACAAATCAAGGATCGCTACTCAACAGATCAGAGGACAAAGCTCAATTTCATTGGGAGCAGCGCATTTCTACAGAATTTTTGGAAAAAATACGCTGTGGAGAAAGTGCGAGAGATGTCATGCGAAAATGTTGATATTTAATTTATTTAAGTAAATTTAAAAAATAAAATAATTTTTTGTAGATTTACGTTGTCAACTATTGCGTTCTTCAGCCATAATTGCAGCCTCGTCGCCCTTTGGAGCAATGTATTGACAGCGCCTGCCAATCGACGTATGGATTCGTCGAGTGCGATAGCTCCAACTCGAGGTCATCTGCATCAAGCAATTCGTTGCTTCACATTGGCGAAAATAACAATTGTAATCATCCGCATCACATGTGCGACGTCGCAATGATTCTTGAGGACGTCCAAATAATATTTTTGAACTAAACGATAATGCAGCACCTAATCAAAGGCGTTGTCGCAGTGGAAGATGAATTACTAGACAATCATCTACTGAATGCTGCGACTGCACAGCAAAGTCAAACAGTTATTGCTACTGCAGCTGTTGTTACTGAAGCAAATGTAGTTGCAGTAACAACAATAACCGAATCAACGTCATCTTTAGTCGGATGGGATGGCCAGCCAACGTCCGGTTTACAGCGGCTTGATAAATTTGAGTTTCCGAATTTAGACTGATTAAATTTAGACTGATATTAATTTGTCTGTGTGATTTCATCTTGTTTCGCGTAGTAAAATATTGGTTATGTTTGAACTTAGTAATAAATATTTCTAATATTACAAAATAAATTACATTTCACTATATTATTACTTTGTATTATTTTTAAATTGCATATATTCTTGTTCGAATTAAAACTATAATTAAATGTACAATTTCAACATTTTTTACATAATTTCTATTAAAAATAGTATGTATATGCTCCTGATGCTTATTGTAAAGCCTGAATCACACGATTGAATAAACAACCAACTTTTGAATAAATTTTTAAATAATTGTAATATCAATCGTGTGATTGGAAAATTAGGCAAACACACGATTGATATTTAAATTGTTTTGAAAATTGATTCAAAAGTTGATTGCTTATTCAATCGTGTGATTCAGGCTTTACTCTACATATATTTAAATATGCTACATAAAAAAGGATCTTTACATTTTTAACATAATATCCTGCATCTGATAAACTAATTATTTACATACTATCATTTTATAACATTAGTTAAATATTTGGAAAATTAAAACTTATACATTAAATTTAAGATAAGAATAAGAAAGGTATGGTGTATGATGTAAAGTGACCGTTAATTGTAAATACTTAATAAAAATATGTTCTTAATAATGGTAAAATATTATTAATGACGAAAAATCCTAAATATTTTATTATAAACGAGAAGCTACGTTTATAAAAAAATATTTAGGGTTTTTCGTCACTAAATCCCGTTCATTATGCGATACAAACAAATTTCCTATTGAGGAACAACTAATGTTGCTATGATCGGGTCCATTGACTGTTTAGATAATGTATACCATGGTATGGTTAGCAAGATAATGGCGTGACAAGGCAATGATCATATTTGCTCTAATAGGGGTTACCCGTTGAAAACCCGATCATTTCCACTAGGGTAAAGCAATGAATAAAAATGGTTTCTACACACAAAGAAATAAACTGTCGTTTTAGGCTGTTTTTTTTTTAACAGTTTTCACTGCTGAAATGGAGCCCACAGTAAGTTGCTGTTAAAAAAAGGGTTAGAACGACAGTATAAAATTATAGTTTAGCATAAATGTCAAATATACAGCTAGCAGTTAATACTGTTGATCCGACAGTTGCTGTGGTTTATTCCATATAGACAGTTATTTACTGTCGTTTTAACAGTTCATACTTTTGATATTTTAAAAATGCATATTTTTTTCAATTTTTTTATTTTAAAGTAAAAACAAGGTAATTATGGACAGTTCTATTTATACCTTACACCTATGAGGTACAGGGTATATTAACTTTGTGCATATGTTGTAACGCCCCTTAGAAGGCGTGTTGATCAGCATCACTACCCGAGTACGTTTAGCCATGTCCGTCTGTCCGAAAACATAGTAAATTGAGAAATACTGATCAGAATGCGATGAAATTTCTTTTTAATATGTTTTAGCCAAAAGTAGGAACTGACTTTGAAAATGAGCCAAACTGGTCAACGCCCACCTCCCATACAAGTAACTTATATGTAACTCTTTAGAAACTAATAACTCTTTAGAAACTAATAACTCAAGATATAGTTATAAAATTACAAACGTATTGTCAGAACTCACATAAAAATATATGGTCTTAAAATGGGCGTGATCCGCTCATATTTTTATTACATCATTTCCCGGATTTTCATAGTGAAAGTTTTAGCCGTAAATTATTAAAATCAAATCTATGAAATATAAGCCTTACAAAATTTTAAACATAGGCATGGTCCGCCTATTTTATTTTTATAGTTTGTTTTTTTTTACACTTTTATATCAATTTTTTAAATTAAGGGGATATAAGAAGTAAATTTCTGATATGTGAATAATATTCTGAGGATAATATTCTGTGAATAATATTTCGAGGCGCGGTACTTTTATTTTTATAATTTGATTTTATTAGTTTTTTTATACTTTTATATCAATTTTTTAAATTAAGGGGATTTAAGACGTAAATTTCTGATATGTGAATAATATATTGAGGGTCGGGGGGTTCATCATAATTAATAACTTTAAAATTAAGGTATAGAACTAAATATCCCACATTAATATCCCCACCAAAGGTGTAGAGTAATCCATAGTCGGGCCCGACCGACTATAAAAGTCCGTCCCATGTGACCTAACTTCCCCAACTCAGTTTTATTTAAAGATAACACTACTTAATATGATTTTTATTATAGATAAGTTTTATATTTTTGGCTGAGTTTTCGCTTGTTTCAGCTCCCTATCATTTTGATCGGCCTATTATTTTTTATCTTCAACTGATTCATTTTATTTTGTTTCTTGCACACAGAAAAAAAGTTCATACTATTTATGAATTTGTTCCTCAATTTTATGAATTTTTCATTGTTACTCAACCAATGACCAAATTCATCGAATTTATGAATCGTTCAGAAAACCGTAATAAAAAAATTCATAATATTGATGAACGCATTCATAATATTTAAAAATGCATGATATTTATGAACTATTAAACTATTTAAAAATAAAAATAAACTATTTTTTCTTCATTATTTTATTTTATTATATTAAATATTTTTTTTATTTCATTTTAATATTTTAATATTTTTTTAATTACTTACATTTTATTTTATATCTAATCTACTTTTGCTGTTGCTGCCTATTGCTGCTGTTTGTTGTTGAGCGATGTTAAGTACCTACGGCGCACGTTTCATTGGAGTTGTAAACAACAAATTCGGTCTTTTGTATGAAATGACATAGGAATAATAAAAACTAAGAATTTTATATGCTATGATCGACTATCGACGCGTAACGACGAGTTGTGCAAATAATCAATGCCCATCATGCGGCATGACGCGTCAGTAATATAAAACCAGTTGGGAAGGTTAGATCACATGGCAAATTTTAAAGTAGGTGTTATTAAGATAGTTAGGATTATCAAAATTATAGTCGGTCTAAGCCGACTATAAATACCCTACACATATGTGTGGTTACCAGTCAAAGTGGTATATAGGTCACAAGGGTATACGAATCCTGAAAATAACTACAAACTTTCAATCGCTGAAGAATTTCCATTCATTTGATACCCATATTTAAAAATGGGTAGGTGTACCGAATTTCGATTTTTTTTTTGTAACCACAAGTCGTTTCGCCGGAAATCATTATTTTCATGTATTTGAGCATGAGTCAATATATATTTGACCAAAAAAAGTTAACCTAAGCACGTATACATAAAAATTGATCTTCATATGTACAATTTATATGAGGTATTTGAACATAAGTGGTCGGATCATAGGTCACAATGGACCGATCTCGCACATACAGCGTAGGTATATTAGTAATCTAAGTTATAAGTTTCATTTATCTAGCTCTTCAATTTTAAAAGTCTTAGGGATTTCAACAGACGGACAGACAGACAGACAGACAGACAGACAGACAGACAGACAGACGGACAGACAGACGGACATCGCTAAATCGACTCAGGAGGTCATGCTGATCAAGAATATATATACTTTTCCATACCGGAGATGCTTCCTCCTGGGTGTTACAAACGGCGTACCAAACTGAATATACCCTTTCACTCTTAGTGTAGGGTATAAAAACTATAATTACACTTTTGAAAAGGTTATATTAATTATAAATAAACTGCGTACTTATATAAGGCATAGCTGGACATATTATGCCTAACAACTACTCAAAAGTTTTTCAACAACAGTGTTCCTTCTTGAATGGCCAACGATGGTGTCTACTATTCTAAAAAAGCTAAAGCTAGTATAAAAAGTTATATATTTTTGGAAAGGGATTCAAATTTGAATTTAGAATGTTTACTTTAAAATATGATCCTTTGATGAGAACTCACCAACAACCCTTGAAAGTGGTTCTATCATTAACCTTCAAAAAAATATGCCAGAGGATTTACTGAATTGTGCCGGAACTAGAAGGAGTTCAAGAAAAATGACCAGATAGGCGAATACATTGCGAACTGAACCCAGCGATTTTTATGATGATCCTTGGAAACTTTATAGCCAACAACCATGTTTAGCTACATGTCCACTGCTTTTTGGCACTTTAAACTAGTTCTATCGGCTAAAGTAAATAATTCACATACATGTCAGTGATACTAATTTGCTATGAGTATCCTGGTCCTTTGTCGACAAATCCAGAGAATAATAAGAATTAATAATCTTAATTTTTGCCATTGTAATAATCGATAAAGATACGATTATTTCATTATTATTTAATGCTTTTGTAAAACTAATTAAAACCTTTTTGTTTGTATGCGCATTGCTGTGAAAATCCTTAAAATGAAAAATCCTCTATAGTTGTTGAAAGATATTATTGGATAAAAAAAAATAAAAAAATTATAATATATTAAAAGTTTTTGATTTTCTACAATTTCTACAGTTTGAAAAACTTTTCGTACTGATATTTTACCGGTCACATTTTAATTCCGGAACGGTAATCGTTCATTGCCATCATTTTGGTAACAGTTACGATATTTCATATAAAACAGTATGAAACGAATAAAAGTAAAGGTACAATACCTGCAAAAACCAATGGCGTACTTTTTCCTTAAACTCGCTTTATCCACAACAATGAAGTAAATCAAACGGTGTAAAAAAGTGCCAAATCAAATATTACATTTTAATGGTAAAAGTGAAAATAAAATATCATGTGATTTAAATTATTAACACGTGATGGAAAATATTTCTTTTCAGAGTTTACTTTGATGACAGCATCGCCGGTCGGACTTGGTTCTTCTGCGAAGAAATCTCAAGTCGTACGATTTTACCATCAAAGGATTTTTAATGACGATGGCGATGTATAACCAGGATACTGTTTTAATTCTAGAATAATTAAGTATACATTTGATTCATTTTCATTCAATTCAATAAAAATTACTCCGCGAATTCTAATGAAGTACCTTTTCCAAATATTCATCAACTATCTTCCTATTTGTAAGATGTTTAATTGATGGTTGCTATACATAATCGTAAATTTGAAAGATGGTTGTTAGCAATATTTATCGTATTTGCAGATGTTTGTCTCAAAGCCGATCTAAATAATTTGTAAATAACTTGATATTTAGGGCTGTGATATTTCTGGTAACCATCTTTGTTTTTTTAGTGTACACCAAATGATTGTACTATACACAAATAAAACAAGATGTTTATGAAAGTCTTGCTGCAACTATCTGTTTAAATTTACGCCTTGTAGCAAATATTCAAACAGCCCATAAGTTTCAATAAAGTTGCAGCAAAACTATTAATATTTTTTATATATGACATATATGCAGATAGCCACAACAGCAATGATAATTGAGATATTTACAGTTGACTGATAGCAAACATCCTGACATTTGCAACAAAAATCTTGAGTTATTTTGACATTTGACTTCCATAAAAAACGAAAATGACGTACTTTTTCCATACGTTCGATTTGTCACAACAATTATGTTAATCCGATAGTGTAAAAAAGTGTCATGATAAATATTACATTTTAAAGGTAAAAGTGAAAATAAAATTTTCTGGGATTGAAATTATCAAGACGTAATGGAAAATATTTTTTTTCAGAGTTTACTTTGTTGATAGCAGCACAGGCAAACTTGGCTATTCCGCGAAGAAGTCTCAAGTCGTTGTACAATTTTACCTTCGAAGGATTTATAAACGCGATTGTGATGTATAACCAGGATACTGTTTAAATTTTAGAATAAATAAAAATACATTTGATTCATATTATTTTAATTCAATAAAAATTACTCCGCGAATTCTAATGGAGTACCTTTTCCAAATATTCCACAACTATTTTCCTATTTGTAAGATGTTTAATTGATGGTTGCTATAAATAATCGTAAATTTCAAAGATGGTTGCCAGCAATGTTTATCGTATTTGTCAGATGTTTGTCTCAAAGCCGATCCAAATAATTTATAAATAACTTGATATTTAGGGCTGTGATATTTCTGGTAACCATTTATCGTATTTGTCAGATGTTTGAAAGACGTTTGTCTCAAAGCCGATCTAAATAATTTGTAAATAACTTGATATTTAGAGCTGTGATATTTCTGGTAACCATCTTTGTGTTCTTAGTGTAAAGTTCTTGATGATAAATTTTCTTCTGAGTATAATAATAAAAAAAAGAAAAACCTTAAATATTCCGAAAATATGGTTTAATAATGTTTCTTTGGATAGGTTTACAAAATATGGGCCAATAACTTTTGGACCGAGCTTTCATAAAGGTGGTCGCATATATTTGCAAATATCTAGCGTTATAAATAACACATATGATCAAATGTTATATCGAATGAAAGTTAATTGAATATCGAATAAACATTTCTTAGAACATTTTTAAATTGGTTCATTAGTTTAAGAGAACTCGAAAGAAGAACTTGAAAAAACATTTTTTTTCAACAAAAATTTAAGAAAAAATTCATTTAAAAAAATGGAAAAAAATCGAGAAAGTAAGATGATAACCAAATTTTAATTTTTAAAAATTAGTTGACACTCCTTCGAAGAAATTGAGCTATAAATGACAATAATATATGGGTAACATTTGAGGATAAAAAAAGTTATGTGAAAGCAATATAATTGAGTGCTATACAAATAGGCATAAAAATATAAAACAAAAAATGTAAGCTGATCACGATTATTTTTTGAGCACCTATTGATAGATAATTGCTTGTAATTAATTTAAAATTTAATACTTATCGAGATATGTGATCCAAAAAAGTAAACCCATATCTCGTAGTGAATGTAGTAGATTACGTTGACTAAATCGAATCATTTTCGAACTTCGAATTACTATTCTACTAAAATATATTGAAAATAAATTTCACATCATTCGGAATAGCAGTTTTAAAGTTATCGTGTATAGGCGGGCAGACAGACGGTCATATCTAAATCGACTCGGAAAGTGATGTTGACCAAGAAAATATATACTTTTTCATACCAGTCACGCCTACTAAGAGGCGCTAAACTTGTAACCCATGGGTATAACTTGTAACCCATAGGTATAGGGTATATAATATATTTTTTTTAGTTAATACCCAATTGCAATGCTTTCACATCATTTTTTTTGTTCTCAAAAATTTTCCATAGATTTCTTTAATTTTTACATCATTTTCTTTCAAAAATGTACAAGCTAATTTTGCAATATTACAAACTGTGCATCATCTTGCGTTTTCAATTTTTCGCCATTTTTTAAATGCATTTTTTAATAAAATTTACATTTTTCGAGTTCTTCTATAGAGTTTTCTTAAACCAGTAAACCAAGTCCAAACTATTGTAAGAAATGTCTATTGAATATTTAATTGCCTTTTATTCGATATAACAATTGTGTTTATGGGTTTTATTAAACGCGAGATATTCTACTAAAATATATTGAAAATAAATTTCACATCATTCGGAATAGCAGTTTTAAAGTTATCGTGTATAGGCGGGCAGACATACGGTCATATCTAAATCGACTCGGAAAGTGATGTTGACCAAGAAAATATATACTTTTTCATACTAGTCACGCCTACTAAGAGGCGCTAAACTTGTAACCCATGGGTAACTTGTAACCCATGGGTATAGGGTATATAACATATTTTTTTTAGTTAATACCCAATTGTAATGCTTTCACATCATTTTTTCTGTTCTCAAAAATTATCCATAGATTTCTTTTATTTTTACATCATTTTCTTTAAAAATGTACAAGCTAATTTTGCAATATTACAAACTGTGCACCATCTTGCGTTTTCAATTTTTCGCCATTTTTTAAATGCATTTTTTAATAAAATTTACATTTTTCGAGTTCTTCTATAGAGTTTTCTTAAACCAGTAAACCAAGTCTAAACTATTGTAAGAAATGTCTATTGAATATTTAATTGTCTTTCATTCGATATAACAATTGAGTTTATTGGTTTTATTAAACGCGAGATATTTACAAATATATGTGAACACCTTTTTGAAAGCTCAGTACAAAAGTTATTGCCCGAGATCTCGTAATCCTATCCGTAAATTTTTTTTTAATTCATATATTCAAATTCTGCGAGTCATTTCCAATAATACAAAAATAATGGAATTTACTGCGCAAACTTTGTTTCTCATTTTGTTGTGTAGTGTAATTTTTAAGGAGGATTTGGAGGAATATTTATACAAATCTTCTGTATCCTTTTCTTGAAAACGACCCATGCAGTTAATAAATTATCAGGTGATGATTATATATTATATTGATTTTACGATATTAAAACCATTTTCTGCATTTGCGTTTATATGGACTAAAATTTTTTGAAGTAATTTTGGTAAACCCTAAATATAAAATAGTTTTGCTAAAAACTGTTGTATGTTTATGACATTAAAAAGTATAATAAAATGTGCCGTTGAGAATCAAAAAGCCTTAGTCCATTTTTGGAAGAAAAAGTTAAACCAGGCCAGAATTCGTATTCTAGAGCTGGTATTACATATGTTGTATTTTTAAAATTTCAGAATTTAACATTTTTAACCACATTTTAATAAGTATGTTATTTGATATACATTAAAACATAGAAGTTTGCATCAAAATTTTCCAAAATGGATATATTGAAAATTGTGCCACACAATTATTATTGTCAGCTCAATTAAATGACACTTCGAGTTGATCTATTCAATTTTGAGACTTCTGTGAAATTTTCTTTCTGTTGGTTGCTATATTTTACCTGTAAGATATCGATATAACTCTATACTATTTTAAGAAAGGATTTTTTTCATGCAAGATAATATTTTTGACTGAAAATATTGGGCAAAGTCTAAACAAACTATATCTAAAATATTACATCATTTGTCATTTCTACTTCCTGAAATAAAACACCATTTGAACGGATTCTGCGGAATAAAAAAGCGTTTCTCTTTTTCGAATTTTATAAATTTAAATTTAATCTAAATTCATAATCTTTAAATATGTTGATATTACTGTTATTAATAATCCAAGCACATTCTGTTTTACTGTTTGAAATTTAATATAGTTTGAAAACAACAATTTTTTAATTTTTCACAATTTAGAGAGGCCTCTATGATTGAAATAATATAATAAAATTAGTGAATATTCAAAATACATAGGTAATAACTTCATACATATATACTGTCTAAAGACGACGTATACTCAAATACTTCAATCACGTAGCGATTCGTACCACTACAGAACTTTTATATGATTGCCATCGAATTACAATTGGTGATGGTGTTTTATATATATATCTGGAAATATTCTTGAAACTTTTTAAATTTTTCTTTTGTAGTATATTTGATTCTAAATTACACAAAAATTAAATTACACAAAAAATACACAATGAGATCAAAAATGCACTGTTTTTGTAGAATTACACAAAAAGTGGCAACACTGACACAACTACACTTCTTTACAAAGAGAACGATGTGAAAATCAGTTCTGCCTACTTTTGGTGGCCGATGTTGATTCCACCCGTTCCTGTTGTTGAAGCCCTGTTGTTAACTTCACGCATATCAAATAGCAGTGTTGCCAACTTTTCAAAAGCAAAACCCACCAAATCGAGGCAATAAATTCGTTTTTTAAGCAAAACCCACCGTTTTAATACATTTGTTCACAATGACAAATTACGTAAAAATATCACATTAATATAATAATGTATTGTTTTTTACTTGACAAACATGAACTGGCCATGAATATGTATTTCTTAACCCTTCTGTACAAATTGGGTCAAAATGACCCCTTTTTTCTGGAAAAGAACAATTTTAGGGATTTAAAAATATTTTTATTGAGTTATAAAATATGTATTTTTTGTTATTTTTTGTATTCATTTTTCTTTTAAGTAATTGAAGAAAATTAATTTAATAGCAGACAGTTGGTTTTTCATTGAATTTTAATTGCATTTACATTTAACTAGGAACTAGGAACTAGCAATAATTAAAAATTTAAGAACAACAAAATTTTTCGGATAAAACTGACTGCCATGTCTCGAAGTACTTATAAATCTCGAATAATTCTTAAACTCAATCCGAGAAAAAAAGTGATTCATTGTGGCATCGGTTCAAGTTTTTTCTGTTTCTCGATTATTCTTAATTTAATTCGAACATATTGTCATTGTAGAAGTCACCAACAACATTTGAAAATTTTAATAATAGGTTTACAAAAATACATTTGTATCCGACGGTTTCTAATCTATTAGACCACTGGTTCCCAACCGGTGGGTCGAGACCCCCAAGGGGGTCGCGAGTCCATTTTTAGGGGGTCGTCAAGGGATATTCAAATTAGATTTTTAAATAATTTAATTAAAAAAATTAAATTAAATAAAATTTTAAATTTATCAATATGAAACATTAAATTGTAAATATATTAATAATAGTAAAAACAAGACTTTTTATAATAGCGATTTCGGTCCCACATATACATTTTAAAAGCCTTCCGATTCCAAATATGGAATTGAAACCGGTTCCCATTTATGTTCCTCGTTATTAAATGATTTATTTATGTACTGTCGGCGTGCGAAAAAATATTTAAAAAATATTAAATTTCTTTGTTATTTCCATTTTATTTGTTACAAATTTCATAAGGAAAATCTCAATATCTGTTTCTAATTTCTTAATTCATTCAATTTAGATTTATTTCAAATTTAAAAATCTTGATTTTATTTGGAATTTTCTCAATTTTGAATAAAAAAATCTTAATTTTATTTAGAATTTTTGCAATATTAATTGTAAAATCCCAATTTCATTTGGAATAATCTCAATTTGAAATGAAATATTTCAATTTCATTTGTAATTTTCTCAATTTAAAACATAATGCTAAACACAATAATACGTCGCGAAATATATTTCCATACCAAATATGCAGTATATATTTCCCCATTTCGTTTAATTATACCCTACACTAAGAGTGAAAGGGTATATTCAGTTTGGTATGCCGTTTGTAACACCCAGAAGGAAGCATCTCCGGTATGGAAAAGTATATATATTCTTGATCAGCATGACCTCCTAAGTCGATTTAGCGATGTCCGTCTGTCCGTCTGTCTGTCCGTCTGTCTGTCCGTCTGTCTGTCCGTCTGTCTGTCCGTCTGTCTGTCTGTCCGTCTGTCTGTCCGTCTGTCTGTCTGTCCGTCTGTCTGTCCGTCTGTCTGTCCGTCTGTCCGTCTGTCCGTCTGTCTGTTGAAATCCCTACTACTTTTAAAATTGAAGAGCTAGATAAATGAAACTTATAACTTTGATTACTAATATACCTACGCTGTATTGGCGAGATCGGTTCATTGTGACCTATGATCCGACCACTTATGTTCAAATACCTCATATAAAATGTACATATAAAGATCAATTTTTATGTATACGTGCTTAGGTAAACTTTTTTGGTCAAATATATATTGACATCATGCTCAAGTACGTGATAATAATGTTTTCCGTCGAAAAGACCTGTGGTTCATTAAAAAAAAAATCGAAATTCGGTACACCTACCCATTTGTAAATATGGGTATCAAATGAATGAAAATTCTTCAGCGATTGAATGTTTGTAGTTATTTTCAGGATTCGTATACCCTGGTGACCTATATATCACTTTGAATGGTAACCACACATATGTGTAGGGTATTTATAGTCGGCTTAGACCGACTATAATTTTGATAATCCTAACTATCATAATTACACCTACTTTAAAATTTCCCATGTGATCTAACCTTCCCAACTGGTTTTTATTTTGTTATGTCAAATTTTAAGATATTGTCATAACGTGCTCAAGGTCCAGTCAGTACAAATTGGGTGTTTTGTACCAACAAATAAAACAACAAACAATTGGCAAAATGCATTGAGTGGCAGATCGTACAGCTGTTTCAGAGGCAGCCAACCCCCTTCATCAGCGATCTTTCTCTGCAGATTCTAAATTTCAAGTCGCTAAAGTTTTCCTTTTGCAATGAACACAATAAGAATTATGTACATTGAAGAAAGAACCAAAGAATGCAAAAACTGCATCAATTCAAGATTTTGCCAATGTTGTTGTTGTGTGCAGCAATTTGCAAAAACACTCAATTTGTACTGACTGGACCTTGAGCACGTTAAGACAATATCTTAAAATTATCAAGAGATCGTATACAAAAACAATTAATAGTTATGTAAGATTTTCAAAAGTTTCAGTCGCCTTGAAGAATTCGTTCAAGGCGGGTTTGTAAAACATTTTTTTACCCTATTAAGTCTGCCGAGTCAAATACACACCAGAAGTTTCCCCATAATGCGTATGTTTTTGCACCTAGCCCCACTACAATATTTCAGTATGAAAATGTATATAGCTGTGTGTATTTCTCTGCATTTTATTCAAATGTTCCCAGCAAGAACACTACCGGTCATGTGAGCAATAATAGTACTAGTAGCAAAACTGGAAGTTTTAGTAAGAGTTCTATAACGTTTTTAAGAGCGTCGGGACATAAATGACGGAAACTTTTGTGTGCGTGTGAATATTTATCTCTTTCTCACTCATCTACAATGAGATACAATTGAATATATGTTTGTCACTGTTCTTATGGTAATAAGTGACGGTTAAATTATTGGTAAATTTACGAAAAATATTACGTAACATAAATTGTTTTAATTTTGAGGTTAATTAAATAGTAAACTAACCAAAATTTCACCAAATAAAACCAAAAAAACACAAAAATTCTATAGTTTTCATTTTTATTGCGTTGAATGTAATGTTTGCTTTACAGATTTTCTATTAAAACGACTTTTGTTTGCCGTTGTTTTGCTTCCTTCCATGCATTTGTTTAATGCAGACTTATTCACTTTGATGATATCTAGAATGTAAATTGATAAATAAGCAATATATAAAAATACTCTTTTCAATATACTTTCTTTTAGTGTTTATCAATTGTTTATAATTTAAGTAAAATCTTTTTTCAAATCCTACTGTAGCGGCTGCTGTTGTAAACGTAATGAATAACCTACAAATAAAACATGGTGGCAAATCAACGCGCAAAAAATATTAGTTTTCATTACTAGTAAAATTACGGGTCATATATCCATCATTGATCCTGCAGGGATGTATTTCAAATAATTTATGTATGAGTGAGAAAATATAATATTGTCTTTGTGTTGGAGTTTCGGTAAGGCATGTCTTGCTGGGTTTCATAAACAAACTTTAAAATTTATTTAGAAAAAAAAAAATTCAATAAGATAAAGTTTGAAAATTTGACAACAAAACATCGCAAAACTATATTTTAAGATTTTTTGCAAAAAATAATATCTGAATTTTTTTTTTGCCAATTATCCGCAGGGCGTGGTTCATATTTTTTTTTTGTGATAGGGTTTCCATCTGTAGCATGTCGAAATCTTGCGAGAAATTGCGATATAAAGTACCAAAAACGGCCTTTTTTGCTACTTTGAATCAATTTTTTGCAAAATGTCGAAGTGGTGGGTAAATACTGATACGCAGCAAGAATCAGGAAACCAAAATCTACTAGAAATTATAAGTTTAATTTTGATGGAATTTAACAACCCTCAATTTGTAGAATATTGTAAACAAAAAATCTCTATTTTATAATATCAAGGGGGTCGCAGGAGACATATAGAGTTCAAAAGGGCGTCGCGACACCAAAAATGTTGGGAACCACTGTATTAGACCGGCATTGGCATACATTAATGAGAACATGGTATTTTAATGGTTTTAATTTTTATAGTATTAACAAATATATATTTAAAAATAGGTTTTTGTAAAAATTGTATTGGCGAGTCTTACCACCTCGACGATATGCATATTTTAGAAAATGCTTTACTTATTTTATTTAAATACCAAGTTACGGATCTAAACAAATAGAAAACATAACGAAATGCACTAAATCCTGAAATAGGTTTGGCCCGAATTCTTCTTTATATAATGGAATCGTTAGCAACTTCGGTCCAAAAATCTAAAAAATACCTCTGTATTGCTGTTCAAGGAAAAGTTATAATTTCAATTAAATTTAATAAAAAAAAAAACAGTTGGGAAGGTTAGATCACATGGGAAATTTTAAATTTTGTGTTATTATGATAGTTAGGATTATCAAAATTATAGTCCGTCAAAGCGGACTATAAATACCCTACACATATGTGTGGTTACCATTCAAAGTGATATTTTGGTCACCAGGGTATACGAATCCTGAAAATAATTACAAAATTTCAATCGCTGAAGAATTTCCATTCATTTGATACCCATATTTACAAATGGGTAGGTGTACCGAATTCCGATTTTTTTTAAACCACAAGTCGTATCGGCGGAAAATATTATTTTCATGTATTTGAGCATGACTTAAATATATAATTGACGAAAAAAGTTTATCTAAGCACGTATACAGTAAAATTGATCTGTAGATGTAAATTTAATATGAGGTATTTGAATATAAATTGTCAGATCACAGGTCACAATGGACCGATCATTTATCTAACTCTTCAATTGTTTAAGAAGTAGGGATTTCAACAGACAGACGGACAGACAGACGGACATCGCTAAATCGACTCGGGAGGTTATGCTGTTTAAGAATATATATACTTTTCCATACCGGAGATGCTTCCTTGTGGGTGTTACAAACGGCGTACCAAACTGAATATACCCTTTCACTCTTAGTGTAGGGTATAAAAACCCGCTATATTACACATAATTTTGCAGGCATTAACATGTATGTTTGGAATTTTACGAAAACATAATATATAATTGTTATTAGTCAATCATTTGTAAACAGGGTTGTATTGAAACTTGAACAGTGTTGTATTGAGCTCTGACTTACGTTATAATATCCCGGAAACATTTTAATGTTGCCCCTTAAAATGGAGTATGTTCTAATGAAAACATAATAATAACTACATCCAAATAAAATAAATATTTGAACCGAAACATAAATATGTTGAAAATAAAACATGATTTGGAACGACCTGAATATAAATATGCTTCCAGTGAAACATATCAGTTGTTTCAGTACAAAAAATAGTATGTATGCATAGACACATATTTAAATATTTTTGGAAAAAAAATCCTGAAAATAAAATAAAAATAAAATGTTGGTTTTTATTAATTTTTATTAAAAATCTTTAAACATGCACATTGGGAATTTATAATAATTGAATTCATATGCAAATTTTTAAATGCATAAATAAATAATTGAATTAAAACTGCAAGTATAAGTGACAGCATCAATGAATGCACAATTGCACCAGCAGACGCTAAACCAGACGATCCAGGCTCGCTTTATATTTGGTGCAGTTACAGTTGATCTCAGTACAGCACATAGCGTAGGCAAGGAATTCACGGAGGCTTTTGCAAAAAACATGCCAAATTCTGTTTGAAAATCGAAACACAGATTTTTATTTGTGGTTTTTTCACTTTAGTTTCAGAAATTATATACTCTGTTACTATTTGTACTTTTTATAACACAATTTATATAATTATTTAATTTACAAATAACACCGACGCCAACACGTTTTCTCAACGAACAACAAAAGACACGTACGCAGAAAGTGCCGATCACCGAGTGTCAACTTTGTCAAACATCAGTATGTTTAAATTGACCCTATACATACATCAAACGACGACAAAAGAGACGTAGGTAGAAAATTCTGCTCAACAAGTGCCAACTTCGTATACAAGAAGAATGTTTTTAATTTAAATACAATTTCTTTTTTATTTGTTTAAACATCAATATGTTCAAACGATGATAAAAGATGGCGTAGGTAGAAAATGATGCACAACGTTGGCAACTTCGTCAGTCGATAAATTATCGAATTAAGACGAGCGTTGCGAACATACGTTGTATTTAGATAGATAGTTTTAACCAAGAAAATTGCCAAGAAATAGTTTATTCAAATGCAATTAAAATTGTAGGTTGGTTTTGTAACATATTTATGGTAAATGTTGACAGATTCTGCTGGACAATATGATAATGTTTACACGTGAACAAAAATAAATTCAATTTCGATTATAATTAAATTGCACTTCATTCCTAATACATGTATGGTAATTTCGTATTACTTATTAATTACATTCAAACATATTCAAACAAATCTTTTCTATCCGTGTATTAAAACACTCTGTCTCGAAACTAAAAACCTACTGTCCACCGTACATTTTTTTTCGCGTTTTATTTTTTAAAACCCACCAGATTTAGCGGGAAACCCACCAAGTTGGCATCACTGTCAAATAGACCGAATCGTTTCATTTTTTGTTCACAACTCCAAAGAAATCAAATATTTGTGTTAATTATAAAAAAATATGTTATTGCTGTAAATACTCTTAATGAAATTCCGTTTATTAGAAATCGATTAACAATCAATTAAAGCAAAGTAAGAATTTTCGGAACTAATTGATGTTCTAAATAATAATACAAATATTGACTTGGAAGCTGCTTCATAAACAACAAATGGAAATTTTGACTTTTTATTCTATGGTTTATTATAATTTAAAACTGGATTTTAAAAATATTAACTTATGGATTGAATCATTGGCTGCAATTAGGGCGTTAGGCATGACAACGTCCCTTTACAATATTTGCACCGAATGATCCAAGCAATGTCTACAATTGTCCTGTGAAATTCCAGATCGTTATCTCTATATAAAAATAATATTTTTCTTATATTATTACTTTTTACAGAGTCCTTTTAGTTTTGGGCCATTTTGGCAGTAACATATATTTATATCGATTCATATCATCGATTTTTTATTTAATACTTACTAGTTATAAATTATATTTAGTTGATTTATAAGTACAAACCTACTTTAATTTGAAAATTTCATTCTAGTGATTTCTAACGGATTTTTTTGATCGCAAAATAACCATATATAGCGGATTATTTTTATTTTTAATTAGTTTAAAGTTCATAAATACCATGATTTTTTTCATAAATATGAAAGCGTTCATCAATATTATAAACTTTTTCATTACGGTTTTATGAACGATTCATAAATTGGATGAATTTGATCATTGATTGAGTAATAATGAAAAATTCATAAAATTGATGAACAAATTCATAAATAGTATGAACATTTTTTTTCTGTGCAGAACAGGGTTCGTAGAATATTTGAAATACATTCATTCTCCAAAGAATATTCTCTCTGGGAATTTTTCATTTCATTCATTCCCGAATTTTTGAATTTGTTTAAAATTCTTTGAATTTCATTCTCTCGCGAATTTATGAAATGATAAATTCATGTATATAAATGTTCTTGATTAAAAAAGAATATTCCGAATAATTCTTTTATATTCCTATTTCATTGGAATTTAGCAGACCACCACTTGCGTTATGGACATTTTTTTGGACAAATCGGTTCCATTGTGATTTGGCCAGAACCAGCTTGAGTCATTGGAACTTTTTTGGGTGAATCTGTTCCAATGGGATTTGGCCAGAACCCAACTGCGTCATTGGACATTTTTTTGGACAAATCGGTTCCATAGGGATTTGGCCAGAACCCAACTGCATCATTGGAATTTTTTTTGGATAAATCGGTTCCATTGTGATTTGGCCAGATCCCAACTGCGTCATTGGACATTTTTTTGGACTAATCGGTTACATTGGGATTTGGCCAGAACCCAACTGCGTCATTGGACTTTTTTTCGGGTGAATCTGTTCCAATGGGATTTGGCCAGAACCCAACTGCGTCATAGGACATTTTTTTGGACAAAACGGTTCCATTGGGATTTGGCCAGAACCCAACTGCGTCATTGGACTTTTATTTGGGTGAATCTGTTCCAATGGGATTTGGCCAGAACCCAACTGCGTCATTGGACATTTTTTTGGACAAATCGGTTCCATTGGAATTAGGCCAGAACATTACTGCGTCATTGGACTTTTTTTTTTGACAAATTGGTTCCAGAACCCAACTGCGTTAAATTTGTCCAAACAAATGTCCAATGACGCAGTTGATTTCTGGCCAAATCCCAATGAAACCAATTTGTCCAAAAAAAAGTCCAATGACGCAGTTGGGTTCTGGCCAAATCCCATTGGAACAGATTCACTCGAAAAAAGTCCAATGACGCAAGTGAGTTCTGGCCAAATCCAAATGGAACCAATTTGTCCAAAAAAAAAGTCCAATGAATCAGTTGGGTTCTGGCCAAATCCCATTGGAACAGATTCACCCGAAAAAAAGTCCAATGACGCAGTTGGGTTCTGGCCAAATCCCAATGGAACCAATTGTCCAAAAAAAAGTCCAATGATGCAGTTGGGTTCTGGCCAAATCCCATTGGAACATATTCACCCGAAAAAAAGTCCAATGACGCAGTTGGGTTGTGGCCAAATGAAAATGGAACCGATTTGTCCAAAAAAAATGCCCAATGACGCAGTTGAGTTCTGGCTAAATCCCAATGGAACCGATTTGTCCAATAAAATGTCCAATGACGCAATTGGGTTTTGTCCAAATCCCATTGGAACAGATTGACCCAAAAAAGTTCCAATGACGTTCTGGCCAACTCCTAATCGAGCCAGTTTGTCCATAGAAACCTTCCAAGTATTTCCTTTTTTATCCATAAAAGTTATATATAAAAAGAATGAAAAAGAACATTTATTTACATTTGTTTTCATTCGCAAATTTTAATATCATGCGAATTTATCATATCTTTCTTATCGTTGAAGAATAAAAGCAATATTCTTGTCGTTTCATTAATTCGTAAAAAGAATTAAAACTAATAGTTCTCGCGAGAGAATTTTTCGTAAAGAATTTATGATTTTAAAATACATTCTCCGAATTAATAAGAATGAAAAGAATGAAATTTTTTAATAAGTTGCATGGTTTCAGCCAACAATTCATCTTACGCCCCGTACTTAGTATGGGCTAGTCAATTTTTGTGGGGTCATGTCAATAGTTTTTGCTTGGTTTCATAGAAATGTTTTTTTTTTTTTTGATATACCCATTTTTGTAAAAAGTTTAATTTTTAATTTCAAATATACATGAAAACTCTGTATTGACTTCCTTTTGTTTATTAAGTTTAGTTTGTTCCAGTTCGTGGGGGGGTCCCGTTTTTATTCGATTTATAAATGTAGTAACCAAGCAATCGCTTTAATAATAGTTTACCCAAAGTCAATTCATCCCTGGTAAATTCTACTCCGGACTATTCTTTTATTAATAATTATTTTCTAGAGATAATTTTTCCCAGAGACAATTCTCAAAGATGTTACGCGAATTCTTCACCGGAGAATTATTATTCGAGGCAATTTTTGCCTTTCTATATGAATGTCAAAAAGTAATCCTACTACTTTTTTTGATTGTTTCCATTTTTAAATTATTTTTTGATTATTCGGAAATAATTTAAACTCTGTTTGTAACACCCAGATGAAAGCATAGCTGGTTTGCATCACTTTTTTTACATTTTTTTTATACCCTACACTAAGAGTGAAAGGGTATATTCAGTTTTGTACGCCGTTTGTAACACTCAAAAGGAAGAATCTCCGGTATGGAAAAGTATATATATTCTTGGCCTCCAGCATGGCCTCCTGAGTCGATTTAGCGATGTCCGTCTGTCTGTTGAAATCCCTACTACTTAAACAATTGAAGAGTTAGACAAATGAAACTCATAATTTAGATTACCTATATACCTACGCTGTATGTGCGAAATGCAGATCTGTCCATTGTGACCTGTGATCTGACCATTTATATTCAAGTACCTCATATTAAATTTACATCTACAGATCAATTTTACTTTATACATGCTTAGATAAACTTTTTTGGTCAAATATATATTGAAGTCATGCTCAACTACATATTAAATATTGAGTAGCATGTAAAAAATATCTCATACGATAAAAAAAAATGTCGGCTTAGACCGACTGTAATTTTTATAATACTAACTATCAAATAACTATCATAAAATTTCCCATGTAATCTAACCTTCCCAACTGGTTTTATTTTCTTTTTTATTTTATTATATTACTTTTCTATTTTATTATTTTAATGTACTTATTTTTTTAACTACTTACATTTTATTTTATATCTACTTTTGCTGCATATTGCAGCTGTTTGTTGTTGCTTGCACGTTTCTTTGGAGTTGTAAACAACAAATGAAACGATTCGGTCTATTTGTACGAATAATAAAAACTAAGAACTGTATATGCTATCATCGACTATCGACGCGTCGCGACGAGTTGTCAAAATAATCACTACGCGTCATGCGGCATGACGCGTCAGTATAATAAAAAAATATCTATTTATAGAATAGTCAAAAGTTGCAGTTGCACACATGTAATAACCCTGTTGGCATTTGAATAATAAATTAAAGATATATTAAATTTTATTATATACAATTAATTTATTTTGATTATTATATCGAATGAATTTAACACATTCCTAATCCTAATAATAATCGATTCTATTTTTTTTTAACACAAAAAAAAATGTTCATTTTTCGACCAATAAAATGTTTCTGTTAGTAAATCAGACCATAATCCCGTAATCCAATATAATACAATACTATGCTTGGGCACTTACTTTTTGGATATCACCGATAGCTGATCAAAACTCTTTGACTCAGAATTCTTCATATTTTTTATATAAAACCTGGTACAGTCGTTACCATTTATAAAACCTTTTCTTTGATCAACAATATTTTGTTCGCTGGTCCAATAATTATACAACCGAACATTTTATTTCATTATTTTTTTTACAAATCTGTCTCTGCCCCGAAAGGTAATTATAAATTTCAATATATATTTTTTTTGTAGTTAAAAAGTTACTTTTCGTATATAGGGGTATTAATGCATTGAGAAAAATCCAGAAAAGAGTACAGTGAATCAATCAAATTAAATTTGCATTAAATCTGAGCGGCACGGAAGAAAAGAAAATAAAGCCCCAGCATACTAAATGATGTTCGTCTTCAAAACTCAACCTTAGATCTCCCACGTTTTAAAACTCCATTCATCCAGCCTCGGCGACGTTACTTTAGTTGAGCTCCAGAAGTAACGTGAAAGTGCATATAATTTAGTAAAAATTGATAACAAACTTAAATAATATAAAAATAATTTACTATACAACTTAAACAAAACTTAAATTAAAAAAAATAAAAATAAAACTAATACCAAAGTGCATTCGATTAATATATGTGAAGTAAATGGAAAAAAAAAGTTCCGTGAATAGATTGAATAGTGAAAAGAGAAATATAAAGGTAACAGTGAAATATTTTATATACAAAAACTTAAATTGGATTAAATTAAAAATAGTTGTTGTGAGTTAAAGTTAAATGTAATTAAAAACCAGTTGGGAAGGTTAGATCACATAGGAAATTTTAAAGTAGGTGTAATTATGATAGTTAGGATTATCAAAATTATAGTCGGTCTAAGCCGACTATAAATACCCTACACATATGTGTGGTTACCATTCAAAGTGATATATAGGTCACCAGGGTATACGAATCCTGAAAATAACTACAAACATTTAATCGCTGAAGAATTTCCATTCATTTGATACTCATATTTACAAAGGGGTAGGTGTACCGAATTTTGATTTTTTTTTTATGAACCACAAGTCTTTTCGCCGGAAAACTTTATTATCATGTATTTGAGCATGATGTCAATATATATTTGACCAAAAAAGTTTACCTAAGCACGTATACATAAAAATTTATCTTTATATGTACATTTTATATGAGTTATTTGAACATATGTGGTCGGATCATAGGTCACAATGGATCGATCTCGCGATTTTCACACATACAGCGTAGGTATATTAGTAATCTAAGTTATAAGTTTCATTTATCTAGCTCTTCAATTTTAAAAGTAGTAGGGGTTTCAACAGACAGACAGACGGACATCGCTAAATCGACTCAGGAGGTCATGCTGATCAAGAATATATATGCTTTTCCATACCGGAGATGCTTCCTTCTGGGTGTTACAAACGGCGTACCCTTTCACTCTTAGTGTAGAGTATAAACAAAAATAAGAACAATATCTCAAGAAAAATCACTATTTTTAAGAAAATACATTCATAAATGTAAAATGCAAAGAAATCTACAGCGGATCTATGGAAGGCCTTTCATCGTTCGGCGTATAAATCGGAAAAATAAAAACACAAGTAAGTTATGTAATGAATATTTTTTTAAAACATTTGATTTATACTTTTTTATATTTTTTTTTGTTTCATTGTTATTTCGTTAAAAATTGCTTTAAATTTTTATATATCATTTGTCAAAAATTATTTTTTTTGTTATTTTTGCTTAAATAATTTTTTTTATCGTATGAGATATTTTCCACATGCTACTCAATATTTAATATCGCATACGTTGTGTTCACCTTTTTAATTTGAGTGCTTTATACGAGAGATCAAACGGTATTGCTCAAGTCGTTGAGAGAACTCCGGCGGAGTGTGCGATCTTCTCTCTCACACGAAGTAACAGCACTCACATAAAGTGATCGCGTACTTTGAGCAAGACATTGATTTTTGATTACAGTTTTTTTTCTTGGTCATTAAATTGACACTTTTCTTTCTATTTTCACTAATCTATTCTGTTTAACTTAATAACTATTCATACATAAAAATATATAAATATATCCTATTAATATAATAAATCTGTTTGTTCGTTTGTACGTTTGTACGTTTGTACGTTTGTTCCGCTTCTCCGTCTAAACGGCTGATCCGATTTCCTTGAAATTTTTTCCACAGATGCGGTATGGTCTGGAAGGAATGATAGGCTATATATGGGCGGGATTGGACAAAGAGGCGTGGCACCTCCCATACAACCTAAACTTTCAATACGATATAACTCGGCACTTTCACCAGCTACGAACATGAAACAAAAAACTCAAATACACAAAAAAATTTAAAAACAAAAAAACAAAAGCACAAAACAAAATCAAAAATACAAAAGCAAAAGCAATCACGTTTGTTCCGCTTCTCCGTCTAAACGGCTGATCCGATTTTCTTGAAATTTTTACCACAGATGCGGTATGGTCTGGAAGGAATGATAGGCTATATATGGGCGGGATTGGACAAAGAGGCGTGGCACCTCCCATACAACCTAAACTTTCAATACGATATAACTCGGCACTTTCACCAGCTACGAACATGAAACAAAAAACTCAAATACACAAAAAAAATTAAAAACAAAAAACCAAAAGCACAAAACAAAACAAAAGCAAAAATACAAAAACAAAAGCAATCACGTTTGTTCCGCTTCTCCGTCTAAACGGCTGATCCGATTGTCTTGAAATTTTTACCACAGATGCGGTATGGTCTGGAAGGAATGATAGGCTATATATGGGCGGGATTGGGCAAAGAGGCGTGGCACCTCCCATGCAACCTAAACACGATATAACTCGGCACTTTCATCAGCAACGAACATGAAACAAAAAACTCAAATACAAAAAAAAAAATAAAAACAAAAAAGCAAAAGCACAACACAAAACAAAAGCAAAAATACAAAAACAAAAACTAAATGAAAAACAAAAAAAGGAAATAAAAAGAAAAACTAACTCACCACACTAAAACTAACCAAACTAAAACTCACCACACTAAAATTCACCCTTAAATTAACCACACTAAAACCCACCACACTATAATTCACCACACTAAAACTCACCACACTAAAATTCACCACACTAAAACTCACCACACTAAAACTCACCACACTAAAACTCACCACACTAAAACTCACCACTTAAAAACTCACCACACTAAAACTCACCACACTAAAACTCACCACACAAAAACTCACCACACTAAAACTCACCACACTAAAACTCACCACACTAAAACTCACCACACTTAAACTCACCACACTAAAACCCACCACACTAAAATTTCACCACACTAAAACTCAACACACAAAAATTCACCACACTAAAACTCACCACACTAAAATTTCTCCACATTAAAACTCATCACACTAAAACTCACCACACTAAAACTCACTATACCCAAAAGTCGCCACACTCAAACTCACCGCACTAAAATTCACAACACTAAAACTCACCATACCAAAACTCACCACACTAAAACTTACCACACTAAAACTCACCACACTTAAACTCACCACACTAAAACTCACTACACTAAAATTTCACCACATTAAAATTCACCACTTTTAAACTCACCACATTAAAACTCACTACACTCAAATTTCGTTACACTAAAACTTACCACACTAAAACTCACCGCACTAAAATTCACCACACTAAAACCCACCGCACTATAATTAACCACACTAAAACTCACCACCCTAAAATTCACTACACTAAAATTCACCACAATAAAATTCATCACATTAAAATTCATCACACTAAAACTCACCACAATAAAATTCACCACACTAAAACCCACCACACTATAATTGACCACGCTAAAACTCACCACACTTAAAAACACCACACTTAAACTCACCACACTCAAATTCACCACACTAAAACTCACCACACTAAAACTCACTACACCAAAACTAACCACAATTAAACTCACCACTCCAAAATTCACCACATCTAAACTCACTACACCGAAACTTACTACATTAAAACCCACCACTCTAAAACTTCTACTGGGAAAAACTCTACGGGGAAGAATTCTACGGGAAAGAATTCTACCGGGAACAATTCCATCGGGATGAATTCTACGTTGAGAATTCTACGGGAAAGCGTTCTATGTGGATTTTACGGGAAGATTTCTACTGAGAATAATTCTGCGGAGAAGCGCAGTCTGAGAAAAAATTGTCTTTGAGAAAAGTTGTTTTGGCGGAGAATTATTTGGTTACCACATTTATAAAACGAATAAAAAAATTTCAACAGCTAAGCACGGGCCCCTCATATCAATAATAAAAAAATGTTTTTTATATTAATAAAATCGCTCCATATCTTTGAATTCAGAAAATCTTGGCACGAGTCGTGCACGGGTCCAGCTAGTTTATAATATACTAGCTGGACCCGTGCACGACTCATGCCAAGTGGTTAATTTAAGGGTGAATTTTAGTGTGGTGAGTTTTAGTTTGGTTAGTTTTAGTGTGGTGAGTTTGTTTTTCTTTTTCTTTCCTTTTTTTGTTTTTCATTTAGTTTGGATTGTGGTTTTATGTGATTGGTTTTGTTTTTGTATTTTTGCTTTTGTTTTGTGTTGTGCTTTTGCTTTTTTGTTTTTAAATTTTTTTGTGTATTTGAGTTTTTTGTTTCATGTTCGTAGCTGGTGAAAGTGCCGAGTTATATCGTATTGAAAGTTTAGGTTGTATGGGAGGTGCCACGCCTCTTTGTCCAATCCCGCCCATATATAGCCTATCATTCCTTCCAGACCATACCGCATCTGTGGTAAAAATTTCAAGGAAATCGGATCAGCCGTTTAGACGGAGAAGCGGAACAAACGTACAAACGTACAAACGTACAAACGTACAAACGAACAAACGAACAAACAGATTTATTATATTAATAGAATATTGTCTAAATTTCTAAATTAGCCTCATGCACTTTCGTATTATTTTATATATAACACTCAGATACCCACAATAAAAACCTACACATATTTTTTTTTCGAATAATATATACATATAATAATAGAATAATCAAATAATATTAAAAGTAATATTGAAATAAAATAAAAGATCAAGTTAAGTTAATAACAAGACACTTTGCACGAAGAATATATATTATGTATCAACGATTTACTTAAATTCAATATGCTAAAATTAATGATTAATGAATAAATAATTAAAATTAATAGTTATGTCACCATTACTGACATGTAGATAGTATGCGACAAAATTATGTTGTCATAATGGGATAAAGTATAAAAATAAGAACAAAAATGAAAATAACACATTCGTTTTCTTTAATAAAATTGTTAATAACATAATGAAGTAAATTTCATTGTTTTTATTATTGGTCTGAAGTAGCAAGTTCGCAATAGGGGATTTATGAAAATTATTTATCCAATTTTAAATCCAAAGGATGGGTGGGAATTGTATGGCTAGAGTATAATACCATCAATTGCTCTAACATCCATATGAATGTACACTCAGAAAAAAAATTCCTTAAATTTAGGAAAAATGAACTAATTTTAATGAAAATTGAACTTGAAATAGCGTCAAGGAAAATTTTCTTTATTTGTAGGAAATTTTTTCTTTAAACTAAGGAAATATTTTTTAATATATTAAGGGAATTTTCCTTAAAATAAGTAAATATAAACTATTTTCAATGATGAATTTAAGTAATTTTTATTACGTTTTAGGAAATGTGAACTAAATTTAAGGATGATATTTCCTAAAACTAAGGAAATTTTTATTTCGTTTTAGGAAAAGTGAACTAAAATTAAGGATGATAATTCCTAAAACTAAGGAAATTTTTATTACGTTTTAGGAAATGTGAACTTAAATTAAGGATGATATTTCCTAAAACTAAGGAAATTTTTATTACGTTTTAGGAAATGTGAACTAAATTTAAGGGTGATATTTCCTAAAACTAAGGAAATTTTTATTTCGTTTTAGGAAATGTGAATTAAAATTAAGGATGATAATTCCTAAAACTAAGGAAATTTTTATTACGTTTTAGGAAATGTGAACTTAAATTATGTATGATATTTCCTAAAACTAAGGAAATTTTCATTGCGTATAAAGAAATGTGAACTTCATTTTATTTTTTTTTTTTAATTTTATTTATTTTTCATATATATGTACCTAAATACAAATATTACATCTTATTATTAAATATATATATATATATATATATATATATATATATATATATATATATATATATATATATATATTAATAATATATTGATTTATTTATATATATTTTGGGTCTTAAGTACGTCTTATTATTTAGAGTATAGAAATGTATTGGTGGATACTTGAAATCACATACATTTAAAATGTGGCGAATCATTATTTAATACTAAATAAGATACGTAATGATTCGCATACTCAGCAATTGAAATTTGGTTACAGAGAATATACATTTTTTCATTAATAACACAAAATTCAGTTATTTCATATGCTTCAAAA
The DNA here is from genome assembly GCA_951804985.1 of Dryomyza anilis. NCBI lineage: Eukaryota > Metazoa > Arthropoda > Insecta > Diptera > Dryomyzidae > Dryomyza > Dryomyza anilis. Next base: position 51,158,165 of record OX638135.1, read on the forward strand.
TTTGGATTATAAAAATAAATAATAAATTCTTTTTTATAAATGGTTCCATTTATATCAATACTAGAAACACACAAACTTTCTTTGAAGTCCTCTTCTTTAAATATTAATTTTAACTCGTTACAAAAAGGCGAAAACTCTGTTTTATATGTACGGTTACCCAAGTTAAGTGTTTTTTTTTCAAAATTTATTATATTTTCTGAAAATACTAAGCAACATTTTAACGCCATAGAGAATGGTGCATTCTTTCTTGAAGTTATGTTCTTTGAGTATGATTTTAACTCTCGGTGTTTTAACTCAAAAGGGAATGTCCAAAGATCTTTTAAAGGACCTGATTGCTCTATTATTCGAACGTAATGATTTAGAAAATGGTGTTTTGGTTTTAAAGTATCAAGAAATAATTTTGTATATTCTCGGTTATGATATAAAATACGTTCTTTTAAATTAATTAGATCAATGTTACTAAATTCACTTAAAAGCAGACAATCAAGAAATTCTAATAAATTGATAAAAAATGTCCAGATTATATCACTTTCATGTACTAAATCACCGATAATTAATGGAAAGAAATGTGCAAATGTTAACATTTCCCTAGCAGATAATTTTAAATTAAAATTTTTCAAATTATGTAATTGAATTGGAGGCGACATATTACCATTTTCGTCTCCCCATAGTTAAAAGTTAGCTATCGCATGTTCAATAATTCTATATCAAAGGTATTTTTTTGGATAAAATACAAAATAATATGACAAATATCATATTTAAAAACACCCTCCAGAACGTCATGAAGTATGTCAACTGAATAGTTTTCAACGACATGACAATTTTCGATAGTATTAAAAATTGAATTTTCCCTTACTCCAGTAATACTAAAATTATTTTCTAAGACATCTTCCTCGTAATTTATTTTGTTTCTTAAATTATCTTCTATACACATAGATTGTGTTTCTATTTTTTTACATTTACAAAATCTGCAATAATAATTAGAGGAGAAAGAACGGGAAAATCCTAAAACACAATTTAATTCTAAGTTGTCTCCCGTTATCAAACCTAGCACAAAATATATTCTTTTTACTCCTGACTTAGTTTGAATTTCAATCCCATTTTTTTCTAAATCATTCAAAACTTCTATAAGTTTTTAAAAACACCTATCATTTCCAAAAGTTTTTATATCAGAAGATTTAAATAACGCCGCTACAAATATGTTTTTTAATTTGTACTTAAGTGACAATGGAGCTGTAGGAAGCGAATAATATGCGGCTAAAATTGAAGTGCTATGTGATCCTAAGGGATTGTTTATTTCAAAATTTCCATTTCCATTTTTTTTTCCAAATACACCCGTTAATAAAATTATTTAAATTATTGCTACTTTGTAAGTTATGCAAGTTTTCAATAAAACTATCAAAGACGCCTTGTATTTCGAAATATTTTTTAAGTTGAAATTTAATAGGGAGTAATACACCTTTCACATGTTTTTCATCAATAGAATTAATATTCCTAAGAAGTAAATTTCTTATTGAATTATTTATTGTAATGACTTGTGGGTCAGCATAAACCCCAATTTGTTTAATTATACCCTACACCTATGAGGTACAGGGTATATTAACTTTGTGCATATATTGTAACGCCCCTTAGGAGGCGTGTCCGGTATGGAAAAGAATATATATTCTTGATCAGCATCACTACCCGAGTCCGTTTAGCCATGTCCGTCTGTCTGTCCGTCTTGCTGTCTTGCTGTCTTGCTGTCCGAATACAAAATAACTTGAGAAATACTAATCAGAATGCGATGAAATTTCGTCTCAATATATAGGAAAGTAGGAACTGAGTTTGAAAATGAGCCAAATCGGTCAACGGACACGCCCACCTCCCATACAAGTCACTTTTATATAACTCTTTCGGAACTAATAACTCAAAAAGTATTCAAGGTATAGTTATAAAATTTAAAACGTATTGTTAGAATTCACATAAAAATATGTGGTCCAAAAATGGGCGTGATCTGCCCACTTTTTTTTTCATTATTTCATAGTGGAAATTTGATCCGTAAATTATTAAAATCAAATCTATGAAATATTAGCCTTTCAAAATTATAAATATAGGCGTGGTCCGCCCAATTATATTTTTCATTTTTTTTTTAGTTGTTTATACTTTTATATAAATTTTTTAATTTATGGGGATATAAGACGTACATTTCTGACATATGAATAATATTCTGAGGGTGGGGAGGCTCAGCATAATTTAAAACTTTAAAATTAAAGTATGCAATTAAATATCCCACATTAATATCCCCACGAAAGGTGTAGGGTATTCCATAGTCGGGCCCGACCGACTATAAAAATCCGCCCCATGTGACCGAACTTACCCATGTAACCTAACTTTCCCAACTCGTTTTTTTGATAAATTTATGTTCTGTATTAATATCTTTAAATGGTGCATCACAAAACGTTATAATTTTTTTCATATTATTTTCAGCAGTCTCGGAGTCTAGTGAGTGTATATTATTTAAAACTTTTTGCAACTCAGATTTTAGTGGATTAAACATTTTTGTTAGATCGTTCTGCAGATTTCTTCCTTCCTTTCTTGCTAAATTTTTCTTTGCATATTGTTTCATTGTTACTTTTAAGCAACAATTATTTAAATATTGTGTATCAACAATTTGCGGACTAACTGGTTTATGTACGACTACAGCGTCTTCACGACATTCTTCATCGATTGCAATATATTGAGTCATATTTTCGACAAGATCAGGCTTGTATGTTTCAATTTGTAATCTAGTGTTGTACCATTTAGTTTCATTACGAATGTGTCTACTATACGTTTTGAAATTGCTAAAAGTCTGCTTACACGAAACATACCCGCACTTCAATTCATTATTTTTTGCAGTGCTATGAACATTTTTCAAATGAGATAAATAAATATCACAATCCTTAAATAATTCACTACACAAAAAACAGATAATCATTTTGAAAAAATGATTTAATTAACGTTGTGATTAGCGTAGGTTTAATGAATGTCTTTTTTGATCAATTTTAATAATAAGTGTGAATGTTATTTTATGTTTTTAAGTATTTTAATTCAATTTTGGTTTAACTTCATTTTTTTTAATTAATTTAAAATATTATTTAAATTTTATTTGAAAGATAAGATAAAATGTAAATTAAATTTTAGTTAGAATGTATGTGTACATTTATTATAATAAGAGTTAAGTTAAGATTTGAGTAATATTTTAAAATAAAGTAAATATTAAAGTTGCAATTAAAGTGAATGTTAAGTTTTAACATTACATTAAAAAAGTTAAATTTAATTCAAATTTTAAAGTAAGATTAATGTTAAAATCTAGTAAAAATGGTATTAAGTTAATGGTATTTAAACTAATTTTTTTTTTAATTTTCAATTAAGGTTCATATTTAAGAAAAAAATGATTGTAAAGTGAAGTTCAAATGTAGTTATATTTACAGTTAATGTTAAAGATTAAATTAAATTTTAATTTTAAAATGAAGTCATAAAGTAAAAAAAAAAAACAATAGTTATAATTAAGTTTTTATTTACAGTAAACGTTAAAATGGAATTTAATTTAAATTTTAAAGTTAAAATTAAAGTTAGGGTTCGAATTCAATACAACTTAAGTTAAAAATTAACGATGGTTAAAATTTAGTTATATTTACAGTTAATGTTAAACTTCAAATAAAATTTAAAAATAAAAATAAAAATAAAGTTAATGTCATAAAGTTAAAAAAAAATCTAATTAAAGTTAGAACTAACTAATTAAAGTTAGAATTAAATGTATGTTTGGTTAAAAGTTTATTTTTTAAGGAAATGTTAACGTTAAAATTAAGAAATAAGTTTAAATATATTTACAAATAAAGCTAAAGTATAAAATTATTTCAATATTTAAGTTTAAATTAAGAAATATTTAAAGTTATTGTTAAAGTTTAAATTAAATTTAAATTTTTACATACATTTAAATTTCACGTTGAAATTAAATTGAAGTAAAATATATTTGAGTTGAATGTAATTTAAATTTTAAGTTAAAATGTATATTAGTAAAGTTTAAATATTTAGTTAATACATTTAAAATTTGAATGTGTTGTAATTATTTAATATTGTAATTTTAAATTGAAGTTGAATGTAAAAAATGACGCTTCAACTTTGAAATAAAATTTAACAAATTTATGTATGATTTTAACTAAATATTGCAAGTGTTATGTACATGTTATTTACATAAGATTTTCCAATCTTTTTAAATCATTTATAATAGCATACACTGAACTGGTCTTTTCGTCTTTTTGTAACTCGATTTCATAGAAATAACTTTGAAAAAACATCCAAATAAGTTTACAATCAGTTGGGTATTTCAAATTGAGAACGTGAAAAATTTTGAAACATACGTCTATGCATTTAACAACATTGTTAAATTTATAAAAAATGTCTGAGAAGTAAACAAAGTATTCTTTTTTATTAAAGTAGTCGTTACCAATTCCACAAATAATTGGTTGGACGGTTTCTTTCTTGTTGTAGCATTCGTCAGTAATCAGTTTTATTTTCGTGTTAAGATCAGAAATAGAGCTTGAAATCAAAATAAATGCGTTTCGGGAATCACAACTGGTAGTTTTGGTGACGCGCTTACGTTTACTTTGTGGACTACATATGACCTTCTTTGATGTTGGTACCAGCAAGGAGTGCACCAATATGGTGATTATTAAAGAAAGCATTTCTGCAATAGAGTTCATTATAGCTTTCATTTTATGAACAAAATATTATTAATCTCTTACCAAAATCAAATAGCCCATCCTCTAATCTTTGTAAAATAAATAAGCTATATGAGTCCTTTATTCTTTGACTCATAAGCGGAAGAACATCCTTGCAGAAATCACTCCATTTCTCAAATAAATTATTTTCCTTGCCAGGAAATATTTCTTTAAAATCGACATTTATCTAATGAAATTACAAAAAGAAATACAGAATAACTGCTAATTTTTAGACCAAAGATATTACCAACGAATGACCGAAGCTTTGTTTATACAACGGCCATTCTTCTAAAATATTTTGTAAATTTGATGAAGACTGCAGCAAACTGTGCCGAAGGTTAAAAGTTGAAGACCATTTTTTTAAAATTTCATCATATGGTTCAATGTTGAACTTCAACCAATTAGCATCATCTAAACAATAATATATTTATATAGTATAACTGTTATTACAATAATAATGAATGTTAAACAGGGATTGAAACCATATCCTTTACACCAAGAAATTATCAACATATTTAAAAACTCTAATTAAAATTATGACTAAAAATAATATTAAAAAAATACTACAATTCTCATTTTTATTGAAAATTTGTACAAAATATCATAATGATAGTTTAACGCTATAGTCTGAAGACAATCCCTGTTTTTAAATAGTATTATACATACTAGACTCTGAAATCTCTCCAACGTAGTCCTCAATGTCAACATCAACAGAAGTTGGCTGCTTTTTTGACAGAACACCGTCACGACGAAGTAAATATATCGTGTTATGGTACTTTTGGTACAAACATCCGCCTGGTTTCTTGCCTTTATTATGGATGTGATAAATTTCCTAAATTTTTAATTAATAAAATATGGATACATATTTAATATCATCAAATATTACCTTGGATTCAGTATTAAAGCAACGTACTATCTCTTCTGCATAAGCTTCAAATATTTTTGGGCTGGGAGTCGTTTTTTTATTAAGCAGATATTCCGTTATCACTGCAGACATTTTTTTACGGTAACACGGACTTAGTGTTTTGTTGTCGCAATAATATTTTAAAGTTTGTTTCCCAGTGGCCGACAAATTTAATATTTCCGTAATAGACAGCTAAAAATATGAACATTAAAAACTTTCGTCCAACATAAAAACTAATTTTACCTCATTTGTATTTTCAACATATTTATTGGCCAATATGGATACAAACGAATCATTTGTAGGTACCGATTCCAAGATAATCTCCTTTAAAGAAATGAAAATATACGATTTAAATTTATTGTTAAGTGTAATAAAATTTTAATAAATAGAAGCGATTTGAGAAAATTATATTCAAATTTTTAGATTTTTGTCACTTTCCCCGCGATTTTTTTTTAACGGCTCTTTAAAATAAACTTCAGCCGCTGAACTATATAACGAGACACACATTGATTCACTGAATAAACTTAGGCCAATTGGGTTGGATTCTTCTCAAAAATATCGATTGACATAGCCGAATGTACCTATGCCTATTTGTTCCAAAAAGTTCCAATGGCGCACCTGACTTTCAACTAGGACTTTTCAAAACCATATTTTCTCTCTGTTTCTCTTGCCTTTTCAAAACCATATTTGACTTTTCAAAACCATATTTTCTCTCTGTTTCTCTTGCCTGTTCCTCTTGCCATTTTCTTAAATTATACTCGAATTGGACTCTCGCAACAAGCGAGTCCAAATGATTGCTTCTTAAAAATTTTATATTTTCTGCAGTAAAACCGTGTTCTAAATTAAATAATTGATAAGAAATCAATATGGATAATTATGTGTAACTTACCTTCGAAAAGTTGCAGGAACATATCTTCTTGTAGATTGTTTAAGAGGTCTTTTAAATCCATCTTGAAAACAGCAGCAATTAGCATCAAACTTTCACAATTTCATTCAGAATTTCAAAGAATTTCTTCAAAATGAAAATTTGATAATTTTTCGAATGTCAATGAATAACAATATTTCCAAACACAAAATTTTAAAAAAATATATATAAATTTTCATGTTTACGTTAATAAAAATATGTTATTTTTTTATTTGGCAATACCGTCACATAAATAACAGGGTTTCCAACTACTGCAATGAGTAAAATATTTAAATTCTGTATGAACTTTAAATTCGCTGTTCACCACAGTAATGAATACCTACCAGAAATGACAGATGAAAATAATTCATTCGATAATTGCATTATATGCAAACATCCTTACCAACAAAATGATATTCTAAACTCAACTCCCTGTATGCATATATTTCACAAGTCGTGTATAACCAAATGGATCCGAGAATTTCACACATGCCCAATATGTCGTGCTACAGTTAACAAATTAAAACCATATAAAATTTCTAGACAATTAGAATTAGGGGCACTAGCCGCTGATCTAACAGAACTTGGACCTTCTACTATGCAATATGCTAATTTAGTTAATCTAAGTTTACCTAACACACCCAGCCAAAACCAAACAAATTTTAGTCTTAATAGAGGTATGTCGGGATTGGTGGATACTTGAAATCACATACATTTAAAATGTGGCTAATCATTATTTAATACTAAATAAGATACGTAATGATTCGCATACTCAGCAATTGAAATTTGGTTACAGAGAATATACATTTTTTCATTAATAACACAAAATTCAGTTATTTCATATGCTTCAAAATTTGGATTATAAAAATAAATAATAAATTCTTTTTTATAAATGGTTCCATTTATATCAATACTAGAAACACACAAACTTTCTTTGAAGTCCTCTTCTTTAAATATTAATTTTAACTCGTTACAAAAAGGCGAAAACTCTGTTTTATATGTACGGTTACCCAAGTTAAGTGTTTTTTTTTCAAAATTTATTATATTTTCTGAAAATACTAAGCAACATTTTAACGCTATAGATAATGGTGCATTCTTTCTTGAAGTTATGTTCTTTGAGTATGATTTTAACTCTCGGTGTTTTAACTCAAAAGGGAATGTCCAAAGATCTTTTAAAGGACCTGATTGCTCTATTATTCGAACGTAATGATTTAGAAAATGGTGTTTTGGTTTTAAAGTATCAAGAAATAATTTTGTATATTCTCGGTTATGATATAAAATACGTTCTTTTAAATTAATTAGATCAATGTTACTAAATTCACTTAAAAGCAGACAATCAAGAAATTCTAATAAATTGATAAAAAATGTCCAGATTATATCACTTTCATGTACTAAATCACCGATAATTAATGGAAAGAAATGTGCAAATGTTAACATTTCCCTAGCAGATAATTTTAAATTAAAATTTTTCAAATTATGTAATTGAATTGGAGGCGACATATTACCATTTTTCGTCTCCCCATAGTTAAAAGTTAGCTATCGCATGTTCAATAATTCTATATCAAAGGTCTTTTTTTGGATAAAATACAAAATAATATGACAAATATCATATTTAAAAACACCCTCCAGAACGTCATGAAGTATGTCAACTGAATAGTTTTCAACGACATGACAATTTTCGATAGTATTAAAAATTGAATTTTCCCTTACTCCAGTAATACTAAAATTATTTTCTAAGACATCTTCCTCGTAATTTATTTTGTTTCTTAAATTATCTTCTATACACATAGATTGTGTTTCTATTTTTTTACATTTACAAAATCTGCAATAATAATTAGAGGAGAAAGAACGGGAAAATCCTAAAACACAATTTAATTCTAAGTTGTCTCCCGTTATCAAACCTAGCACAAAATATATTCTTTTTACTCCTGACTTAGTTTGAATTTCAATCCCATTTTTTTCTAAATCATTCAAAACTTCTATAAGTTTTTAAAAACACCTATCATTTCCAAAAGTTTTTATATCAGAAGATTTAAATAACGCCGCTACAAATATGTTTTTTAATTTGTACTTAAGTGACAATGGAGCTGTAGGAAGCGAATAATATGCGGCTAAAATTGAAGTGCTATGTGATCCTAAGGGATTGTTTATTTCAAAATTTCCATTTCTATTTTTTTTTTCCAAATACACCCGTTAATAAAATTATTTAAATTATTGCTACTTTGTAAGTTATGCAAGTTTTCAATAAAACTATCAAAGACGCCTTGTATTTCGAAATATTTTTTAAGTTGAAATTTAATAGGGAGTAATACACCTTTCACATGTTTTTCATCAATAGAATTAATATTCCTAAGAAGTAAATTACTTATTGAATTATTTATTGTAATGACTTGTGGGTCAGCATAAACCCCAATTTGTTTAATTATACCCTACACCTATGAGGTACAGGGTATATTAACTTTGTGCATATATTGTAACGCCCCTTAGGAGGCGTGTCCGGTATGGAAAAGTATATATATTCTTGATCAGCATCACTACCCGAGTCCGTTTAGCCATGTCCGTCTGTCTGTCCGTCTTGCTGTCTTGCTGTCCGAATACAAAATAACTTGAGAAATACTAATCAGAATGCGATGAAATTTCGTCTCAATATATTTTAGCCAAAAGTAGGAACTGAGTTTGAAAATGAGCCAAATCGGTCAACGGACACGCCCACCTCCCATACAAGTCACTTTTATATAACTCTTTCGGAACTAATAACTCAAAAAGTATTCAAGGTATAGTTATAAAATTTAAAACGTATTGTTAGAATTCACATAAAAATATGTGGTCCAAAAATGGGCGTGATCTGCCCACTTTATTTTTTCATTATTTCATAGTGGAAATTTGATCCGTAAATTATTAAAATCAAATCTATGAAATATTAGCCTTTCAAAATTATAAATATAGGCGTGGTCCGCCCAATTATATTTTTCATTTTTTTTTTAGTTGTTTATACTTTTCTATAAATTTTTTAATTTATGGGGATATAAGACGTACATTTCTGACATATGAATAATATTCTGAGGGTGGGGAGGTTCAGCATAATTTAAAACTTTAAAATTAAAGTATGCAATTAAATATCCCACATTAATATCCCCACGAAAGGTGTAGGGTATTCCATAGTCGGGCCCGACCGACTATAAAAATCCGCCCCATGTGACCGAACTTACCCATGTAACCTAACTTTCCCAACTCGTTTTTTTGATAAATTTATGTTCTGTATTAATATCTTTAAATGGTGCATCACAAAACGTTATAATTTTTTTCATATTATTTTCAGCAGTCTCGGAGTCTAGTGAGTGTATATTATTTAAAACTTTTTGCAACTCAGATTTTAGTGGATTAAACATTTTTGTTAGATCGTTCTGCAGATTTCTTCCTTCCTTTCTTGCTAAATTTTTCTTTGCATATTGTTTCATTGTTACTTTTAAGCAACAATTATTTAAATATTGTGTATCAACAATTTGGACTATGGGACTATGGGGGCGATTATCACAAGGCAACGTGTCTGAGTGCTTCAACATGGCGAAGCCAGCGCAATCCTTGTAGGTGTCGTCTCAAGTCAACTCACTGGTCACCAGAATTGACAAATTGTCAAATGGTGACACCTCCACTTCGGTGGAAGTCCTCCTCGTGGAAGTCCCTGGAAACGGCGCTCTACACCACCCGGTGTAGAAGTCGGCTAAAGTGAGTGGCGAGCATCTCCCTCAGAGTGAGGGTTCGTGCGTTGGGTTTGGGTCCCACCACGGAAAAAACCTATGCGCCCAATGAAAACAAAAAAGAAGCCTCGGATAACGACCGATTACAACGATGACGACCCACGCAAACGTTTTAAGGACCATGATTTACGGATATGCACCTGGAATGTCCGGACCCTTTATAGGGAAGGTGCCTCTATCCAGCTGGCAGATGTCCTCGAAAAATATAAGGCTGACATCACCGCTATCCAGGAGATGCGATGGACGGGACAGGGCTGTTCGAAACAAGCGTCCTGTGATATCTACTACAGCTGCCATGCGGAGAGACACGAATTTGGATGTGGATTTGTGGTCGGCAAGAGACTCCGCCACCTTGTCTCTAGGTTCACGCCCGTGGACGAAAGGCTGGCAACAATCCGCATCAAGGCTAAATATTTCCATATCAGCCTAATTTGTGCACACGCTCCGACGAACGAGAAAGATGACGAGACAAAAGAGCGCTTCTACGAGCGCCTAGACAACGCATACGAGCGCTGCCCCCGCCACGATATCAAAATCGTGCTAGGCGATTTTAACGCCAAGGTGGGCAGAGAAGCCATCTATTGTCCCACAATCGGAAAATTTAGCCTCCATGCCAACACTTCCGATAACGGAACGAGACTAATCGACTTCGCCGCAGCACGAAACATGGTAGTTAGTAGCACTAGATTCGAACATTTCGATATCCACAAGGCCACATGGTTGTCGCCCGATCAAAAAACTCGAAATCAAATTGATCACGTTGTGATTGACGGAAGGCACTCTTCAAGCGTGATGGACGTACGCACTATCCGAGGTGCCAATATGGACTCGGATCATTACCTTGTAGCAGCCAAGGTCCGCACACGCTTAAGCGCTGCGAAGAACGTACGGAACCAAACGCAGAGAAAGCTAGACGTCGGAAAGCTGCAATCACAACAGACAACGCAAGCCTTTTCCACTCGACTCTCACACCTGCTTAGACAAAGCACTCCTCCTCTCGATGATATAAGCGCGCAGTGGAATCATATCTCCTGCTCTATGCGTACGGCTGCCGAAGAGGTGCTTGGATTCCAACGCCCCCTGAGGAATCAGTGGTATGACCAAGAGTGTCGCGCGGCCACTGCAGAGAAAGACGCTGCGTACAAATCCACCCTGCAGTCAGTAGCTACGCGAGCTGCGAAGGAGCGATACAAAGAGAAGAGGAGGGAAGAGAGACGTCTTTTCAGGCGAAAAAAAAGCGAGGCAGAAAGACGTGAGTGTGAGGAGATTGAGATGCATGGGGACAGGAATGAGGCTCGAAAATTCTTCGAGAAAATAAGACGCCTAGCCGGAGGTTCGAAATCCGGAGCCTCTTCCTGTAAAGATGAGAACGGAAATCTAGTGACAGATATCCAGAGCACACTGAAAATATGGAGGGATCACTTCTCTAAACTGCTGACCGGTGATGATGACCTCAATTCCACCGATAGAGAAGCAAACCCGGCAACCCCAGTACTTGATGACGACGTTGAGATTCCGCCACCCGACCATGACGAGGTCAGAACAGCCATTGCTCGGCTGAAAAACAACAAAGCCGCAGGTGCTGATGGCCTGCCTGCTGAATTGTTTAAGACCGGAGGCGAAGAGCTAATAGAGAGCATGCACGAGCTCGTAAGCAGAATATGGTCGGATGAAAGCATGCCAAGTGACTGGAACCTCAGTGTACTCTGCCCAATCCTTAAGAAAGGGGATCCCACTATCTGCGCCAACTACCGTGGGATCAGCCTACTCAATATCGCATACAAGGTTCTATCGAGCGTATTATGTGAAAGACTGAAGCCCATCGTCAACAGACTGATTGGACCTTATCAGTGCGGCTTCAGACCTGGAAAGTCCACCATAGACCAGATTTTCACATTGCGCCTAATCCAGGAAAAGACCCTAGAAAAACAGATCGACACCTACCACCTATTAGTCGACTATAAAGCCGCCTTCGACACTCCGATAAGGGAACGATTATACGCCGCAATGTCTGAGTTCGGTATACCTGCGAAACTTATAAGACTTTGCAGGATGACCCTGAGCAACACACGTTGCTCAGTGAGAATAGGAAAAGACCTCTCCGAGCCATTTCATACCGAACGAGGTTTCAGACAGGGTGACTCCCTATCGTGCGACTTTTTTAACTTATTGATGGAGAAAATAGTTCGAGCTGCCGAACTCCGTCAAAGCGGCACTATCCTCAACAAAAGTGTCATGCTGCTCGCATATGCCGACGATATTGATATCATTGGCAGGAGCACACGAGCAGTCAGCGCAGCATTCTCCAGATTGGAGAAAGAGTCGCGTCGAATGGGTCTAGCGGTGAACGAGGACAAGACGAAGTTCCTTGTGTCAACAAGCAAAAAAGAGTCCGTGCGTCTTGGACAAAAAGCTGATTTTGACACCCACAAGTTCGACATTGTGAAGGACTTCGTCTATCTGGGATCCAGCGTAAACAGCAACAACGACGTCAGCCTGGAGATCAAACGGAGAATAACTCTTGCCAACAGGTGCTACTTTGGGCTCAGTAGGCAATTGAGAAGCAGAGCCCTCTCTCGCCGGACAAAAATAACGCTCTACAAGTCACTCATCATGCCCGTCCTACTTTATGGTGCAGAAACATGGACGCTGGCCACCACCGATGAGAGAGTACTGGGAGCGTTCGAGAGAAAGATTCTCCGTAAAATCTTTGGCCCTATCTGCTTTGCTAACGAGTATCGAATCAGGATGAACCACGAGCTATATGAGTTATTCGACGACATTGACATAGTCAAGCGCATCAAGATCCAGCGGCTTCGCTGGCTAGGTCATGTCGAACGAATGGATGAAAACACTCCAGCCAAGAAGGTGCTTGAATCGAAACTCGAAGGTGGACAGCGTAGAAGAGGGCGTCCAAATCTGCGTTGGAAAGACCAAGTTGAGGACAACCTGGCAACGCTTGGTATTTCTAACTGGCGTCAGCGCGCGCAAAGCAGATCCGACTGGCGCGGCTTCATCTCAGCGGCCAAAACCGACCCACGGTTGTAAGGGCCATTTAAGTAAGTAAGTATCAACAATTTGCGGACTAACTGGTTTATGTACGACTACAGCGTCTTCACGACATTCTTCATCGATTGCAATATATTGAGTCATATTTTCGACAAGATCAGGCTTGTATGTTTCAATTTGTAATCTAGTGTTGTACCATTTAGTTTCATTACGAATGTGTCTACTATACGTTTTGAAATTGCTAAAAGTCTGCTTACACGAAACATACCCGCACTTCAATTCATTATTTTTTGCAGTGCTATGAACATTTTTCAAATGAGATAAATAAATATCACAATCCTTAAATAATTCACTACACAAAAAACATATAATCATTTTGAAAAAATGATTTAATTAACGTTGTGATTAGCGTAGGTTTAATGAATGTCTTTTTTGATCAATTTTAATAATAAGTGTGAATGTTATTTTATGTTTTTAAGTATTTTAATTCAATTTTGGTTTAACTTCATTTTTTTTAATTAATTTAAAATATTATTTAAATTTTATTTGAAAGATAAGATAAAATGTAAATTAAATTTTAGTTAGAATGTATGTGTACATTTATTATAATAAGAGTTAAGTTAAGATTTGAGTAATATTTTAAAATAAAGTAAATATTAAAGTTGCAATTAAAGTGAATGTTAAGTTTTAACATTACATTAAAAAAGTTAAATTTAATTCAAATTTTAAAGTAAGATTAATGTTAAAATCTAGTAAAAATGGTATTAAGTTAATGGTATTTAAACTAATTTTTTTTTTAATTTTCAATTAAGGTTCATATTTAAGAAAAAAATGATTGTAAAGTGAAGTTAAAATGTAGTTATATTTACAGTTAATGTTAAAGATTAAATTAAATTTTAATTTTAAAATGAAGTCATAAAGTAAAAAAAAAAACAATAGTTATAATTAAGTTTTTATTTACAGTAAACGTTAAAATGGAATTTAATTTAAATTTTAAAGTTAAAATTAAAGTTAGGGTTCGAATTCAATACAACTTAAGTTAAAAATTAACGATGGTTAAAATTTAGTTATATTTACAGTTAATGTTAAACTTCAAATAAAATTTAAAAATAAAAATAAAAATAATGTTAATGTCATAAAGTTAAAAAAAAATCTAATTAATGTTAGAACTAACTAATTAAAGTTAGAATTAAATGTATGTTTGGTTAAAAGTTTATTTTTTAAGGAAATGTTAACGTTAAAATTAAGAAATAAGTTTAAATATATTTACAAATAAAGCTAAAGTATAAAATTATTTTAATATTTAAGTTTAAATTAAGAAATATTTAAAGTTATTGTTAAAGTTTAAATTAAATTTAAATTTTTACATACATTTAAATTTCACGTTGAAATTAAATTGAAGTAAAATATATTTGAGTTGAATGTAATTTAAATTTTAAGTTAAAATGTATATTAGTAAAGTTTAAATATTTAGTTAATACATTTAAAATTTGAATGTGTTGTAATTATTTAATATTGTAATTTTAAATTGAAGTTGAATGTAAAAAATGACGCTTCAACTTTGAAATAAAATTTAACAAATTTATGTATGATTTTAACTAAATATTGCAAGTGTTATGTACATGTTATTTACATAAGATTTTCCAATCTTTTTAAATCATTTATAATAGCATACACTGAACTGGTCTTTTCGTCTTTTTGTAACTCGATTTCATAGAAATAACTTTGAAAAAACATCCAAATAAGTTTACAATCAGTTGGGTATTTCAAATTGAGAACGTGAAAAATTTTGAAACATACGTCTATGCATTTAACAACATTGTTAAATTTATAAAAAATGTCTGAGAAGTAAACAAAGTATTCTTTTTTATTAAAGTAGTCGTTACCAATTCCACAAATAATTGGTTGGACGGTTTCTTTCTTGTTGTAGCATTCGTCAGTAATCAGTTTTATTTTCGTGTTAAGATCAGAAATAGAGCTTGAAATCAAAATAAATGCGTTTCGGGAATCACAACTGGTAGTTTTGGTGACGCGCTTACGTTTACTTTGTGGACTAGATATGACCTTCTTTGATGTTGGTACCAGCAAGGAGTGCACCAATATGGTGATTATTAAAGAAAGCATTTCTGCAATAGAGTTCATTATAGCTTTCATTTTATGAACAAAATATTATTAATCTCTTACCAAAATCAAATAGCCCATCCTCTAATCTTTGTAAAATAAATAAGCTATATGAGTCCTTTATTCTTTGACTCATAAGCGGAAGAACATCCTTGCAGAAATCACTCCATTTCTCAAATAAATTATTTTCCTTGCCAGGAAATATTTCTTTAAAATCGACATTTATCTAATGAAATTACAAAAAGAAATACAGAATAACTGCTAATTTTTAGACCAAAGATATTACCAACGAATGACCGAAGCTTTGTTTATACAACGGCCATTCTTCTAAAATATTTTGTAAATTTGATGAAGACTGCAGCAAACTGTGCCGAAGGTTAAAAGTTGAAGACCATTTTTTTAAAATTTCATCATATGGTTCAATGTTGAACTTCAACCAATTAGCATCATCTAAACAATAATATATTTATATAGTATAACTGTTATTACAATAATAATGAATGTTAAACAGGGATTGAAACCATATCCTTTACACCAAGAAATTATCAACATATTTAAAAACTCTAATTAAAATTATGACTAAAAATAATATTAAAAAAATACTACAATTCTCATTTTTATTGAAAATTTGTACAAAATATCATAATGATAGTTTAACGCTATAGTCTGAAGACAATCCCTGTTTTTAAATAGTATTATACATACTAGACTCTGAAATCTCTCCAACGTAGTCCTCAATGTCAACATCAACAGAAGTTGGCTGCTTTTTTGACAGAACACCGTCACGACGAAGTAAATATATCGTGTTATGGTACTTTTGGTACAAACATCCGCCTGGTTTCTTGCCTTTATTATGGATGTGATAAATTTCCTAAATTTTTAATTAATAAAATATGGATACATATTTAATATCATCAAATATTACCTTGGATTCAGTATTAAAGCAACGTACTATCTCTTCTGCATAAGCTTCAAATATTTTTGGGCTGGGAGTCGTTTTTTTATTAAGCAGATATTCCGTTATCACTGC
This sequence comes from Dryomyza anilis, assembly GCA_951804985.1. Classification (NCBI taxonomy): domain Eukaryota; kingdom Metazoa; phylum Arthropoda; class Insecta; order Diptera; family Dryomyzidae; genus Dryomyza; species Dryomyza anilis. Next base: position 51,174,633 of record OX638135.1, read on the forward strand.
AGACATTTTTTTACGGTAACACGGACTTAGTGTTTTGTTGTCGCAATAATATTTTAAAGTTTGTTTCCCAGTGGCCGACAAATTTAATATTTCCGTAATAGACAGCTAAAAATATGAACATTAAAAACTTTCGTCCAACATAAAAACTAATTTTACCTCATTTGTATTTTCAACATATTTATTGGCCAATATGGATACAAACGAATCATTTGTAGGTACCGATTCCAAGATAATCTCCTTTAAAGAAATGAAAATATACGATTTAAATTTATTGTTAAGTGTAATAAAATTTTAATAAATAGAAGCGATTTGAGAAAATTATATTCAAATTTTTAGATTTTTGTCACTTTCCCCGCGATTTTTTTTTAACGGCTCTTTAAAATAAACTTCAGCCGCTGAACTATATAACGAGACACACATTGATTCACTGAATAAACTTAGGCCAATTGGGTTGGATTCTTCTCAAAAATATCGATTGACATAGCCGAATGTACCTATGCCTATTTGTTCCAAAAAGTTCCAATGGCGCACCTGACTTTCAACTAGGACTTTTCAAAACCATATTTTCTCTCTGTTTCTCTTGCCTTTTCAAAACCATATTTGACTTTTCAAAACCATATTTTCTCTCTGTTTCTCTTGCCTGTTCCTCTTGCCATTTTCTTAAATTATACTCGAATTGGACTCTCGCAACAAGCGAGTCCAAATGATTGCTTCTTAAAAATTTTATATTTTCTGCAGTAAAACCGTGTTCTAAATTAAATAATTGATAAGAAATCAATATGGATAATTATGTGTAACTTACCTTCGAAAAGTTGCAGGAACATATCTTCTTGTAGATTGTTTAAGAGGTCTTTTAAATCCATCTTGAAAACAGCAGCAATTAGCATCAAACTTTCACAATTTCATTCAGAATTTCAAAGAATTTCTTCAAAATGAAAATTTGATAATTTTTCGAATGTCAATGAATAACAATATTTCCAAACACAAAATTTTAAAAAAATATATATAAATTTTCATGTTTACGTTAATAAAAATATGTTATTTTTTTATTTGGCAATACCGTCACATAAATAACAGGGTTTCCAACTACTGCAATGAGTAAAATATTTAAATTCTGTATGAACTTTAAATTCGCTGTTCACCACAGTAATGAATACCTACCAGAAATGACTGATGAAAATAATTCATTCGATAATTGCATTATATGCAAACAACCTTACCAACAAAATGATATTCTAAACTCAACTCCCTGTATGCATATATTTCACAAGTCGTGTATAACCAAATGGATCCGAGAATTTCACACATGCCCAATATGTCGTGCTACAGTTAACAAATTAAAACCATATAAAATTTCTAGACAATTAGAATTAGGGGCACTAGCCGCTGATCTAACAGAACTTGGACCTTCTACTAGTCAAGAAGCTATACCTAAGGTTAATCGCCCAATGACAAGACAATATGCTAATTTAGTTAATCTAAGTTTACCTAACACACCCAGCCAAAACCAAACAAATTTTAGTCTTAATAGAGGTATGTCGGGAAATGATGTGAATTCAGTATTGAACAGAGTTTCAAATGATAACTTGACCAACCCTTCTAATACTTATCAAATAAATCACCCGGACAGTCGTAATTAGGTATCCGATAAAGCTTTGCAATATTTAATTAATGAAATTGTAAGAGTTCAGTTGTCACAAAGAACTAATAACTCACGAACATTTAATCAAAATTTACCACAATACAATCAGCATAATCAAACACAGTATAATCCAAATACGTATCAGAGAAATAATCCGCAACATTATTACAGACAAAATAACATTCCAAATAATTTTTAGGTGTCCGAAAAAGTTTCCAATATAATTTCAAACTGGCATTTGAAGTTTAGTGGTCAGGAAGATACCCTTTCTGTAGACACATTTATTTATCAAGTTCATTCCTTAACAACTCAATGTTTACGTGGAGACTTTGAGGCTTTATGCAGAAATATCCACATATTATTCGTTGATAAAGCTATGGATTGGTTCTGGCGATATCATCGACTTGTTGAACGCATCGAATGGGTTCCACTATGTGCAGAGATGCGTAGCTATTTTAAGGATAGTAGAACAGATTGCGATTTGTTAGAAATCATACGTTGTCGAAACCAGAAACCTAATGAAAAGTTCGATGAGTTTTCTGATTGTATTCAACAATTAGTGAATAGATTAGAGATTGAAATTTTAAAAAGGAATTTGCGTGCAGAAGTACGAAGAGAATTACTTCATTTTAGTATAGATAATATGTCACAGTTGCGTAAATTTGTACACCGGCATGAGCGATTTGAAGAAGAATTTATCAAAAATAATCGACATATGCATTATCGTAGAAATGTTGCCGAGCTTGAATTAGAAAATGATACTATTGAAGAAGTACCTTTTAACGAAATTTCTGAGATTAAAATTACGTGTTGGGATTGCGGAGAAATTGGGCATCGTTTCGATGTTTGTTTGGCAGATCGCAAAATCTTTTGTTATGGATGTGCAGCAGCAAACATATACAACCCTCACTGTACAAAATGTAATAACTCAAAAAACTACCACCGTCCGAGTGTGTCGAATTTTCCAACACACTCGAAAGAAAATTAATCGTCACTCGTTCGATTGACACAAAAACAGAGTCTGCAAAAATATACCTATCGATCCAATTCGTAACGAAACCAATTTGAAAATATTAAATAATTCAGATGTGAAAGAAAATAATATTTATTTAAGAAAATTTAAACCATTGCATGTTAGAGTTAGAGAATACCATGAAGCTAGAAATAGAATTTTTAATGTGAATGAAATTTGTAGAGTTAAGAAAATAAAAAGATCAACTTTACGATTGAGAAAGTTTTGGAAAAAGATCAAGATTAAAAGAAAAATTGTATGTTCCGCAATTATTACAGATACACCAGTAAATGATTTAAGGCCTTAGTGTCATTGTTTGGGGAAGAAGTTGTAGGTTTAGTTGACACTGGTGCAACCGTTAGCTGCATTGCTCATGATTATGCTCGAAAATTTATGACGGAAAACAAATATAAATGGAAACCTTTTGGCTACTGTTTAAAAACAGCAGATGGTAAAAGCCACTACGCTGAAGGTTGTGTAACGGCTGAAATTAAATATAAAGGCGTATCGAAACAGTTAGACTATTTAATAATACCTTCTCTTTCGCAAAATTTATACCTTGGTGTAGATTTTGTTAGGATTTTCAGTTTAGCGAATGACTTGTTTATAGATAGTTTAACCAATAAATTTTGCAGTGATATACAAGAGGTGGAACTTACATCAAACTTGCAATCACTAAAATCAGAGCAACGAGGACGTTTAAATGCCGCAATTTTGTTATTTCCTTCATTTTCCAAGCAGGGCTTAGGTCGAACAAATTTAGTAACTCATGCCATTGATGTTGGTAACAGTAAGCCCATCAAGCAGAGACATTTTTCTATTTCCCCTGGTCGCTGAAATCGACCGAATGCTTTCGTTAGGAGTAATTGAAGAGTCGCAGAGTGCATGGTCATCTCCTGTAGCGCTCATAGTAAAACCGGGGAAAATTCGTTTGTGTCTCGATGCGCGAAAGATGAATGGCGTTACGGTTACCTCTGATCGACGGCATTCTCAGCAGGCTACCTAAGGCTCAATGTATTACCTTTTAGACCTTAAAGATGCCTTCTGGCAAATTCCGTTAGAGGAGGGGTCAAGGGATAAGACGGCTTTTACGGTGCCGAATCGGCCGCTTTATCAGTTTGTAACAATGCAATTCGGATTATGCAATGCCCCTCAAACAATGTCGCGCTTAATGGACAAAGTTGTACCGGCACACTTGCGAACTAAAGTATTTATTTACCATGATGACTTACTTTTAATTACGGAAACATTCGACGAACATGTACTACTGCTAAAAGAAATTGCTATTTGTATGAAGCGTGCAGGCTTGACCATTAACATCGAAATGAGTAAATTTTTGCTTAAAGAAGTGAAGTATTTGAGTCATGTCATAGGTCATGGAACGATCAGCACTGATCCAGATAGAGTTGTTTTAATTCGTGATTTTCCTTTGCCAACTTTGGTAAAACAACTTCGTAGATTCTTGGGTGTTTGTGGGTGGTACAGAAGATTTGTAAAAGACTTTTCATCAATAACCACACCACTCACTGACATGCTTAAGAAAAACAGAAAGTTTAAATGGAACGATAATGGTATATCAGCTTTCGAAAAATTAAAAGCAAGTCTTTGCAGTGCACCTGTGCTTCATAACCCTGACTTTACACGTCCCTTCTCTATACAGTGTGATGCTAGCCAGTATGGTATTGGTGCCGTCTTAGCTCAACGTACGGATGAAGGCGATGAAGTACCAATTGCTTTTATGTCCCAAAAATTTAATCAAGCGCAACGCAACTATACTGTTTCAGAGCAAGAATGCCTCGCTGCCGTTTTGGCTATTAAAAAATTTAGAGCTTATATTGAAGGGCATGAATTTGAAATTATTACAGATCATGCGTCATTAAAATGGCTTATGAATCAAGCTGATCTGCATGGAAGACTTGCCAGATGGGCTCTGAAACTTCAGGGGTTTCAATTCAAAATTTTGCACCGTAAAGGTTGCCAAAATATAGTGCCTGACTCGCTGTCCCGATATATTCCGACGAAAATCATGAAATATGCGATATTGACCTTGGAACGAACTGGCCAAATGAATACGAAAATACACTGGAGTTGTATTTCGAAGCGCCTTTCTTCAAATCGGAACAATATTTAAATTTAATAGAAAAAATCAATAATCCGCAACCGTTGTTGCCTGATTTAAAAGTTATTGACGGTTATGTTTACAAGCGTGTAGAACATTCTAGCGGAGATCCGATACAAGATCATGGAAAATTTGGATTCCTGATGAGATGACAGAATCTTTAATTGTTAGAGCTCATAATCATCCACTCAGTGCACACGTCGGGATATGAAAAACTTTGCATAGACTAAAAATATATTTCTTCTGGCCTCACATGGCAAAGCAAGTACGCGACTACGTCTTAGCATGCGAAACATGTAAGGAAACAAAAGCCCCTAATCAGATCCTTCGTCCTCCGATGGGCAAACCTGCTACTTCAGTTCGAATTTTTCAAAAACTGTATTTGGATTTACTAGGACCATATCCTCGATCACGATAAGGTAATGTTGGCATACTTATTGTATTGGATCATTTGTCAAAGTATCATTTTTTGGAACCAATTCGTACATTTACAACAAACAAAATAGTTGAATTTTTAGAAAAACGAATATTTAGTCAGTTTGGGGTCGATAACCACGGATAATGGAGTTCAGTTTAAAGCTAACCTTTTTAAAAACTTATTAGAAACATATGGAATATTTCATAATTTAACAGCATTTTATTTCCCTCAAGCCCCCAAACCACTTTAACGCAAAATTAGCCAATCTGTTTGTAAAGGCAAAAATTTTAGCGAAAATAGGAAACTCATATTATGAATTAGAAGATCTTAACGGAAATAGAATAGGAAAATATCATGCAAAGGACATACGAATATAAAAAAAAGAAAACATTCTGTTTTCAGCAAAAAGCGGAAAACATAAACTGTTTTGTAATAACCCTGTTGGCATTTGAATAATAAATTTAAGGTATATTAAATTTTATTATATACAATTAATTTATTTTGATTATTATATCGAATGAATTTAACAAATTCCTAATGCTAATAATCGTTTCTTTTTTTTTCGAACAAAAAAAAAATGTTCATTTTTCGAACAAACATATAAAATGTTTGTGTTAGTAAATCAGACCATAATCCCGTAATCCAATATAATACAATACTATGCTTGGGCACTTGCTTTTTGGATATCACCGATAGCTGATCAAAACTCTTTGACTCAGAATTCTTCATATTTTTTTTATATAAAACGTGGTACAGTCGTCACCATTTATAAAACCTTTTCTTTGATCAACAATATTTTGTTCGCTGGTCCAATAATTATACAACCGAACATTTTATTTCATTATTTTTTTTACAAATCTGTCTCTGCCCCGAAAGGTAATTATAAATTTCAATATATATTTTTTTTGTAGTTAAAAAGTTACTTTTCGTATATACGGGGTATTAACGCATTGAGAAAAATCCAGAAAAGAGTACAGTGAATCAATCAAATTAAATTTGCATTAAATCTGAGCGGCACGGAAGAAAAGAAAATAAAACCCCAGCATACTAAATGATGTTCGTCTTCAAAACTCAACCTTAGATCTCCCACGTTTTAAATCTCCACTCGTCCAGCCTCGGCGACGTTATTTTAGTTGAGCTCCAGAAGTAACGTGAAAGTGCATATAATTTAGTAAAAATTGATAACAAACTTAAATAATATAAAAATAATTTACTATACAACTTAAACAAAACTTAAATTAAAAAAATAAAATAAAACTAATACCAAAGTGCATTCGATTAATATATGTAAAGTAAATGGAAAAAAAAAGTTCCGTGAATAGATTGAATCGTGAAAAGAGAAAAAGAGAAATATAAAGGTAACAGTGAAATATTTTATATACATAAACTTAAATTGGATTAAATTAAAAATAGTTGTTGTGAGTTAAAGTTAAATGTAATTAAAAAAAAATAAGAACAATATCTCAAGAAAAATCACTATTTTTAAGAAAATACATTCATAAATGTAAAATTAAGATTTTTAGCAAAGAAATCTACAGCGGATCTATGGAAGGCCTTTCATCGTTCGGCGTATAAATCGGAAAAAAAACACAAGTAAGTTATGTAATGAATATTTTTTTAAAACATTTGATTTATACTTTTTTATAATTTTTTTTTGTTTCATTGTTATTTCGTTAAAAATTGCTTTAAATTCTTATATATCATTTGTCAAAAATTATTTTTTTTGTTATTTTTGCTTAAATAATTTATTTTTTATCGTATGAGATATTTTTCACATGCTACTCATTATTTAATATCGCATACGTTGTGTTCACCTTTTTAATTTGCTTGTTTTATACGAGAGATCAAACGGTATTGCTCAAGTCGTTGAGAGAACTCCGGCGGAGTGTGCGATCTGCTCTCTCACACGAAGTAAAAGCACTCACATGAAGTGATCGCGTACTTTTAGCAAGACATTGATTTTTGATTACAGTTTTTTTTTCTTGGTCATTAAATTGACACTTTTCTTTCTCTTTTCACTAATCTATTCTGTTTAACTTAATAACTCTTCATACATAAAAATATATAAATATATATTATAAATATTGTCTAAATTTCTAAATTAGCCTCATGCACTTTCGTATTATTTTATATGTTTACGCCAAAACTCTTGCAGTGTAAACCTTGTATTATTTATTTAGTACATTCTGTGACAGGTCAAACGTCAAGAGGTGAATTTCGTCATTTCCTTTTCAACCCTCCTTCTTTGAGGTTCTCGGGGCTGCAATTGCGCTGAGCTCGATCTCTTTGCTGCCACCCACCAACAGAAGAACTTCTAAGTAAGAACTACGTTCCTGCATATTAACTCATATTTTATACTTATTTCATATATTGGATCTCCTTTCATGATTTCCAATAATATCTTGTATTTTATACATCTTTCAACATTATATGACAAACGCTTTGGTTTGTCCCTTAACTTATAAATATATTTGCTCAAATAAATATAAGAAAAAACACATAAACTTCTGTCTTTTAATTAATTTGGAATTGTTAGGAAAATCCGTAAATAGACGCCTTTTTGCGTAAACATTTTGGTCCAATCGAACCGGATAAACAATTCAAAATGAATTAAAAGATTTTATTTCATCCAGAATAAAACAAAATAAATAGAATTTGGATTGCGCCGCTCCAGCTGACTGCATCAACGAAGCATAGCTTCGGACGGACAAACAAATAAAAGAGAGACGTTTTCAACGAAATTGCAACAAATATCACAGAAACACGAATTCTTAAAGGAAAGGTGCATTTGTAAATCTTTATTTGAGCAAAAAATAAGTACTTATAATAATTCTTGATTTTCTTATAATAATTCTTGAAATTATTATAATTAATACACAAGTCCATTTCTGACTTCGTGCTCCGTATTAAACAATTCAAACGTCTTTGAATTGAGTGAATTTTGTGTTTCGTGGTTACCATCCTACTATTTGCGAAAAGTGTGTGGTTTATAAATAAATAAATTAAAATAGAGTCAACGTGTGAAAAGGCAAATTTTCCATAGTGATTTTGTCACTAAAAGAATTTTGAAATGATTTTTGGGTCCATTTTGACTAATTTAAAATACATTTAAAAAGAAAATTATTTTGAAAAATTTAACTAGTGACGTGGCAACTCTATTTTTTTTTTCGCTACTGTTGCGTCAAATACACACACTACTCGTGATTAGTGAGAACCGACTTTTAATTTGAGTGACGACTGCCTCTCTTCCAGAGAGCACGTGCAGCGTTGCATTTTTTCGCGTCGAGTTCATGGCTTTAGTCTTTTTTGAGTGACTTTTATAGAAACTGCTGCCATTCTGCCAGAAGTCAGCATCGTTTTTTTAACACTTGAGTGTTTTATAATTGTGATTGCCATACTGCACAGAATTTGTGAGTGATCGGCTGAAAACTATTGTCGTTTTATTATTGATCATCGATGGAGAGCAACAATTGAGTGGAAATAATCGCATCGTTGGACGGATCATTTAGTGAGTGGATGCGATTGTGTTTTTGAGACTGGACCTCTCGTGCAATACTTATGCGATTCTCTCAGATCTTTTTATGACAAAAGTGAATTGCCTCATCGTGTCAACCTGCTGCAGCAACATTGGACTCTGCTGCTTTGACTCAAATTTAAAATATTTGATTGCTCAAGCACAGTGGTGGCGAACATAAATTTATTTCAATAAATTAAATATCGTAATATACTAATGTGATTATATTTCTTGGTGATATTCTATTCAAATAAATAAATAAAATACCAGTGCAATTGTTATTTTATTCTACAAATTTTTTAGCAACGCGTTCCTTCGAAGTTAAGCACAATATAATTATTCTTATATATTATAATAATTTATTTATTATCATAATTTATTTATTATCATAATTATCTTAACTATTTAAATTAGTTCGAAATTTAAATTTTCTTTTTTTAGCACCATTTTTGTTTTCTAAATTGTTTGAAAACTTTAAATTCTCTGTCTACCAAATTTTTGATTTTTTTTAAATTACTTTAAAAAATTTAGATTTTTGATTTTGATTTTTTTTGGTGTATGCTTCCCTCATTGAAGCGGCATCCCTGCTTGTGTTTAGTAAATAGTCTAACCTTTTTATATTTCAAATTTAACAAGTTAATGTTGACTTTTTATTTGCTGAATTTTTTTAAAGTTGTATTTCTTTTTTTTAACGGCCTTCCATTTAAACTCCATTCAATATGACTGCTTTGGTTATTTTTATCTGTGCTGCAGATGCACTGGTCAAATTTCAGTCATCATTTAATGACATTTCAGTTGACAACCATACCAAATTCTCACTGGAAATATTCAGTGATGAATTAAAATCTCTTTGGTCTACATTTAAAACCAAATATAATCGGTGTCTACAATTCCTGGATTCCAAGGAAAACTGTGCCGATGATGATGAAGATATTCCTGTTGTCAAAGAAAAATACAGGACTATATTGCAGACTTACGTCGCCAATTTATCCGCTATTAACGAGCTTCTTCACCAGCTCAGCGTAACTTCTAGCACCTCAGCTGCCGTCTGCCGTGCCTCTGATGATTTTTCATCGAATAATTTACGCCTTCCGCCTTGCGACACTGATGTGTTCGACGGAGATTATGCTTCTTGGCCTACGTTCAGAGATCTCTTCTCTGCCATTTATATTCGCAACTCGCGTCTTACAGAAGTTGAGCGTCTTACCATCTTTTGCAAAAGACAAGCGGAGATGTACGCGATATAGTGCAAATGGCCCCTCTTACGAAAAGCGGTTTTGATTTAGCCTGGTAACAAATGAAAGCGCGGCAGCACTTAAGAATTTGCAACGAACTATTAACAATAGTCTTGCATCTTTTTCGATTTATGATATCGATACAACAAATTGGGATCCCATCCTAATATTTCTATGCTCTCAGCGCTTGCCTGAAGCAACATTGGCTCTCTGGGAACAAAGTTTGGTGGATAAGACGGCTATCCCTAAGTGGAGTTGTCTTGATGCGTTTCTTACTGAACGCTTCAAGACACTTGAATCCATCGGATACATCCGCGGTCACACTACCGTTAAACCTCCACGTACGAAACCGCTTCAACCACAACACCCAGCTCTGCCTAAAAAATATATGAGTTTTCACGCAAGCCTTACAGGATCACTTTGCGTTCTTTGCTCCAAACAGAAACATGTTTTGCGGGTCTGTAAACTATTTTTACAAATGAGCGTCTCCGATCGCTATTCCACTGTAAAAAAGTTTCAATGTTGCGTTAATTGCCTTAATAGGTCCCATGAGCTTAACGATTGTAAAAGTGCTTACGGTTGCTCAGTGTGTAAAAAGCGTCATCATACGCTTTTACATAGGAATGTCTCTGAGCATTCGGCTCCTTTTATGAGCAGTGATACAACTACGTCGGTGGCCATAGGGTCTCGCCCTCCGCCATTCAACACGGAACCACCTTTTAACAACATACCGTCCACTTCATCTCCTTTCATGAGCTGTGAGCCGATTACGTCGGCAGCGCCAGGATCACGTCCTCCACCATGCATCACACAATACATTCAATTTCATTCTGATTCACAAACTTCAGATGTCCTTCTGGGCACTGCCATTATTAATGTAAGTCACATGGTTATTACGTACTCTACAAGGGCACTAATTGATTCTGCGTCCGAAACTTCTTTTATTTCCGAACGCCTTAGTAATCTTTTGAAGCTGCCAGTGTCTTCGACACGAACCTGCATTGCTAGTGTAAACCATGCAGTCGCTGCCAGTCCAACAAAGCGATGCCCTTTTGTAATTGGATCTCTCATTGATCCCAATTTACACTTAGAGGCAACGGCACTGGTTTTACCCAAAATTGCAGGAGAATTGCCATCAAGTAAAATAGAACCATCTATCCAGCATCAATTACCAAATATGGTCTTAGCTGATAAAAACTTTTTCCAAAGTTCTACGGTTGACATTTTAATTGGTGGCGACCTCTATCCATTGATTATGATGGATGGTATAAAGCGAAACGTCCTAGGCACCCTCATTGCCCAAGAAACTGTATTTGGATGGATTCTTACGGGACCACTACCAGTTCACAAAGTTTCTTGCTTTGCCACTACTGTTCGTGATGACATTGATGTTAACAAACGCAAAAGTGATGGTATATATGGGGTACATTCGCCTTTTAAAACCAACTACCACTCTATGGTTGAGCTTGGTCATTTTCAAAATACTTCTTCTTTCCCAAAACCATATTTTTGGATGGATCCTTTCTGATCTGTACCTTTTGTTAACTACTTTGTTATCCTTTTGTCTTTAACTTATTTGTACATATTAATTTCGTTTTCTTTTACAGCCTGGAAACCTTTCTTTTTTATCTAATTAATTTTGCAGTGTGTACTACTGCAAAGTGGGCGGCAATGTTTACGCCAAAACTCTTGCAGTGTAAACCTTGTATTATTTATTTAGTACATTCTGTGACAGGTCAAACGTCAAGAGGTGAATTTCGTCATTTCCTTTTCAACCCTCCTTCTTTGAGGTTCTCGGGGCTGCAATTGCGCTGAGCTCGATCGTGGCAGCAAAGACCACCCACCAACAGAAGAACTTCTAAGTAAGAACTACGTTCCTGCATATTAACTCATATTTTATACTTATTTCATATATTGGATCTCCTTTCATGATTTCCAATAATATCTTGTATTTTATACATCTTTCAACATTATATGGCAAACGCTTTGATTTGTCCCTTAACTATTAAATATATTTGCTCAAATAAATATAAGAAAAAACACATAAACTTCTGTCTTTTAATTAATTTGGAATTGTTAGGAAAATCCGTAAATAGACGCCTTTTTGCGTAAACATTATATATAACACTCAGATACCCATAATAAAAACCTACACATATTTTTTTTTCGAATAATATATACATATAATAATAATAATAGAATAATCAAATAATATTAAATTTTGAAATAAAATAAAAGATCAAGATAAGTTAATAACAAGGCACTTTGCACGAAGAATATATATTATATATCAACGATTTACTTAAATTCAATATGCTAAAATTAATGATTAATGAATAAATAATTAAAATTAATAGTTATCTCACCATTACTGACATGTAGATAGTATGCGACAAAATTATGTTGTCATAATGGGATAAAGTATAAAAGTAAGAACAAAAATGAAAATAACGCATTCGTTTTCTTTAATAAAATTGTTAATAACATAATGAAGAAAATTTCATTGTTTTTATTATTGGTCTGAAGTAGCAAGTTCGCAATAGGGGATTTATGAAAATTATTTAGCCAATTTTAAATCAAAAGGTTGGGTGGGAATTGTATGGCTAGAGCATAATACCATCAATTGCTCTAACATCCATATGAATGTAGAAAAACAATTTGTAATAAATTTCTTTTAGTTTCTGTTTAGATTTTTTTTATTAGTTTAACTAATATGCACGTGAAATTATATTTGTTTGCAAAAAGGACACAAGAACCTACCCCATATCTCCCGAAATGCTAGCAATGGCACACCATCACGTGCATCTGTATACAATTGCAAGCTTTTTTTTAGAGTGCAGAGTCAATCATGATTTATTCGTGTTTGTGTGGAACGCATTGAGTTAATTTGAACTGAATTGTTTGGGGTAATTTTATTTTAATTCGCATTCCCTGCTGCATTCTTTAACACCTAGCTACACACGCTTTAAGCATCGTCTCATTACACACATACGATCATACACATATGCTCAAATACCTACCTATTTTGTGTTGTATTTTCTATTCTCCTTTTGGTGGACTGTTTTTTTTTCAGAATCTCCTTTATGCTCGGCTTTATTGCACGTGGAGGTTGCGCTGCTTTGCCTCAAAAAATTAATATGAATGCGTTTATTATATCAATTTCGCTCAAATTTTGCGATTCGTATATACGAAAAATAGTTCATAAATAGAATGATTTTTTCCATATATATTATGAACGATGTCGAAATTAACGGCGTTCATTCCATTTATGAACAAAATTTTTTCTCTGTGTAGTTCATCAAAAATATAGAAAAATTTCAAAAAATTAAAAGTGAGAATTGTACTTACGCTATTTTTGGTCCCACTCACAATTACGTGAGCAAAATTAGGATCACGCGTGATTCACGTGAATCACGCTCACATGCCCATCTCTAGTTCACACAGTTCACTGTGCCGACTTCTGTTTGCATATGCATACTATGGTTGGGGTTTGAATTGAATATTGTTAAGAATACTTGAATTAATAAATTCCAAACATTTTTGAGTTCAAAAGTTTACTGCATGTGGCCAAAGTAAGAAACACAACAAAAACGATGATACGCGAACATTTTGTGTCGTTCTAATCATCACTATAGCCACGTCTTGCAGGATATCGTTGCAATTTTAATACAATCGCTAGATAATACCTGGATACAAAAAAAAGTATATGTCGCATAAGTGTGCCATATCCCATACGAAATTTGGACAGAGGTGGAGGTATGTCATCACTTTTGGAACGAAAACGAAAATGTCGCCTTCTTTTCAACGTGTGAGCCGCGGCTTGTATCTAATGTATCCTTTGTATCTAATTTTTAATAGAGGAGGTAAAAAATAAGATTTTAAGATATGATTTGTGAATGTGCCCCTAACACCAACAAAAAAGGACACGCTGGAACTTTCGAAAAAAACGTGATTGGCCCAAAAAAAAGCTCTTTTTTCTAAGGAACATCTACAATTCCATCTAAATTTGGCTGGACATAGGTGTAATCGAAAATTTCTGCCACGAGTTAATTTAAAAATATAATGCCGCTTCAGTATTATTGATCAATAATTTTTTATTGAGAAAACAAAATTTCAACAGATGGTAAAAACCATGTTTTCTGACATATTATCGACTCTCTTAAGAGCGGCTTGCAAGAAATTACTAATTTGAAATTTTTATGAATTGATAATACAAGAACAAAAATGTTAAGGTAAGTCTCGTACGTATGTCCCTAATATTAAAAATACAGGAGTACTTTAAATGTGAATTTTAGGCTTAATTGCACAAAAAATCACCATTTACTTAAAATAACTGTTAAGATATCTGTTGGAACGTAGATTGCGTTGAATAAAACACGTATTTTCAGCAGTATAATTCAGCTAAAATCCGATAATTTTATTAATATTAAATCTTCTTTAAATTCATTTTATGTTGTGTTGGACTTATGCTTCATGTAACAATCCGTCACCCAGTCTTAATTTATTGTTTTAATACAAAAACTAAAGATATATAAACATATACTTTAAGCAAACTTATTGTTTAACGAAATTTATTGCTAAACTTACCAAAATCAAAATTTATTATAAAATACAGCTGCGACCGCCAACCTCGTGTTCGCAAAAAATAAAATGATACGAGTTACCTAGCGAAACGTCTAATGAACATCAGAACGTACGCAGGCTTTCAAAAATGTTAGTGAGTACGCACTTACTACTCAACAATATCATTTCAATTTAGTCAGATTAAACTGTATTTCAAACAGTATGTTATATTTGATTATCAAAAAATAATTCCTCATCATAATTTATAATGTAACGGAATCCACGGTATGTGCGCTAAAAATCCCAAAAATTACAATTTTGCACCTATTATCGAACGTGTGAGGAGCGGATTTTGAGGAATTTGTTTTATTGCAACGTATTGTAATAGCAATGATTTTAAGGTATGTCACTTGAATGTGCCCCTAGTATCAAAAATACAGGATCACTTCAAAATTCAAAATTCAAAATAATTTTTTCGTTATATACTTAATTATATGATATTAAACTGAAATATATTGAAATATTATGTCATAAAAAAATAATTTCACTTCATTTTATTAATAAATATTTTATAAATAAACATTTTATATATAAACAGAATTTTGAAGCAATATAGCATTACCGACCTCTGTCTTTGACGGAACTCATTAAAAGTAAAACACACGAATATACATATGAGCCTATAAGCTTATATTCAAAAGAACTAAGATGTGCCCCCAAATTTTTTTTGTGAAATTTTGTCAACCTCAAATGTTAGAGGTTTTCTGGATTTGCTCATATATGGTGGTACATTTGCTATACTAATAATAGGTTATATATATTCAAAAATATATTCTTTAAAAATGTATACTTTCTTTACAAAAATCATTGATAACATTTTTTTTTTTCGAAAAAAAAATTTTTTTTGTTGTGTTGAACATAGTTGGACAGCTCAAAATGTCTGCCCACGTATGCCTTTATTACTTGTCAATGCCCGCAGACGTTATTTAATTCCTATTTGTTTTTATTTTCAAATTTTTATTTGTATGCCGTTAAAGTCATTTCAATAAATATTTTTTTATTGTTTAAATTTTTGTTATTCTATTTTTATATTTGACAAAAAAAAATTCACGAACAAATTTGTGAAAGGGAACCCTTTTTCGATTTTCCTCACCTTAATTTTTCGGAACTAAAAATTATTGGAACAATCTTATAATTTTTTAAACATATATAAATATATTTTTTTAACAAATAATTACATTTAAAAAAAATAAAAAATAATATCGCACTTATAACGTAAAATAAAACAAAAATAAATTCCTCAAAAAAACGTCAGAAATTCCAACAAATTTGTTTACGTTTATTTTTACGTTATAAAGTTTTTTATACCATACACTAAGAGTGAAAGGGTATATTCAGGTATGTATCTCGGTATCTCCGGTATGGAAAAGTATATATATTCTTGATCAGCATGACCTCCTGAGTCGATTTAGCGATGTCCGTCTGTCCGTCTGTCTGTCCGTCTGTCCGTCTGTCCGTCTGTCTGCCTGTCTGCCTGTCTGTCTATCTGTCTGTCTGTCTGTCTGTCTTTTGAAATCCCTAATACTTTTAAAATTGAAGAGCTAGATAAATGAAACTTATAACTTAGATTACTAATATACCTACGCTTTATGTGCGAAATCGGTCCATTGTGACCTATGATCGGACCACTTATGTTCAAATACCTCATATAAAATGCACATATAAAGATCAATTTTTATATATACGTGCTTAGGTAAACTTTTTTTGGTAAAATATATATTTACTCATGCTCAAATACATGATAATAATGTTTTCCGGCAAAAAGACTTGTGGTTCACAAAAAAAAATCGAAATTCGGTACACCTACCCATTTGTAAATATGGGTATCAAATGAATGGAAATTCTTCAGCGATTGAATGTTTGTAATTATTTTCAGGATTCGTATACCCTGGTGACCTATATATCACTTTGAATGGTAACCACACATATGTGTAGGGTTTTTATAGTCGGCTTAGACCGACTATAATTTTGATAATCCTAACTATCATAATTACACCTACTTTAAAATTTCCCATGTGATCTAACCTTCCCAACTGGTTTTAAATATAATTTTATTAAACATTTTAAATGAAATAAGGCCCTTAATCAATAAGGACCCAGAATTGATGTAAATTTGTGTTATGAAATAAGACCCCGTTTTTTTTATGGAAAACACGCCAATGTATTTGGACAATAGCCCCAAATAAAAATATTAGCATATAGCAAAAAAAAAGAAGAAAATGCAGATAAAAATAAGAAAAAAAAACATTTTTGTTCATACAAAATGTCCAACATTGTGCAAAACTTTTATACATAACCTTGAACCGTTGAACTGTAAGACAAAACTCAATTTTTGGCTGCGCACATGATAAAAGCCTGTTTTTTCTTAAAGTTTGCTAAAAAATAATATAATCGTGTTTCCCAGTTTTTCTGAAGCAATTCGTTAATAGGGTTTATTTGCATTTTAAATGTAAATGCATATCAAATTTTTCGTCGAAAAAAGTTGAATGTAGTTCATGGTTGACACATCATTGGGTGTAAATATGAAATTGGTTGTACGATATGTATTCGTTTACAGCTTTTATTCGCATTTAAGTAAATTTGAATTGTTATTTAAAATATCTGATAGTAACATTTCAAAAGGGAATAAAACATTAAATGATTTGATGTTGGAAAATGTTTTCATATCCATACTCAGAGAGATCTCAGCAACAAAATAAATAAACCCGCAAACATTTTTTTATAACGAAAATATGATTTTCATTTTCATTTCAAATTCAAAGACAATTTACAGTCAAGAATAAAATTAAAGTCTATTTTTTTGACAATGTTCATAAATAATAAAAAGTCAAAGTCGACTATCGCCATTGCTTTTTGAGATATATCCTTTTGGAAATAAACTTTTAAAACTGACTCACCCTAAAATCAAAATTTTGACAATTTTCTTATCTTTTAAATGAGACTTCAGTGTTTTATATTGCTTCACTATTGCTGAAGTAGTAGAATTGATTAACACAACTTTTTTGATATTTATACTAAGTAATTATTTAAAGTACCAAAACTCCTAAACCACGCCATTTGGGAAGCTAAAATTTTGCCAATATCATAATTTTATGTTGTTTCAACATTTTTCCAAATTTCATCAAATTCTGAGATATGCTAAAATTTTAATTTGTTTGTTTTTTTTGAAAAAAAAATTGGTTTTATTTAATATTATTTCAAATTATATTAAATTTGAATATTTTTTGTAGCCTATTTCTATTTATTGGTAGTTCTTGTATATGTTTAATTGTCAAAAGAAAATTATACGTATTTTAATTAATGGAATACTGTTTTTATTACGATTAAACCAATGTGCTCTGACCCTAACAAGGCCACGTTATGTGAAACAAGGCTATGAAAATGGCCCAACCGGGACAGTTGTGAATCAGAAACGTTTTTTTGTTGTATTTAAGAAAGCCTGCACATAACCAGTATGCACATAAAGTTCAAATCTAAAAGCACAATAACAGATGCATGTTAACTTAATATAACGTCTACGACGTAACTGGAACAAGTACATAATGTTTATGAGTGCATACTTTCAGGATATAAAATTAAGCCCGCTTAAAAGCAACGAAAAATGCACTGGTTACAATTTGATCCGAGGCACACGTCTGTTCAAAGCAACAACAAAAGCATTGGTTGTAATTTAAGTCAAGACTAACGCCAGCATGGGAACCAATTAAGAATTTAGCACATTGGAATTTTCTCAATTAATGATTTCACAATATTAGTAAATATATGATGTGGGGTTCATGAGGTTTTTAGTAGTACGTAGATTTAAGAATATGCTTGCTTGCATTTATGAGTTGTGTTTTAAGAAATAAGTATAAGCAAGGGGTTCGTGAGTCGCACGATACCGAGGTGATGAGTAGAGGTTAAGTTTAGATTTTAAGCATTATGATTTTAACTGCCTTAGAGTGCAGACGTGTTTTCAGTTTAAACTCAAGCTTGTAAAAATACTTAAAAATAATTAATAAAAGTATAAAGCAAGTCTAAAATATTCTTGCGTTTTTATTTAATAATAATTGTTAGGAAAGAATTGTGGACTTCGAGAGAATATTGTCACTGACGGTTTCACCAATAAAGGCAAATACAAAAGACCCCTGGAGCCCGCAACATTTTGGCGCAGCCGGTTTTTCAAGAATCTACAAAAAGGACTGAAGGACGAATTTGAAGGAGAATTAACAAAAAAATAAATGAAGAAACACAGAAGTGGAAAGGAAGGTATAATTAAATATTGAATAAATTTTAGTGAGTTTGAGTGAAAGCAGTAAATAAATGGTGAAATTAAATTATAGAAAGAATGAAATTAAACAAATTTATAAATTTTAATTGAAAATTTTAATGATTATATGGCGAACTTTGAGGAATTGGAAGTAGCATATAGAAATATATTAGGACAACTTGGCAGATTTACTGAGAAATTGTGGAATCAAATTAGTACGGAAGTTAACAATAAAGAAACTTTAGAATTAATAAAAAATAAAGTCAGTTCCACATGGGTATACTCAGAAGTCGAAAGAGTTGACGTAGTTTTTGAACAATTAGTATACTTCTTGGAACATAAAAGTGCTCATAAAATAAAAGAATTAGAAGATTGGAAAGGGGAATTTACTGCATTAAATAAAAAATTAAACGATATTGTAGAAGAACGGCTGGAGTTGTTAGATCAGGCTAGTGGAATAGAGGAAGAAAACGAAAAATTAAGAACTCTAGCCCACGAAACATCATTATATCATAAGGAGGCATTACAGATTGAAGGAAAATTTGATAAAATAACAGCACCGGAAACAACATTAGAAATGTCGTTAGATACTGTATCGAATTACGTAGGAAGTGTGGTTCCATTTTTTATGGGATCGGAATCACCATCCGTTAAAACTGAACTTTATAGATTCATGGACGCTTGTGCGTTAGCAAGTCTAAAAATTACAAAGGAAAACAAAGATGAATTCATTAGCTGTGTCAAACTGCATCTTCTTGGTGACGCTTATGATCTAGTCCGCACAAGAAAGTTCAATGATTTAGAGGAGTTATTTGACGTTCTAAGAAATACATATTTAAAAATGACTACGTTAGGTTCGGTTCAGGATAGTATTAGAAAAGCATATCAGACGGATGGTGAAAGTCTGAGAACATTTGCAAGAAGATTAGAAAGATTATGGGCAAACGCTAATGAAATAGCAGATTCAAGGTACAAAAATAAAAATCTACCTACAGATGTTTTTAATACGGAACTAGTAAACTCAGTTCTGACAGCATACAAGGTAGGTGTAAAAGATCCGACAATAAAGGTTCTATTATTAAGTAGCAAAGCAGAAAACTTGAATGATTTATTAGATGAAGCATTAAAGGCCCAGATAACAATTCAAGGGGGTCCGAGGTTCCCCGAGGAAGTGTACAGTTTCGAACAACGATCTGTAACCAGTCCAACGAATAGTATTCAAAACAATCATTTTCAAACTACCCCACTAAATCACAAAATATCAACACAAAATAAAACAGAAGGATCAAAAATACGACCAACATGCTCTTTTTGCCAGAAAAAAGGACATACACGAGACGAATGTATTACGCGGAAAACACACCGTTTTGTATAGAGTGTGAAAAATATGGGCACGAATCTAGTTGGAGGTGTGCTTCCATTAGATTAGAAGCTCAAAATAAGGAAGGGTTTGGACGTACACAAAACGTTAATAGGGAATTTTTAAACAACAATTTGCAAGCAGGAGATAACACTACGTACCGTACCAATAATAATAATAATAGAAATAATAACAATAAAAATGGGAATACCCCTAGAAATAATTTAAAATGTGATTTGTGTCGTAGACTTGGTCATGTAGAAACTGATTGCTACGCCAAGAGGGATTATCTGGCGAGGGAGAATAATGATCAAAACAAGGGAAACTACTAGGGGCCCAGCCAAGGCCAGTAAGCTGGGGACCCATTAAAAATAGCAAAATTAGGTAAAAAGGGTAGAAATAGTAAATCATAAGGCTGAAGGGTCTGTGATCACATTAACTACCCAAACTCCTAAAAATAAGAGAAAACCGGTGGAGGAAACCGGTGGAAAAAAAAAATCAGACGTCTGAAGTGACCGTTGATACACATATTGATCCACCGTGGTTTGATTGTGAGGGAGTGACAATGGTAATTTTTGCATTAATACATTTCTTTATATATATGATAATAGCAATAGGGGCAAAAATGATTAAATTAGTAGCAGATGAAACTAATCGGCAAAGATGTGTATGGGAAGAAATGCAAATAGGTCAAAAGTTGTACAATATGTTTACAGGAATGTTGAAAAAGTTTGAAAATTTTATAACATGTTATGATAAAAAAATCAGACAACAGTTGAGTGGATTAAATAAAAAGAGAATTAACAAAATATACAATAGAAAAGGGGACTGCTTCAAATTGTCTAATGTAAGTGATGTGTTCATTGAAGTACCTTGCGAGGCAGCTAAAAATGGAAAACTCATATTACTAGTAGACTCAGGAGCAGATGCAAGCATAATAAAAGAAGGTGCAATGACACAACTACCGGAATTTGACAAAAATAGTAAGAAAGATTTTAATGGGGCTTTTGGTGGATGCGTAAGGACGTTAGGCACGACCAATATACAACACAGTAATATAAAGTGGTTACATTTAATAATGCATGTAGTATCTCTTGAACAAGGAATACCAGCAGACGGAATAATAGGACGGGATAACATATGGAATAGATCCGTAATAAACGCAATTAATAAGACCATAACATTCTACGATAAAGGAAAGAATCACACTATCCGATTACCAATGAAAACGCGAGCCGACATAGAAAATATTTATTACAATCATGAAATAAAAATCATGCCGAGAACCGCAAAAATAGTAGAAATTACACTAAAAACAAAAATTCCAATTGTATTAATACATAAACAAGAAATTTATCCTGGAGTATATTTGGGAGAAAGCTTATCGAATGTTAACAAAAATAAAGTTTATGTCTCAGTATTAAATGCTACAGAAAAGGTCATTATAATAGACAACAATTTTAAACCGAAATTTTCAGGGAATCAGATACAAACAATTCTACAATAAATACTATAAATTCAGTGAATATAAAAATAGGATTAATAGAATATTAGAAAAAATTAACATCGATGAATCTTTAAATAAGAAGGAAATCACATCATTACAAAATCTTTGTATTTCTTACCACGATGTTTTTCACTTAGAAGGTGACGAACTGTCATACACGCCGATACTTAAACACGACATAACAACACAATGGAATCAACCACCAATTAACCAAAAGCAATACAAACTTCCACATACACATAGAGAGGAAATTAATAGACAGGTTAACAAAATGTTAGATGCTGGCATTATATCGCCAAGCATATCACCCTGGAATTCACCATTACTATTGGTACCGAAGAGGAGCGACAAAGACGGTAACAAAAAATGGAGACTTGTCATAGATTTCCGTAAATTAAATGACGTAACCATAAAACAGGTATTTCCTATCCCGCGAATAGATGAAATATTAGATCAATTAGGTCACAGTCGGTATTTTTCAACTTTAGATTTAGCAAGTGGCTATCATCAGGTCTTAGTAGAAGAAGGTGATAAAGAAAAAACTGCCTTCAGTACAGGACTTGGACATTTTGAATTCAATAGGATGCCTTTCGGTTTAACAGGGGCACCAGCAACTTTCCAGAGAATAATGAATCACATCTTAACAGGGTTACAGGGTATCGATTGTTTTGTATATCTTGATGATATAGTTGTGTATGGGAAAAATATAAGCGAACATGAACACAGATTAAGTAAAGTATTACAGAAACTAAGAGACCATAATTTAAAATTAAATACCGAAAAATGTCAGTTTTTACGTCGTGAAGTTGTATATTTAGGGCATAAATGTTCAGAACTTGGTGCGTTGCCAGACCCCGCTAAGGTCGAATGCGTAAAAAATATTCCAGTACCAAGAAACAGAAAAGAAGTACAAGCATTCTTGGGATTAATTAATTATTACAGAAAGTTCATAAGCAATATGGCAAGGTTAGCTTTACCAATTAATAATTTACTTAAAAAGGACGTTAAATTTAAATGGACGGAAGATTCTCAAAATTCATTTATTAAATTGAAAGAATCAATAATTTCACCTCTAATATTAGCATATCCAGATTTTACAAAAACTTTTTTACTAACAACAGACGCAAGTAACGAAGCAGTAGATGCAGTCCTATCTCAAGTTGAACTAGGAAGCGACCGACCGATCGCGTTTGCAAGTAGAACTTTAAATGGGGCAGAAAAACGATATTCTACCATTGAAAAGGAATTTTTAGCAATTGTTTGGGCAACAAAGAATTTTAGAGCATACCTATTAGGGCGACCATTCAAAATTTTTACAGATCATCAGCCTCTAAAAGGTATTGCAAATTTAAAAGATCAGACATCCCGCCTTGCTCGTTTCCGACACAAATTATCGGAATATGATTTTGAAATATGTACAAACCAGGCAAAAAGAATTTAAATGCGGATGCTTTAAGCAGAATTCCATATATAGAACCAGATATTACAGCCGTACAAACACGATCCAAAACTACACAAAATATTTTAGATCAGCAAATCACAAAAATAAAACCACAAATCAGTACACCAGTCGTAGATGAAACAATAATAGATACAAATAATGAAACGAATTCAGCTCAAATATTAACTGATCCAGATGAAATTAAAACCGTGATGAAAGATTTTCATGATTCAGCACTAGGAGGCCATCAGGGCACACTTAAAACATACTTTAGGATTAAGAAACAATTTAAATGGAGGGGAATGCAGAAACAAATAAAAGAATATGTTAGAAACTGTCCTAAATGCCAAATGAACAAAAGTTCAAAGTTAACAAAAATGCCAATGGTTTTGACAGATACGCCAACACGTCCATTCGATATGGTTTATATGGACTTGGTAGGAATTTTACCTGAAACAGTGTCAGGAAATAAATATATTTTAACATTTCAAGACGATTTTTCAAAATACATGTGCTGCGTAGCTATCCCAGACGCGAAAGCAAGCACAGTAGCCAAAGCTTTTTACGAGGAAATTATCACGCGTTATAATATTCCGAAAATTTTAATTACAGATAATGGGTCAAATTTTGTGTCAAAATTATTTTCAGACACGTGCAAGTTATTAAACATTAAAAAAATGCATATAACACCTTATCACCCGCAGGCGAATGGCTCGTTAGAACGAAGTCACAGACCTTTAGCGGAGTATTTGAGATGTTTTGCAAAAGAGGATGGGTCCAACTGGGATCAATGGTTGAATTCGGCAATGCATGTGCACAATAACACAGTGCATATGTCAACAGGGCAAACGCCTTGTCGTACTTTATACGGATTTGAATTTGACATGCCAACCAACCTAAAACGAAAATGTTCACCAATTTATAACAGTGAAGATTACAATAAGGTATTAAAATACCAAATACAGCGTACACATGAGATAGTCAGACAAAATCAAGAAAAAGCTAAGGAAAGATCTATACGAAGTTACGATAATACATTAAATACGGTAGTTTTTATGAAAGGAGATAAAGTTTTATTAAAAAACCAGAATAGGAAAAACAAATTTTCACCAATCTGGGTAGGTCCCTATGAAGTCCTTTCGATAATAAGTCCTGTGACAACAGTGATCTGTATCAAGGGAAAAGGGAAAAAATTCCATAATAACTTATTAAAAGCATATAACTCTTAAGTTATACACAATCGAACGAACAAAAACAACGAAATTAATAACTGAACCAACAGTTCATAATGATCATTAACCGCAATGCATAATATTGCAAACAACGTAAATAAAGTACGCGTAAATATATATATTTTTTTTTTAGAAAATATGTTTTTAAAATCTAAATTAGTGCATGAGAAAATAGCTATGTATTAATTTTAGAAGATGACTAGCATTAGATCATGTATTAAATGAGAAAGGAATAAAGCATAAAGAATATTATATTAGATATTTCATAAACAAGAATTCAGAACACATTTGCCAAAGCAATAAAATATACATTGTCATAATTGAGATAGGTCAGTACTTCAGTTTCATTGTCAAGATCATTTTCAATGGAAACAGGCAACAGAAAGATCATTGCACTTGAAGTACAGATAGATGTTAGCGTAGCACACACTAAAGTGATAAAATAAAATGCAATTCAGCGTTTTGCATCTAGGAACAATGCACTAATGTACCGAAAATGAAACGAGATACGTTAATGCAGCGTAAAAATTTGAACAATAATTGAATGATAAGGAAAAAATACAATACACAATCTAACAAAATTAACAAACGTTTTAAATGTGATCATTACACGGTAATGAAAATATATATGTACCTATTGAATGTACAAAAGTAGTTATGCATAAATCGCGCGCGCTTACCATTATTAAAAATTGTCAATAATGATTAAATTCACAAATTAGTGCATGAATAAATAGCTAAGTATTTTTGAATAGAATTAGCATTGATTCATGTGCTAATGAAATTATAAAGAAAATAATGTCTATATATTAAGAAAAAAAATTAAAGATTTTACAATTAAAGATTTACAGTAAAATGTTCGATATAAATATACAATTAAAATATAAAATTTTAATACTATGATGTAAGGTAATATAAACAAAGATTATGAATACTGAAAGTAAAAATGATGTTAAATATAAATTATTTGTAAAGTTATAGTAAACATTACAAAGTAATAAGTATTTTTAAAAATAATCCTGGCTCTGAAAATGCATTTCAACCACGACAAAGAAATAAAACATGCACGAAGAAGAACTAGCAATCCACCAAACAATAAAATTCGACGCAGAATACACTAAGTTTAAATATTAATTGTCAAAGAAGATCGTTTGATTTTGTTGGGTAAAGGTCTGAAATGGTAATATTATGTAATGAAGTACAAGAGACGAATGATAAAGAAACATGTGAGAGTCATGGCGCGGACAACAACAATTGTACATCAATAACATGTTTAATTAAAAGAAAGCAGCTCAATATAAACATGAATGTGGAATTTCGACAAATCAGCAAAATTGCGACTATTCTACCATAAAGAAGCAACAACATTTTACATCTTTACGTACATATAATTAAAAGATAACAATTTTATCACTCAAGGAACAAGCTAATATTTTGTAAATAAGTTGAAGGAGCTATTCCATATACACTTATTCAGCTGTCAATGCTAACCTTATAGAAAAAGAAATTTGACACATCAACAAAGTTATCATAATTGTACTAAATCAACAACATTTCACACATTATGCTGACAATTTCTTAAACAAAAGAACATAATTTCTTAAAAGAGAAGACGAAAATTAAAAACACTAAGAACTTCAAATATTCAAATAATGTACAACAAGTGAAATATAAAAGAACAACATCAAACAACATGTACGTATAATTAAAGATGATTTCCGAAGATGACAATTTCGCTACAAGAACTCTTAAAACATTTAAAGAAGACAAATTCGTATTAATATCCAGAAATATAAAATTACAAAACTACCAATTTTAGTATCTGCTCTCAACAAAATACGATTCAATTTGACTGAAAAAACAACGCAACATAGAAGACATCAAATTTAACAAAGCTTAGAAAATAAAGACGAAAGATGAAAATAAATGATGACAACAATGTTTTTCGATCAATGACAGAAACAAATAAAATGCAGCCAGCCAACCTATACACGTAAACAGAGAGTAACAGAACTAGCGATCACAGCAGTTAATGTTTTAAATTAATAGAAGACACAACTACATTTTTATTGTATAATTAAATAGACTAGAAATAAGTAAAGAAAAACTTGAAGAAACATTAAAAATATGAAAACTATAAATATAAACAATAACTAAAATAACTCAACAAAAATTAAATGACTTATTTTCAATAAATATCAAAAAAAAAATCGTTGCACAAATTAAAGCATTTAATGACTTAGATGAATAAACAAGAAAAACAACAGAGCAACACGGAACGCAGCGATTGCAAAGCGGTAACTTGATCAACTACTGTTTTGTCAATTGCAACGTTCAGTGACTTGTAATGTTATACATTTTTCTTTTTAACGTTACATAAAGTATATAAATATCACTAAAACTGCGACCATTAATTAAGTAATTGAGTAACGAAGATAAGCATTAATAAGATTCTTAAAATGAAAATAAGTAAAATAAATTATAATAATATGAAAAATAATTATTGATTTTAAATATTATTGTAAGTTAAATAAATTAAGAAATATATTGAAATATTAATGATGTAAAAGAAAAAACTATTATTCTTTTTAATAATAATTTTTTCTTAAAATAAGGGGGGAAGAATGTTGTGAATCAGAAACGTTTTTTTGTTGTATTTAAGAAAGCCTGCACATAACCAGTATGCACATAAAGTTCAAATCTAAAAGCACAATAACAGATGCATGTTAACTTAACATAACGTCTACGACGTAACTGGAACAAGTACATAATGTTTATGAGTGCATACTTTCAGGATATAAAATTAAGCCCGCTTAAAAGCAACGAAAAATGCACTGGTTGCAATTTGATCCGAGGCACACGCTAGCAAGTGTGCCGTCTGTTTAAAAGCAACAACAAAAGCATTGGTTGTAATTTAAGTCAAGACTAACGCCAGCATGGGAACCAATTAAGAATTTAGCACATTGGAATTTTCTCAATTAATGATTTCACAATATTAGTAAATATAGGATGTGGGGTTCATGAGGTTTTTAGTAGTACGTAGATTTAAGAATATGCTTGCTTGCATTTATGAGTTGTGTTTTAAGAAATAAGTATAAGCAAGGGGTTCGTGAGTCGCACGATACCGAGGTGATGAGTAGAGGTTAAGTTTAGATTTTAAGCATTATGATTTTAACTGCCTTAGAGTGCAGACGTGTTTTCAGTTTAAACACAAGCTTGTAAAAATACTTAAAAATAATTAATAAAAGTATAAAGCAAGTCTAAAATATTCTTGCGTTTTTATTTAATAATAATTGTTAGGAAAGAATTGTGGACTTCGAGAGAATATTGTCACTGACGGTTTCACCAATAAAGGCAAGTACAAAAGACCCCCGGAGCCCGCAACAGGACCTAATGACCCTTCAATAGTCCCTGAAGGAAACTCCGTTATAAGAAAATCGTACATCCGATATCTTATTTAGTTTAGGCCTCGTCAGATACCGATTTTCTGCAATAATGATATGGTATGTTTATGAGTGTGGCCCAACAGAAATCTACCTTTCCTACCCCCTTTATTATGAAGTTAGCTAAAACCCCCCGCGAGCAAATCCTGCGCACGGGCCTGACTTCCATTTCCAAAAATTGATTGTAATTGAGTCCGCATTTATTTTTGAGTCCGTTTCTGACCGAATGCGGACAATGGTAACGAATACAGAATACCCAAATTGGTAGTCGATCATTCGTCACAACCAGAGTTGGGCATTATCAATTACATTTTGTAATTAATTACACGAGCAATTACAATTATATGTAATTGTAATTGAACTTTTGTCAATTGCAATTACTTGTAATTGTAATTGAATTTTTTTCAATTACAATTGCTTGTAATTGTAATTGAATTTTTTCAATTATAATTACATTTTGAAAAATGTAATTTGAAATATGTAATAGAAATTAAAAGTAATTGAGGAATAAACAGTAATAATTACATTTTTTTTAATTTAATTACATGAAAAGTAATCCATTAACAAGATATTATCAATTAGATTCACATCCAGGTGCGTCATTGGAACTTTTTTGGATGCATCTGTTCCAATGGGCATAGATTCACATCCAGGTGCGCCATTGGAACTTTTTTGGACGAAACTGTTCCAATGGGCATAGATTCACATCCAGATGCATCATTGGAACTTTTTTGGATGAAACTGTTCCAATGGGCAAATATTCACATCCAGGTGAGTCATTGGAACTTTTTTGGATGCATCTGTTCCAATGGGCATAGATTCACATCCAGGTGCGTCATTGGAACTTTTTTGGACGAAACTGTTCCAATGGGCATAGATTCACATCCAGGTGCATCATTGGAACTTTTTTGGACGAAACTGTTCCAATGGGCAAAGATTCACATCCAGGTGCGTCATTGGAACTTCACGCAACTGGATGTGATTCACGCACCTGGATGTGAATCTATGCCCATTGGAACAGTTTCATCCAAAAAAGTTCCAATGACGCACCATTGAGTGTTCGTAATTACCGTCTTCAGCTGTAATACATTAATTGTTCATGTAATTAATTGAAAAAAATTAATGGTTCCGTTTTTAGCTTCAATTACATTTTTTTCAATTACATTTTTCAATTTTTTTTGTAATTGGAAAAAATTAGTCTAATATGCAATTAAATGTAATTGCAAAATTTTCAATTACAATTACATGTAATTGTAATTGGAATTTTATTAATTACAATTACATGTAATTGTAATTGAAAATTTTTGTAATTGTGAATGCCCATGTCTGGTCACAACAGTAAATCTAATTTTATTTTGTTCGCCATCAGTGTTGCCAGGTATTGTTTTGAAAATCTGTTATTTTCGGAATAAAAAACTTGTTTTGGGAGAATAAACTTGAACTAAAAAAAAACTATTTCATCCAATGTTTTTATTTTTTTTTTTTTGGCATTTCGAATCTAATGAAAACTTGAAAATGTTTTATGGTTTTACAAAGCATAGTCCAAACTAATGATAAAAATTACTAATTTTTTTACATAGGGTATATTTTTATTAAATTTTTTTATTTTTATTAAAATATACCCTATCAACGCAGTATCCGTTAAGATTTATATATGTTTAAATAGCATGTAGGTATTACAATTTTTATATAAAAACTACTGAAAAATAGTAGTTTTTACAAGAGTTTTTCTCAAAAATCGTAAGTTAAAGAGAAACACGAGTATGCAGTAAGAATAAGCATACTTGAAATATTGCTACGAAAAGATGTAATTGGCCCCACTGACTGAATTTTCGTAACATTGGTGTCATAAGTGGTATTGTGATACAAAATGGTTAAATTTGATCAACTTAAAGTCGACCAGCTAAAGAAGGAGCTGGCGATTCATAATCTTCCAACTGTAGGTACTAAAGAAGAGCTACAAAAGCGCCTAATGGAAGAATTAGAGAACCAAGGCGTTGACCTCGCAGAGCACGATTTTGAAGTGGAAGCTACAATAGCGTCATCGAAAAGTGTGGACACGGAGCAAAAAGTATAGTCCCAAAGTTTTGATATGAGCCAGTTGCTCGGAGCAATACAACAACAGCTTCAAGAAAATTCAAATCAACTTAAAACAGAACTACAAGAAAATTCCAGCAAAATGGAACAGAAACTTCTAGAAAATTCAAAACAGCTCCAAGAAAATTCGACCAGAATGGAACAGAAACTTCTAGAGAATTCAAACCAACATCAAGTAAAAATTGAGCAACAGATGTAGGAACATTCTAAGCAGCTTCTGGAAGTTTCTAATACACTCCATGGCAAAGTAAATGAACTTGAGGCACATGTAAATGACATGGAAGTGAGCGTTGACGATAAGATTCAAAGATTGGAAAATAACGTTGATGAGAAATATCATGGAATCGACAAAAAGCTACAGAAAATTCAAAAGGACTTTGATATATTGCAGTTAAATGGACCCATTTTGTTAGTGGTGCGAGACTAAAGTCACCGATTTACGATGGAACTACAGCGTTCAACATTTTCAAGCTGCAATTTAAGACCACGGCTGTAAGTAATCGGTGGAACAATGAGGACAGCGTAGCCGCACTTATCGTGACGCTAAAAGGAGGCGCAGCCGAAGTATTGCAGACTGTTCCAGAAAGCGATAGAAACAGTTACACAACGGTTATGGCTGCACTGCAACGGAAATATGGCAGTGATCACATGAAGCAGATCTACAGAATGGAACTAAAGGAAGAATGCAAAGAAATGGTGCATTTGTCGTATTCAGATTCAGCAAGTGATTTCATAGAAAAGTGCAAAATCGAAGCGTTTGTTGATGGCATACGTGATCAGGAGACAAAACGTGCAACAGTGATTGCGCTCAAGGTAACATTTACGGAAACGATTACCATCGCTCTAACACAGGAGACAGCAAATGTGTTGTGCCGATCGGCTCCAAAGGCGCGTAGAATTGATGTGGAGAACGATGATTTATTTCAAGTAGTGTGCCAAGCAGTTAAAGCAGGCGTTAAAACCGAACACACAGCTGGAAACCGAGACACCCAATTTAAAGGTAAATGCTACAACTGTGATACATATGGGCATATGGCACGTGAATGTCGTAAAAAACGCAAGCGCTCAATAAATCAATCTGCAGATGAACCCAGACATGGCAGGATCATGTCCAAAATAGCGTAAATTTTAATCAAGCTTTAAACTAAAACGAGTCAGATCTGCGGGGCACGTTCTGACTCCCATAACCGATTGCCCCAGAATCTCCATTTCACAAATTGCTCGAAAGTCGAATAGTTTAACTGTCAAGGGGCTAATTGATTGTGTAGCATATATGGTAACGTTAGATACAGGAGCTTCACACTCAATTATAAGAAGTAACCTTGTTAGCGACGAAATAGAACCGCTTATCGGAATAAGATTGCAAACAGCGACAGTTGAAGAGGCCCCTATCAGAGGAAAAATTACAAAGGAAATCACTATTGGCACTACGACAGTTAAGCATGATTTCATAGTGGCGGAAATAGTAGACGAAATAATACTTGGCATGGACTTCATGATAAGGTACGGTTTCACACTAGATCTAACAAGAAAAATTTTGAGTTATGCCAACACAGAAATCTAACTAAACATTGATTGTGACCAGAGCCAGAAAATTAAACAAGTTATCGCTCATAAAAATAGGAAAATAACACCTAATTCAGAAGCTATTGTTTGGACGGAAGGACAACTTGTTTTGCTCTATAACCCACAAAGGAAGAAAGGCTTATCCCCTAAGCTACAAACACACTGGGAAGGACCATACAAGATAATTAAAAGAATTAACGATGTCGTGTATCGGATTCAGAATACTGCAGGCGTTAGACGAAAAATGAAAGTGGTACATTTAGAAGGGTTGGCAGCGTATAGAGAGAGAGAGGATTAACATCTGTTTAGGACGAACAGTGTTACGAAAAGAGGTAACTTGCTCCACTGTGCAAGCAATCAACAATAATAAATGAGACGCAAGACAATTCAACGCACTAAGCAATGTGTTAGAAAGAGACGGAAGATCATTTAGCGCACTATGCAATGTGAGAGAAAGAGATGGAAGATCAGCACATTAAAACACATGAGTGCGAATGAGATGCCAATAGCATGCGTCATTCACGAAACGAGTAGAAGGTTCTCGAAACAAGTCAAAGCTTGTCGAAACGTGTCGAACTGATGCCTGCAGTATATAAGGCCACGCATCTGAGGCACTGGACTTCAGTTGTGATTTGATAGTGAACTAGTGCGTCTCGTGAGTGAACATTGTAAAGCTAAATTGTAGAAATTCAACAGTTGGTATAAGTGATTATTCTTTAAGTTGTTATTTAATTAAATAAAGTCAATTAATACTAGTTGAAATAATACTAGTTAAAACCAAATTTAAATGTGTTTTTATGTTGTACACAATCCAGCGATACGAACTCGTAGAACAATTTTCCGTAGACTGATTTTCCGTAGACTGAATTTTCGTAACAATATATATATATATATATATATATATATATATATATATATATATATATATATATATATATTTATATATATATATATATATATATTGTTACGAAAAGAGGTAATTTGCTCCACTGTGCAAGCAATCAACAATAATAAATGACACGCAAGACAATTCAGCGCACTATGCAGTGTGTTAGAAAGAGATGGAAGATCAGCACATTAAAACACAAGAGTGCGAATGAGATGCCAATAGCATGCGTCATTCACGAAATGAGTAGAAGGTTCTCGAAACAAGTCTAAGCTTGTCGAAACGTGTCGAACTGATGCCTGCAGTATAAAAGGCCGCGCATCTGAGGCACTGCACTTCAGTTGTGATTTGATAGTGAACTAGTGCGTCCCGTGAGTGAACATTGTAAAGCTATATTGTAGAAATTCAACAGTTGGTATAAGTGATTATTCTTTAAGTTGTTATTTAATAAAATAAAGTTAATACTAGTTCAAATAATACTAGTTAAAACCAAATTTAAGTGTGTTTTTATTTTGTACACAATCCAGCGATACGACCTCGTAGAACAGTTTTCCGTAGACTGAATTTTCGTAACATTGGTGTCAGAAGTGGGATTGTGATACAAAATGGTTAAATTCGAACAACTTAAAGTCGACCAGCTAAAGAAGGAGCTGTCGAATCGTGATCTTCCAACTGTTGGTATGAAAGGGGCGCCTGATGAAAGAATTTGCCGTCCAAGATATTGATATCGCACTGTATGATTTCGAAGTAGAAGTTGCAGCAACGTCATCGAAAAATCTGGATACTGAGGAAAAAGCGCATTCTCAAGTTTTTGATATGAGCCGGTTGATCGGAGCTATGCAGCAACAGTTTCAGATAATGGCTCAAGAAAATTTCAAACAATTTCAAGAAAATTCCAACAAAATGGAACAGAAGCTTCAAGAAAATTCAAATCAACTTAAAACAGAACTACAAGAAAATTCCAACAAAATGGAACAGAAACTTCTAGAGAATTCCAACCAACAGCAAGTAAAATTGAGCAACAGATGCAGGAACATTCTAAGCAGCTTCTGGAAGTTTCTAATACACTCCATGGCAAAGTAAATGAACTTGAAGCACATGTAAATGACATTGTACTGAATATTGATGACAAATTTGAAAAGTTGGAAAATGGTTTCGACAAAAAGCTACAGAAGATACAAGAAAATGTCAGTTTACTACGGATAAGTGGACCCTCAATGCATGTTGTTAGTGGTTCGAAGCTGAAATCGCCGATTTACGATCGAACTACAGCGTTCAACATTTTCAAGCTTCAATTTGAGACAACGGCTGTAAGTAATCGATGGAACAATGAAGACAGCGTAGCAGCGCTTATTGTGGCCTTGAAAGGAGGTGCGCCCGAAGTATTGCAGACTGTTCCAAAAAGCGATAGAAATAGTTACGCAGCGCTTATGGCTGCACTGCAACGGAAATATGGCAGTGATCACATGAAGCAGATCTACAGAATGGAACTAAAGGGCCGAATGCAAAGAAATGTTGAAACATTGCAGGCGTATGCAGCGGACGTCGAGAGGCTTGCGCATTTGTCGTATGCAGATTCAACGAGTGATTTCATATAAAAGTGCAAGATCGAAGCGTTCGTTGATGGCATACGATCAGGAAACAAAACGTGCAAAAGTGACTGCGCCCAAAGTAACATTTACGGAAACGGTTACCATAGCTCTAACACAGGAGACAGCAAATGCGTTATGCCGATCGGCTCCAAAGGCCCGTAAAATTGATTTGGAGAGCGATGACTTATTTCAAGTAGTGTGCCAAGCGGTAAAAGCAGGCAATAAATCCGAAGGTTAATGCTACAATTGTGATACATATGGGCATATGGCACGTGATTGCCGCAAAAAACGTAAGCGCTCTTTAAATCAATCCGCAGAGGAACCCAGATAAGAAGAACGACATGATCATGTCGAAAATAACAACAAATTTAAACAATCTTTAAACTAAATCGAGTCACGAGTCACGATCTGACCCCCATAACCGATTGCCCCAGAATCTTCATTTCACCAAAGGCCAAATAGCTTAACTGTCGAAAGATTCATTGATTGTACAGCATATATGGTAACAAGAAAATCACGATTGGTACTACGACAGTTAAGCATGATTTTATAGTTGCGGAAATAGTGGATCAAATAATACTTGGCATGGACTTCATGATAAGGAACGGTTTCACACTAGATTTAACAAGAAAAATTCTGAGTTATGCCAACACGGAGATCCAACTAAAAATTGATTGTGACCAGAGCCAGAAAATTAAACAAGTTATCGCTCATAAAAATAGGAAAATACCACCTAATTCAGAAGCTATTGTTTGGGCGAAATTAAATGGAGATTGTGGGATAAGCAAGTTGTGGGTTATTGAAGCAAACGAAGAGTTGTTTAAAAGTAACATAGTGGTAGGAAGAAGCCTTGTTGAGGCGGAGAAAGACAGTATTGTACCTATAAGGATTCTCAATCTAGAAAACTCGTCAAAATTAATCAAAAAGGGAGCAGTGATAGGCCAGTGTCAAGAGGCATCAGCGATTATAAATTGCGAGTCAAATACATCAAAGGACTATGTCACACCGCAAATAAACAAACAATCTACTCACAAGTTTATAAGTGAGTGGACGAAGGATTTGGCTGCCAAACAAAAAAATCAAGTGCAACAGCTAATTGACAAATATCGGTGTATATTTGATGAAAAGGGCCAAAAGGACGGCAGAACTGCCATTGTAAAACATCGAATAGACACTGGTGATTCTAACCCAATTCGTCAAGCACAAAAAAGGGTACCACTTGCGAAAAGGGAAGAAGTATCACATTTGGTTGAAGAAATGCACACAAATGTAGTGGGGGAACCATCTGAGAGCCCATGGAGTTCACCAGTTGTATTTGTGAAAAAGAAAGATGGTAGTACACGATTTTGCGTTGATTGCCGAAAGCTTAATGATGTCACCAAGAAAGATAGTTATCCATTACCCAGAATCGATGACACCTTGGATACACTATTTAATGCTAAGTGGTTTTCAACGTTGGACTTGCAAAGCGGTTACTTGCAAGTAGAAATCGATAAGAAAGATCGAGAAAAGACCACATTCATTACTGGAGATGGACTATGGCAATTTTTGGTAATGCCGTTTGGACTATGCAATGCTCCAGCAACATTCGATCGGTTAATGGAGCACGTATTAAAAGGTTTACACTGGAAAACATGCTTAGTATACCTTGATGACATTATTGTTATGGGCAAGGATTTCAACGAACATCTAAAAAATCTAGAGGAAGTATTCCTCTGACTGAAAAGTGCGGGTCTACAACTAAGCCCAAAGAAATGCTCACTTTTCAAGAAAGAAGTGTTAGTATCTGGGTCATCGAGTTACCACGGAAGAAGTGCATACCGATGAAGATAAAATAGTTGCAGTAAAGGAGTGGCCCAGACCGCAAAACCTACATGAGCTACGAAGTTTCTTGGGGCTATGTACATACTACAGGCGATTTATTCCACTTTTTGCCAATGTTGCTGGCAGTCTTCACGAGTTGACAAGAAAGAACCGATCTTTTCAATGGGGCGATGATCAAGAAAATGCTTTTTTGAAATTAAAAGCACTACTTTGCTCGGCACCAATTCTTGCGTATCCCATTCCAGGTGAAAAATGTGTACTGGACACGGATGCAAGTGGATACGGAATTGGCGGAGTCCTCTCTCAAGTGATCAATGGCCAAGAAAAAGTGATAGCATACTACAGTAAAATCTTGTCCAAGCCCGAGCGGAATTACTGTGTCACCAGGAGGGAGCTTCTTGCTGTAATCGAAAGTGTGAAGAATTTCCAAAAATACCTGTACGGACAACAGTTTCACTTGAGAACCGATCACGCTGCACTGAGATGGTTACTTCAGTTCAAAGACCCAGAAGGCCAAATAGCGCGTTGTATAGAGCGATTACAGAGCTACGATTTCACCATCGAACATCGTAAAGGAGGTCATCATGGAAATGCAGATGCTCTGTCCCGACGACCGTGTAAACTTCAATGCAGACATTGTTTAAGAGCAGAAGGAAAAGTTTTACCCGATGAAAAATGGATTCCGGAACAAATTCAAATCGATCAAAAGAGTGATCCCGATCTTACAAAAATCATGATGTTCAAGGAACAGCAAAGAAAGCCATCATGGAAGAGATAGCTTCGGACAGCCCAATAACTAAGGCGTACTGGGCACAGTGGCAGAGTTTAAAACTTCTAGATGGTTGCTTATATCGTGTATGGGAAAGTGAAAATGGCACATCCGCACGAAGTTTTATTATTGTTCCCAAGTCAAAAATAAAAGAGATATAGAGAGCGAGATCTACCATGGTATTCCAGGGAGGTCATTTGGGCATGAATAAAACGGTAAAAAAAGTAAAGAAACGTTTTTATTGGGTTGGATGCCAAGAGTCAGACGCCGATTGGATTCGCAGTTGTCCCCAATGTGTACCAGCAAAAGGACCAACAGTCAGGAGTCGCGGTAGGATGCATCAGTACAACGTGGGAGCACCATTCGAGCGTATTGCCATGGATGTCGCCGGGCCGTTTCCAATCAACGCCATTGCACCCGCAATCTGATGGCATGGTGGAGAGATTCAATCGGACTTTGGATGAGTATCTCAGAAAAGTGGTTGATAAAAATCAAAAAGATTGGGATACACACATAGCACTGTTTCTCATGACATATCGAACGGCGGTTCATGACACCACAGTTGCTTCACCTGCAAAAATTGTTTTTGGAACAGACTTAAGATTACCTGCGGATTTAAAGTTCGGTACGAGTCCTTCAGCTGAAATTCCTATTCACGGTTATGTTTCCAGAAAAAGTGAAGAAATGAACGAAGTGCATCCGGCAGCGTACACAATTTGCGAGTGATAAGATGGAGGCCAGATACGACTTGGGCACAAATTCAGAGGGATTTACGGAAGAAGAACTTGTTTTGCTCTATAACCCACAAAGGAAGAAAGGCTTATCCCCTAAGTTACAAACACATTGGGAAGGATCATATAAGATAATTAAAAGAATTAATGATGTAGTGTATCGGATTCAGAATACTGCGGGCGTTAGACGAAAAATGAAAGTAGTACATTTAGAAAGGTTGGCGCCGTATAGAGAGATTAGGATTAACATCTGTTCGGGATGAACAGATTTAGGTGGAGGGCAGTGTTACGAAAAGAGGTAATTTGCTCCACTGTGCAAGCAATCAACAATAATAAATGAGACGCAAGACAATTCAGCACATTAAGCAATGTGTTAGAAAGAGACGGAAGATCATTCAGAGTACTGAGCAATGTGCGAGAAAGAGATGGAAGATCAGCATTGTAAAGCTAAATGATAGAAATTCAGCAGTTGATATAAGTGATTATTCTTTAAGTTGTTATTTAAATAAATAAAGTTAATTAATACTAGTTGAAATAATACTAGTTAAACCCAAATAATAGTGTGTTTTTATTTTGTACACAATCCAGCGATACGAACTCGTAGAACAGTTTTCCGTAGACTGAATTTTCGTAACAATATGAAGTATTGATATTTTCAGATTATATGTACAAGTATGGTCGCGGCGTTGTGGTACTCCAAGAACATAAGCCCATATAGCATAATGTCCTCCTCCGAAGCGGTTATAATCCCAAATTCCAAATATTATCCCATATGGGAATTTGATTTATCCCATATGGACTTATGTCACTTTTTTCCCACAATTTGTAATTTTCCACAAAATGAAATATTAAAAAAAGTCTCATATAAACAAATGGGAAAAAATTAGTATTTCGACAAATTCTCTCATTTGAAATAAAAAAAAATGTTGTAATTTAACGATAATAATTCAAGTTAACTTACACACAGAAATATCTTCTTTTGGCATGAGGTTGGAAGAATGAAAAAGTTAGTTGTATCAACTAATTTCATTCGGTTAAATCAAATGGTTAACAAATTTGCTGGCGGAACTGCCATATTATTATATAGACATGAAATATTAGTCTATGCACACTTCTAATGGTTCTAAATCTGTACTAAATTGTACTAAAACAGTTCGAAATTGGTTGCAGAACAAACTACAACTTTTTCCTTTTAACAGAATAGAGATTTGTTGCGCCTACCAACTCTTTACCCAACCAACTTATTTGGTTCTCTCAACCGCTTGGTCGGTTGTTATTGTGAAAACTAAAAGAGGTATAGTTTGAACTATAACCAATTTCGAACTGTTTTAGAGCAAATTAGTACAGATTTACAACCATTGGGAGTGTGTATAGGCAAATATTTCAAGCGCCAACCGAACATGACAGTTCCGCGAATAAATTGGAAGACAATTGTAACCGAATGAAGCTAGTTGGTACAACAAACATTTTGGTTCTTCCAACCTTCGAAAAAAAACGTAAAAAAAGCATTTTTGTGTGTGTATAGAATGTGGTTCAGTGTAATACAAAAACTGAGTATCGAGTCTATTATTATGCCGAAGAAGTTGTGCCAAGATTTTCTGAAAAAACATTTAATGAACACTTCAGAATGAATTGTACTATTTTTGAAATTGAGTGCCAAAAACTAATATCATTCACAAATCATGAATATGTTTCTGGACGCATTTCCATTTTAATCGAAAAGCAGTTAATGATTATTTTATGGTACTTAGGAAACTAAGAGTCTTTAAGGTCTAAATGTTTCTTTAAGTTTGTTTCTATTATATTTTAAACCGTTTCTTCTATAGATCCATTGCGGATAGATTAGGTGTTTCCTTTTCAACAGTTTGGAGAGTTTGCGACTGTATACTACAAGAAAATTAAAATAGCAAATTTATAAAGTGGGCGACTGCGGAAGAAGATGCGAAAACATGTACTTATTATGTAAGAAAAAATGGATTTCGCGGTAAGATTTTAATTTTTGTGCGACGTTCTTTATGTAATCATATTTAACTGCAGGAATCATAGGATGTATAGACTGTTCCCATATAACTATACGTTCACCAATCGGACATCTCCATTCGCTTTCTGATGGCGTCTTTCTCTAGCTGCTTCCGTTCCGTCCACATGCCTTTTGTGTTTTTTTTTTAATTGGTCATAAAAGTATGTTCACCTGGTCCATCGTCGATTTTCGCAACAGAGACATTCACATCTGCACTCGACATTGTTGTCGGGGGGTTAATTTCAGGCGCATGAAACAGAATATTGTTCATGGCTTAGAAAAATTCCCAATTTCTTCTTCACTGGCCGCTCTGACTATTCGCATCTTTAATTTTCTTGTATGTTCTCTTCAGACCTTTCCATTTACTGTCTATTTGCTCCGGAGATAAATCCGTGCCATACTTTTCATTTATCGCTTTGGCTATGTCTTGGAAAACATTTTTTTTGAGGCCTGTTTCCAAACGAGAATAATTCTCATTTGGAAACAGTTAGGGGCATCTTCCCCCCTAGATTTGATTTTTTTTTAATTCAATTAATAAAATATGAAATAAAAAAAATAAAAAGTAACTTCGAGTTTTATTATTAAAAAATTTCTCAATGGTAAATTACATGCAAACTACAGATACGATAACCAATATCATAGTCGATACACACAGAAAAAAAGTGTGTAAATATAACTAAAATGTTAATCAATCCAATTAATTTTTATTTGAAACTCAGCCGATGTAACTTTTAGTAGCATTGAATTCCATATTGGTAATAATGAGAATATGTTAATTGGAGAAATTTTAATTAATTTTTTTGTCATATTGATATTAAAGTTGTTATATATATATTATATTTTTTATTGGGAATTTTTAAATCATAATTAATTAATTAGTAACATCAATTAAAAATTTCATTCGATAGAAATTGGATCAATTAAATACTATGTTAAATTAAATAAAATATTTGTCGAATAGAAACATATGAAAATAAAAATAATTTAATTCAATATATAACATAAAATAAATATTAAATAAGTATTTATACTGTTTATAAGTGTTTATACTGATATGCTTCGTAAAATTCTTTCAACCTAACTAATGTTTTACCGAAGTCAGTTTTCACAACTTCTACATGTGGGCCAATTATTTGAGTCAAACATAAAATTTTATATTCGCTTTTTAATGATTCAATATGCAACAAAATGAGCATCATAAGCTGTTTGTTCAAATTCTTGACAGCAAAAATAAATTGAGCCATTTAATGCTTTATTAAATTAACATACACTAAATAATGCAATATCCTGTTTTAAAATAGCAACGTAGAAGAAAATAATGTTAGAAGAAACTGAACGACGCCGCCGACGCACAAACAAAAAACAAAATGAAATCCAGAAGTAAAAACAGTGTTACAATTTAAGAAAATGAATAAATCAAAAGTAACAAATAAAAGTAGTTAATACTATTAAAGATTTAGTTGCATTGAAATTATATTAAATTAATTTCTATTAATATTTTAATTAAAAAATGTGTAAATACAATTAATTAATTAGTAAATATATTCATATTTTTAATTGGAATACGATTTTGTTTGCTATTAATATCAATCGTTATTTAATTTAAAACAATTTATTACACCGTCCGACAAAGAAAAAATAGACCTGTACGTGAAACTATGGATCATTCTAAGAATTTATGTGTATCCAGTTTTTTTATATCAATTCGTTTACATTTTTTAATATGCATTTGAAATTCATTTCATATTTTGAAAATAAAAAAAAATGATTTTTTGTTGGCACGTATTTTGTAGCTGAGATCTCCCTGAGAATGGATATGAAAACGGTTTTCCAATACCCATTCATTTAAAGGTTTTATTCCCATTTGAAATGCTACTAAGAGATATTTTAAAAATCAATTAAAATGTATTAAATGCAAATAAAAGCTGTAAACGAATTGATATGGGACAAAAATTTTAATATTCATACTCAGTGATGTCTCAGCTGTAACACACTGGGAAACATGTGTATTTTATTTTTTGGCGTACTTTCAGAATATACAGGATTTTTTTTTATCATGTGTGCAGCCTAAGGTTGAATTTTGTCGTACGGTTTTATAATTACAAAATTGAAAAAGCGGACAAACTCGTAGTGCTTTTTTACTTTGAGTTTCTAACTAGACATTCTTTGCTTAATTGCGATATACTAAACTATTTTTATTTTCTCTTTTTTAATTTAATGTTAATTTCTTGTGACAATTTATTATTACCATGGAAACAATCACTTTTAGTAATGTGTTTTTGAAAAATTAATCATTGCTTTAGATTTTGAGCCAAAACATTTCCTTATCGGTTTATAAATTCAATTTTATATATTAAGTGATGATTTTTGAGATTATGAAAATTTAAGTAGGATGCAAAAAATATAGAGTTTTCAAAAAATAAAAGGTTTTTCGGTTAAAAAAATTCACCAAAATTACGAATATTGAATATTTTGAAAATGAAAAAATAAATAGTTTCTATGTTGCACCTCCAAATCTATCTAACAAATTATGCAATATACACCAATCAAACATATACATACTAAATTAAACTTATAAGTGTATTGAGTGTATATTTCTTACCGTATATGATCCTAAAGTTAAGATTTTGGAACAAAAATATAGAAGAATAAAAAAAACCTAGATTTGCAACTCATGTTGTTTGTCATTGAAATACAATACATTTTTCTAATTTTCTTATTTATGAGTTATATTCATGCATTATGTATAGGGAATACAATTTGTACCTGTTTTCGTAATCCCGGGATTTCGGGATTGAACACTTTTCAATCCCGGGATCCTGGGATTAGTTCAAAATTCAAGTAATTTAGAAAAATATTTGTTTTACTCAAACCATTATTTGACTTTTTTGTTTTTTAAAGCATTTAAGATATAATAGCTGGAACACCACTGGAACGCCAACGTTTCTATTTTGAGAAAACTTGACAGCATTCGATTGAACTGGATAGAACTAGCTTTTGATCTGGTTCTAGTTTTTTGTTGGTGTTTTTTTATAGAAAATAGAAAATAAAGCTTTGGCTCTAGATCACACCCCACTGGAACACATTTAATGATTAACAGAAACTTAGTTTAAAGATAATAGATATTGTCTAAATTAACGAAAAAAATAACAAAACTTCTGGTAGTTTTCTATATATTGAAATTTGCTATTTTAACCATTTTTCGTCGAAAAACAAAATAAATTACATATTGTGAGTTTTATACACAAGATTGTCTTTATCAGATTTCTTCTCAAAAAGTTACGAAAAAGAAACAATTAGTATGCATAATAATTAATAATAATTTTATTGCATTATGTTTATAAACAAAAAAAAACAGAATACAAATTAGGTAAAGGGATCGAATATTTAGAGTACAACCGATAAAAAGTTTGTAATATCAGTTGTGAGTTTGACTATGTTCAAACCCCCATAAACTATTTATATTATGATATCCTAAATACAAACAAAATATTTCAAAAATGGTCTAAACATTTTCGAACTTATTTCCAAATATGTATTTAAAAACTTATTAGAATTTTAACATTTATGTATATATTAAAATTTGTCTACACAGTAAAATAACAATTGGGTTAAAAGTTTTTATTTTTAAAAAAATTCTAATAAATCGGATCAAATAAAACATATAATAATGCAATGTCAAAATTTCTCTAAGTAATTATTGGTTCCTAGTACCTAATTTTTTAATCTGATTGATTTATCTCGTATATAAGACTTTGGTTTTAGCTTTTCAAAATTGGGTTAAATTAAATTCATTGATTTTATACTAAACTTTATATCATGTTTTGTATTGAGAGCTCTGGAATGAATTTTATATCGTGTCGTTTGCAGTACTATAACAAAATATTGAGTTTTTGCCAATCCCGAAAATCCCGGGATTAGTACTTTTTAATCCAGGGATTTTCGGGAGACTAGAAAATGGTCGGGATCCCGAATCCCGACTGCAACAGTGAGTAGGTAGAAACGGAACCCATTTCGTATTATACACATTCACATATTCGACGGTCAACTGCGGAGGTAGCAGGTATAAACAGCATCCGAACGAATGACTTGGCGGCAGAAAACTAGTGTTGACAACTCATTTAGTTTCTCGCTGAATAAGGTAAGTTTTGAAAATAAAACCAGTTGCGAAGGTTAGATCACATGGGAAATTTTAAAGTAGGTTTTAGTATGATAGTTAGGATTATCAAAATTATAGTCGGTCTAAGCCTACTATAAATACCCTACACATATGTGTGGTTACCATTAAAAATGGTATATAGGTCACCAGGGTATACGAATCCTGAAAATAACTACAAACTTTCAATCGCTGAAGAATTTCCATTCATTTGATACTCATATTTACAAATGGGTAGGTGTACCGAATTTCACTTTTTTTTTGTAACCACAAGTCGTTTCGCCGGAAACCATTATTTTCATGTATTTGAGCATGAGTCAATATATATTTGACCAAAAAAAGTTTTCCTAAGCACGTATACAGTAAAATTGATCTGTAGATATAAATTTTATACGAGGTATTTGAACATAAGTGGTCGGTTCTCAGGTCACAATAGACCGATCTTGTTCAGACAGCTTAGATATATAAGTAATTTAAATCTAAAGTTTCATTGCTCTAGCTCTTCTATTTTTTTTGTAATCGTGATTTGAACAAACAGA
The DNA here is from genome assembly GCA_951804985.1 of Dryomyza anilis. Taxonomy (NCBI): domain Eukaryota; kingdom Metazoa; phylum Arthropoda; class Insecta; order Diptera; family Dryomyzidae; genus Dryomyza; species Dryomyza anilis. The sequence continues at coordinate 51,218,608 of OX638135.1, forward strand.
CAGACGGACAGACAGACAGACGGACATCGCTAAATCGACTCAGGAGGTCATGCTGATCACGAATATATATACTTTTCCATACCGGAGATGCTTCCTTCTGGGTGTTACAAACGGCGTACCAACCTGAATATACTCTTTCACTTTTAGTGTAGGGTATAAAAACGATAATTGAAGTTGGTAACTCTATCACTGAAACCCATCATGGGTTGCAATGTCCAAATAAGTATAAGTAACTCAACGGTTTGTAATTTTCTGTTGCGCGTTATTGGCAGAGTATTGTTCATCTGTCGTAAAACTCAAAAGCGACACCTGAGTGCTTTCCATTTCTTTGAGTCGTCAGAACTGATGATGTTTAGTGGTGCTTCCATCTCATAATCAGGACAATATTGTTCTTATTTATTTATTTATTTATTATATATATATATATATATATATATATATATATATATATATATATATATATATATATATATATATATATATATTTATATATATATATATATATATATATATATATATATATATATTTATATAAATATACATACATACATTTTTCTTGTTGTTTTGGGTAATACTCTTTTGTTGTTTATGTACTATACAACTAAATAGTTTTCAGATTTATAATTCTTGTGCCTTAATTTTTGGTAATACATTTTTTAGTATTCGTTCATAAATTTTCTGAATTAATAAATTGTTTTTATTATAAAAAATAAAATTATTCACAATAATGTAAAATAACTACATTTTAAAGTAATTTTTCTACATATTTTAGGATGTATAAATAAAGACAAAATTTTGGATTTTTAATACAAATGTATTACATTTTTGTATAGAAATGCAGTAAAACTATGTAGTTATTTCCCAAAATAAAACAACTACATCAATGTAGTAAAAACAAATAAATTTGCTTTCGGACGTAAATCATATACATTTTTATTTTATATACATGTTTATTTATTTATTTATTTATTTATTTATTTATTTTAATTATTTATTTATTTATTTATTTATTATCTTGTCAGTTTTCTGCACTCCTTTCTACTTAATGAAAGTAGAAAGGAGGCCGATCTAGTATTCACTTTTAATCGAACTCATCTGCCCACCTTGGGTGGGAGTTACTTCGGTTAATGAACTACAATGGGTCATATTAATAAAAATTGACTTTGCTCAAAACATGAAGCAAATGCTCATAATTGTCAAAATGTTTCGCATTTCTTTTAATTACAAAACTAAAAACTATTTTTTTATGTTCGAAAATATGAAATTTTAAATTGCTAGGTATTAATAAAAACATTAAACTGACCATTAATTATAACAATTTTGAAATAAAGTAAAAAATTTGCTCAAAAAAATAAGAACTTGCTAAAAAGTAAATACTTTTTTTTATTAATATGACCCAATTACCTTCAGTATAATAATCGAAATTAATTCAAACTCAGAGTAAATTCACAACATAAAAAAAGTGAGAGCAAAAACGAGATAAACTAAACTTTATGTTGTTTTTCCTCTGACTTTATTTTATTTGTCTGATTTTCGTGTGAGAAAGTTTTTTGTATGCTGTATAGCACATTGTCTCCCAATGTGACGATACAACGTAAAAAGTAAAATTGTGCGTATGGTGTATGTCGCCAACGAACGATTTCGACGTCAAAATTGACGATAGCCTACAAAATACCCCACAAAAATCAATAACTGACCGACGCAACTGCTTTCAACAAGTTCCTTTTTGGATAATGCGAAAAATGCACCAAGAATAAAAAAATATAAAGATAGTACTCTGCGCAATTATGATCTATATGTGATCCAAAAAAAATTGACCCAAAGGTCTCATGGTTTCCTCCAAAAAAAGACAAACTGTTTCGGTCGATATTCAGTCCTCTATTTTTAGCGTTAATACGAAACCCCTCTGCAAAAAATATTCTTTATTTGGTCATTTAAAGTACAGTGGCAATTATTTTTTTTTAATTACAGCCGCGGTAATGATAAATAAACATAGAAATATTCAAGGAATCTTGCAAACAATTTTTTTTTTTTTTAAATTTGTTTTATTTTTATTTTGACTGCCAAAACTATGTTTTTTAAGTTGCCAAATACAAAAATTATCAAAAAAACGTAAACAATTGTATTGAAAATTGTCTTTGCTAAATACAAATACATTAAAATACAAATACAGTAAAGCTCGACGAACCAATACGTAATATATACAGCATACAATTTTATTACGTATGTGAGTGAAAACCTGAAGAAATGTGTGACTCACGAAATTATACAGCATAAGGCTGTAAGTATTCAAATTTATTTATACTAAAGGTATTCACGAAACGGAGCAGTTGCCGATGTACATTAGCAGTATTGTAGAATTGTATCATATTTCGTGAACACACTTATTTCATATTTGTGTAGTATGGTAGTTTTCAGTTTGATGTACCAAAAACATATGTTTTTGTTTCATTAAAGTTTTAGATTTATTGCGTATTGGCCATATACAATATATAAGTATGCCTTTTGTTACTTATTTTTAATTCAATATCTCATATCAATACATTGTAATCAAAACAAAGTAAACAAATTAGATTAGTGATGTCGATTTAAGAAAAAAAAATCATACCTTATATAGGAACTCGTTAATATTTATTGTTAAAACATCATCAATGCCATCATTTCTTTTTTATTCACATGCATATATGTACATATCCATTAAAAATATATATTTTCATTTAAATATAATGCATTTTGGTGAATTTCAACTCAATAATCAAACACTGTCTGTAATATTAAGTACCCAAAACTCATAAATAATAATAATAATACTTGACAAAACTGCTACTCTTCATCGCAACTGCTCCGTTTAGTGAATAACCTTACTATGTTTTTCATCGAACACTTGACAAAAATGTACAATATTTTTATTTGAACTAAAATTTTGTTCCATTTTTGCTTTTAGGGTTTATGAGAACATTTATCTCCATGTGATATCTCTCTGAGTATGGATATGAAAACGGTTTCTCCTCATTCAATTAAAGGTTTTATACCCACTTGTAATGTTACCATTAGATATTTTAAAAATCAATTCAAATTTATTAAATTCAAATTTGATGATACTTGCGTCTTTAAAATACAAACAAATGCCTGTGAAGTACATCAACATTTTTGAAATATTCGACCAAAAATTTATATAATATGAAAATATGATATGCACTTACATATCAAATAGAAATAAAATCATTTAACGAATTGATCCAGAAAAACTGTGAACACGAGTATTTATTTGATAGCGTTCTTTAAGAATACATAGGATCTGTGCATGTGTGAAGCTTTGAAGTTGAATTTTCTCTTACGGTGTTTTCTTAAATTAGCTTAAAAACGGAAAACTATGAGTTATTGATACAGGGCCGAACCTGTAGGGACGGTGAGGGGGGTGTGACACCCCTCCTAGCTTAGCCAGTAGTACTTATTCGGAAAAACACGAGTCGGAAATATTGTAAAAATTTGAAAAGTTGTAAATATTCAGCATTATCACGATTTTTTAAGTAGCATTAAATCATAAAATGATGAAAAATCGTAATATTTTAAATATTTAACACGAATAGTTTATCGAATTAATGTATTAAATCCGACTCGGATAAATTCGAAAATATTTAAAATCAGTCGGAAATTTTCGAAAAATAAAAACATAGAAATTGTCATGTAATTTTATATAGTATAAAATGGCCAATATATAAAGTCCGAGTTGGTTATATTTAGAAAATATCACAAATTTTTCAATAGAAAATTAAAAAATCCGATTCGGACAAATTCAAAAATAATTGTATGCATTCGGAATTTTTCAAAAAGCAGTTTGTAAATGTTTAATATTTATTCCATAGCCATACAATTTTGTATTATTTGGAAATTTTGAGGGTCAATTAAAAATACGAGTATTCATTTATCAAAAAAAAAAACAAAAATATTAATGAATAAATACCGTTCAGAAAATTTACTATTAAAACAAATAATGTCCAATGAATTTTTTCCAAAATAATTGATTACAAAAATAGGTCACATGGGTAAGTTCGGTCATATGGGACGGACTTTTTTAGTCGGTCGGGCCCTACTATGGAATACCCTACACTTTGGTGGGGATATTAATATGGGACATTTAATTGTATACCTACCTTTTAAAGTTCTTAGTTATGTTGAACATTCTTACACTCATAATATTATTTATATATCAGACATTTTCGACGAATATCCCAATAATTTAAAAAATTGATATGAAAGAAAAAAAATGTTAAAAATAAATGTGGGCGGATCACGCCTACTTTTAAAACATATGTGGGGATTTAAGGCTAATATTTCATAAATTTATTTTCATAATTTGCGAATAAAATGTACACTATTGAAAAACGAATATTTCTAGGAACACATATTTCTAGGTGAATTCGAACAATACATTGTAAATTGAATACTTTTTTAAATTAATTTTTTTTTTTTAATTTAATTTTGCCTCTTCCATATTCCAAAAAATTTAGTTAATAAAAAAGCTTTAAAGGATACAGGATATTTTTAAAGGTATTTTTTTAATTGTTAGTCCTACTTTTGCCAAGACACGACAATTTTTTTCCACGCACACTTTGATATAATCCAAAATCCGGTTGGATATCGTGTAATTACAATTTTGATTCATATATACACAGGGAAAATTTATGTTTTGCAGAAAACATATATTACAAGTTGTATACATGAATATACAGGATTTTGTGAATCTTTCATAGGGTTTTTTTGTTTGGAAATTTTGAGGGTCAATAAAAAACGAGTGGATATGTTCAGTTAATTTACTATTAAAACAGAAAATGTACAATGAAATTTTTCCAAAAGTTGTTCAGTTAATTTACTATTATATTTAGTTCATTTACTATTAAAATAGATAATGTACACTGAAATTTTTCGAAAAAATTAGCCTGCGGCGCTCTATTGTTGTTATAACTATAATATAAAAATACACTAATAATAAAAAAATAACTTAAGATAACAAATAATTAAAAAAAAAATGGCGCGATTTTTTTGAATAAAAAAAAATCCTGCTGCGCTTCTAACAGTGCTATATAAAATTCTAAAAAAATGTGCGGACTATTATATACAAAAATAAACCTTTAACCCTTAAATGCCCACTGGTTCCGCCAGGATCCAACAGATGAAAATCCAAACTTTATTCAACGAATTTTATTTAATCTTCCCGCTTCGACTTTTAAAAAGTTTATTGATCCAAGCGCCGCCGTTTGCGCCGATTCTCGTTTAAAACAAACTTCATTTACCGGCTGTAGGTCCAGTAAGGGCAATTAACCTCAAGAAAATTAACTTTTGTATAATTGAGTACTTTCAAAAAAATATTATTGTGGTGAATTTGTCGAAATCGAAGCTGAAAAATTGTCGTGATCGCTGTAGTATCTAGAAGCTATTGAAAGTGTTTGAAATAAATTTAATTTTTTATTTTAGTGGATTTTTTCGAATTTTTGATTGGTTCTTTGCGGAACCATCAGGCACCGGAAGTTCAAAATTGAGCATATGTGAAATTCTAAAGAAATGTTTTATTTTAAGTTTGTTGTTTACAAATTACAGAATTCCTGATTTTCGAACAGAATAAGTGCTTTGAAATAAATGGTGTGAATATGACATCAAGAATGGCCGGAGTGAATCTATAAAAAAAACTGTTTCATCAAAACAAACCACAATTATTCATACTTTTATGCTTTTATTTACATTTTCCACGATTTTCCGCAAGGAACCAACGACGAATTTTAGATCTGGTTCATGTAAGTAACACCTATGCACAAAGACGTAGAACAAACGTTGTCCAGAATCGCGTGTTCTATTTTAAGGGTTAATGTATGTAAGGGATTTTAAGTTTTTTAAAAGTTTATCTTGACAATCTCATATTCCAAAAAATTAAGTTAAAATTTTTATTTTTTTTTTATTTTTAAAGGATAACACGTGATGTTGAGGTCACTTTTTATATCTTTGTAACTTTTTTGCCGCCCACTTTGATATAATCCAAAATCCGGTTGGATATCGTGTGATTACAATTTTGATTCATGTATACACAGGGAAAAATTATGTTTACATACATTGATTTACATGAATTTACAACATTTAAAAATTTAGTAAAAAAAAAAATTCTATTCGGAAATTTTATGTGTCACACCCCTCCTAAAATTCTTCTTAGGACCGGCCCTGTATTGATATATAAATTCAGATTTAAAAAATTAAAATGTATGCCCATATAGGTACGTCAAAACATGTACATAATTCCATCATCTGCTTCAGGGGTGGATTCTGGATCTGCGTTATCGTGAAGTGAAAAGTTTTGTTTTTGGTGAATTCATACCACATTTGCGATTCCATTGTGCTGTGAAGTGATAACTATTGTCAAAAGTTTGCGAAAATGAAAACACAGCCGACAGTTTTAAAAATATTTTTCAAAAATTCATCACATAAATGATAATTTAAAAATAAAATTATTAAATTTTACTAAAATATATTCTTATTTATCTTAATCCAGGAGCTTTAAATAACGATAAAATTATATACGCATAATATAGTTTTCACCATATGAACAAGTATCGCATTTCGATCTCTGTGAAGTGAAAAAAATGGATATGTTCAGTGAAAAGGTAAGTGATAAGTATCATTATTACGTAGATCCAGAATTAGCCCCCAGTTGTGCTTACATAAAGAAACTAAAATTATTAATATTAATTCAGTTATAGATGGCTTTGGTCGTTTGAGACAAAGATGACATCCTTTGCTTTAACTCGCCTTTTACAAAAAAATACCTATTGAAATGTGTATTATTCATATAATAAAATATTATCAGTTATAATTATTTTTAACGACCTCTTTTGTGTTTTTTAAAATTGTTGTAATGGGCTTAAGGTCAATAGTTTTTTAAAAATTACTCTTTTTTGTAATTTTAAATTTTTTTTTTTATTTTGTCCAATATTTCGACTTTCTTCGAAAGTCATCATCAGGAACTACTGTTGTAGGAAGAAATATACGTTTATGAACAAAATAACAGGTACAATATCACAGTTTTTAGGACTTACACAATTTTTTATAATAACATATCGACGCCCCTTACGAAAACTATTATATATTTTTTCCCTTACGAAAATAAATACGTTATTTTTTGAGGTTCAGAATTAAAGTATGTTATTGTTTTTGATGAGAAAAATAATACGTTTTATGATTTTGCCAGGAACTCTATTATGTTTTTGATATTTCCGAGAACATGCATATGTATATCCGTGTATCTACGAATATAAAAATGATTCAAATTTTGCGAAGAAGATTGGAATCTTTTGTTGAACATGAGAAGATTCCAATCTTCTGCATTTATGCATTTATGATTGGGGCCTTCATATAAAACCTGTACATATTACAGCATTTAATAAATCTATGTAATCGTTTTATAAAGACCACAGACCATTGGAAACTTATATCAGTCCTGAAATTAAACCTAAATTTTATGTAACAGTCTAGATTTTTTAGGAGACAATAACAAATGACCTCGAAAATCCTAAAAATGGACATGTCCTACGGTTCTAATAATAATTACAATAATACTAGTTTAGCGATACAGTTCTGAAGAACTTAGGCTGAACAGTTTTACCATTTAAACATGTTACATTTGTACTCAAATAGCGGAACCTACAGTTTAACGCCGAATCATAACTTTTCATGGATGATGTTTTTACTCTCGAAGGTCATCTACCAAGAGGTAGCGCGGTGAAGAAAAATATTTTCTATTTATTTTTTTGATGTTGCCTTCGCAGATGTTTGAACCAACGACGTTTCGGCTTGTATTCCAACACACTAATCTTCTGATTCACTTACATATTTTATATCATTATAGCGTAATTATTTTGAATTTTGTCAAACAAATTTTACAAATGACATATATCAAAACATAAAAGCAACGCAATTTGATTTTGAAAAAAAAATCTTTTTCAATAAAAAGCGCCAATTTTCGTCTAAAAATTTGAAACATAATAATTTTCCAAAGAAAACTGTTTGTTGTACTAATTTTCTGTGAAATTTTGAGAACATTATAATTTTCGTTATTTAAGTAAAAATGAAATCGTATTCGTTTAAAAGTGATATATACTTTTTTTCGTAAGACAATTTTAATATAATACGATTTGTATATTTTCGCGGTTTTCTCCTCCGGTTTTTGTTTTCCCGATTTATTATAATTAGCTATTAAGTTGTCCGTCGTCCTTTTTGGAAATCACTTTTTATACAATATAGTCCTGATCTTTTTTGTATTGTCATGGTGAAATTCTTTGTCGCTGATGTTTCAAACTCTCCTCATAAAATTATTGGCTGTGTTGTAAACTATTCTTTTAGGGTGTTTGGATGTAAAGTTTATTAATCGTCCTGAGGCCATTGGTTTTTGGTACCAGTCAATAATTAATTTGTTCTAGTTTCGTATAACCTTACTTACTTACTTAAATTACCCTTACAACCGTGGGTCGGTTTTGGCCGCTGAGATGAAGCCGCGCCAGTCGGAGCTGTTTTGCGCGCGCTTTCGCCAGTTAGAAATACCAAGCGTTGCCAGGTAGTCCTCAACTTGGTCTTTCCAACGCAGATTTGGACGCCCTCTTCTACGCTGTCCACCTTCGAGTTTCGATTCAAGCACCTTCGTTGCTAGAGTGTTTTCATCCATTCGTTCGACATGACCTAGCCAGCGAAGCCGCTGGATCTTGATGCGCTTGACTATGTCAATGTCGTCGAATAACACATGCAGCTCATGGTTCATCCTGATTCGATATTCGTTAGCAAAACAGATAGGGCCAAAGATTTTACGGAGAATCTTTCTCTTGAACGCTCCCAGCACTCTCTCATAGGTGGAGGCCAGCGTCCATGTTTCTGCACCATAAAGTAGGACGGGCATGATGAGTGACTTATAGAGCGTTATTTTTGTACGGCGAGAGAGGGCTCTACTTCTCAATTGTCTACTGAACCCAAAGTAGCATCTGTTGACAAGAGTTATTCTCCGTTTGATCTCCAGGCTGACGTCGTTGTTTCTGTTTACGCTGGATCCCAGATAGACGAAGTCCTTCACAATGTCGAACTTGTGGGTGTCAAAATCAGCTTTTTGTCCAAGACGCACGGACTCTTTTTTGCTTGTTGACACAAGGAACTTCGTCTTGTCCTCGTTCACCGCTAGACCCATTCGACGCGACTCTTTCTCCAATCTGGAAATTGCTGAGTTGACTGCACGTGTGCTCCTGCCAATGATATCAATATCGTCGGCATATGCGAGCAGCATGACACTTTTGTTGAGGAAAGTGCCGCTTTGACGGAGTTCGGCAGCTCGAACTATTTTCTCCATCAATAAGTTAAAAAAGTCGCAGGATAGGGAGTCACCCTGTCTGAAACCTCGTTTGGTATGAAATGTCTCGGAGAGGTCTTTTCACGTTGCTCAGTGAGAGCTAATGGCCTGCCTGCTTACGAGCTCGTGCATGCTCTCTATTAGCTCTTCGCCTCCGGTCTTAAGCAATTCAGCAGGCAGGCCATTAGCACCTGCGGCTTTGTGGTTTTTCAGCCGAGCGATGGCTGTTTTGACCTCGTCATGGTCGGCTGGCCGAATCTCAACATCGTCATCCAATACTGGAGTTGCCATGTTTACTTCTCTATCGGTATAATTGCGGTCATCATCACCGGTCAGCAGTTTAGAGAAGTGATCCCTCCATATATTCAGTGTGCTCTGGATATCTGTCACTAGATTCCCGTTCTCATCTTTACAAGAAGAGGCTCCGGATTTTGAACCACCGGCTAGGCGTCTAATTTTCTCGAAGAATTTTCGAGACTCATTCCTGTCCACATGCATCTCAATCTCCTCACACTCACGTCTTTTTGCCTCGCTTTTTTTCGCCTGAAAAGACGTCTCTCTTCCCTTCTCTTCTCTTTGTATAGCTCCTTCGCAGCTCGCGTAGCTACTGAATGCAGGGTGGATTTTTACGCAGCGCCTCCTCTGCAGTGGCCGCGCGACACTCTTGGTCATAACACTGATTCCTCAGGGGGCGCTGGAATCCAAGCACCTCTTCGGCAGCCGTACGCATAGAGCAAGAGCTATGGTTCCACTGCGCGCTTATATCATCGAGGGGAGTGCTTTGTCTAAGCAGGTGTGAGAGTCGAGTGGAAAAGGCATGCGTTGTCTGTTGTGATTGCAGCTTTCCGACGACTAGCTTTGTCTGCGTTTGGTTCCGTACGTTTTTCGCAGCGCTTAAGCATTTGCGGACCTTGGCTGCTACAAGCTAGTGATCAGAGTCCATATTGGCACCTCGGATAGTGCGTACGTACATCACGCTCGAAGCGTGCCTTCCGTCAATCACAACGTGATCAATTTGGTTTCGAGTTTTTTGATCAAGCGACAACCATGTGGCCTTGTGGATATTGAAATGTTCGAATCTAGTGCTACTAACTACCACGTTTCGTGCTACGGCGAAGTCGATTAGCCTCGTTCCGTTATCAGATGTGTTGGCATGGAGGCAAAATTTTCCGATTGTCTGATAATAGATGGCTTCTCTGCCCACCTTGGCGTTAAAATCGCCTAGCACGATTTTGATATCGTGGCGGGGGCAGATCCAGAATTAGCCCCCAGTTGTGCTTACATAAAGAAACTAAAATTATTAATATTAATTCAGTTATAGATGGCTTTGGTCGTTTGAGACAAAGATGACATCCTTTGCTTTAACTCGCCTTTTACAAAAAAATACCTATTGAAATGTGTATTATTCATATAATAAAATATTATCAGTTATAATTATTTTTAACGACCTCTTTTGTGTTTTTTAAAATTGTTGTAATGGGCTTAAGGTCAATAGTTTTTTAAAAATTACTCTTTTTTGTAATTTTAAATTTTTTTTTTTATTTTGTCCAATATTTCGACTTTCTTCGAAAGTCATCATCAGGAACTACTGTTGTAGGAAGAAATATACGTTTATGAACAAAATAACAGGTACAATATCACAGTTTTTAGGACTTACACAATTTTTTATAATAACATATCGACGCCCCTTACGAAAACTATTATATATTTTTTCCCTTACGAAAATAAATACGTTATTTTTTGAGGTTCAGAATTAAAGTATGTTATTGTTTTTGATGAGAAAAATAATACGTTTTATGATTTTGCCAGGAACTCTATTATGTTTTTGATATTTCCGAGAACATGCATATGTATATCCGTGTATCTACGAATATAAAAATGATTCAAATTTTGCGAAGAAGATTGGAATCTTTTGTTGAACATGAGAAGATTCCAATCTTCTGCATTTATGCATTTATGATTGGGGCCTTCATATAAAACCTGTACATATTACAGCATTTAATAAATCTATGTAATCGTTTTATAAAGACCACAGACCATTGGAAACTTATATCAGTCCTGAAATTAAACCTAAATTTTATGTAACAGTCTAGATTTTTTAGGAGACAATAACAAATGACCTCGAAAATCCTAAAAATGGACATGTCCTACGGTTCTAATAATAATTACAATAATACTAGTTTAGCGATACAGTTCTGAAGAACTTAGGCTGAACAGTTTTACCATTTAAACATGTTACATTTGTACTCAAATAGCGGAACCTACAGTTTAACGCCGAATCATAACTTTTCATGGATGATGTTTTTACTCTCGAAGGTCATCTACCAAGAGGTAGCGCGGTGAAGAAAAATATTTTCTATTTATTTTTTTGATGTTGCCTTCGCAGATGTTTGAACCAACGACGTTTCGGCTTGTATTCCAACACACTAATCTTCTGATTCACTTACATATTTTATATCATTATAGCGTAATTATTTTGAATTTTGTCAAACAAATTTTACAAATGACATATATCAAAACATAAAAGCAACGCAATTTGATTTTGAAAAAAAAATCTTTTTCAATAAAAAGCGCCAATTTTCGTCTAAAAATTTGAAACATAATAATTTTCCAAAGAAAACTGTTTGTTGTACTAATTTTCTGTGAAATTTTGAGAACATTATAATTTTCGTTATTTAAGTAAAAATGAAATCGTATTCGTTTAAAAGTGATATATACTTTTTTTCGTAAGACAATTTTAATATAATACGATTTGTATATTTTCGCGGTTTTCTCCTCCGGTTTTTGTTTTCCCGATTTATTATAATTAGCTATTAAGTTGTCCGTCGTCCTTTTTGGAAATCACTTTTTATACAATATAGTCCTGATCTTTTTTGTATTGTCATGGTGAAATTCTTTGTCGCTGATGTTTCAAACTCTCCTCATAAAATTATTGGCTGTGTTGTAAACTATTCTTTTAGGGTGTTTGGATGTAAAGTTTATTAATCGTCCTGAGGCCATTGGTTTTTGGTACCAGTCAATAATTAATTTGTTCTAGTTTCGTATAACCTTACTTACTTACTTAAATTACCCTTACAACCGTGGGTCGGTTTTGGCCGCTGAGATGAAGCCGCGCCAGTCGGAGCTGTTTTGCGCGCGCTTTCGCCAGTTAGAAATACCAAGCGTTGCCAGGTAGTCCTCAACTTGGTCTTTCCAACGCAGATTTGGACGCCCTCTTCTACGCTGTCCACCTTCGAGTTTCGATTCAAGCACCTTCGTTGCTAGAGTGTTTTCATCCATTCGTTCGACATGACCTAGCCAGCGAAGCCGCTGGATCTTGATGCGCTTGACTATGTCAATGTCGTCGAATAACACATGCAGCTCATGGTTCATCCTGATTCGATATTCGTTAGCAAAACAGATAGGGCCAAAGATTTTACGGAGAATCTTTCTCTTGAACGCTCCCAGCACTCTCTCATAGGTGGAGGCCAGCGTCCATGTTTCTGCACCATAAAGTAGGACGGGCATGATGAGTGACTTATAGAGCGTTATTTTTGTACGGCGAGAGAGGGCTCTACTTCTCAATTGTCTACTGAACCCAAAGTAGCATCTGTTGGCAAGAGTTATTCTCCGTTTGATCTCCAGGCTGACGTCGTTGTTTCTGTTTACGCTGGATCCCAGATAGACGAAGTCCTTCACAATGTCGAACTTGTGGGTGTCAAAATCAGCTTTTTGTCCAAGACGCACGGACTCTTTTTTGCTTGTTGACACAAGGAACTTCGTCTTGTCCTCGTTCACCGCTAGACCCATTCGACGCGACTCTTTCTCCAATCTGGAAATTGCTGAGTTGACTGCACGTGTGCTCCTGCCAATGATATCAATATCGTCGGCATATGCGAGCAGCATGACACTTTTGTTGAGGAAAGTGCCGCTTTGACGGAGTTCGGCAGCTCGAACTATTTTCTCCATCAATAAGTTAAAAAAGTCGCAGGATAGGGAGTCACCCTGTCTGAAACCTCGTTTGGTATGAAATGTCTCGGAGAGGTCTTTTCACGTTGCTCAGTGAGAGCTAATGGCCTGCCTGCTTACGAGCTCGTGCATGCTCTCTATTAGCTCTTCGCCTCCGGTCTTAAGCAATTCAGCAGGCAGGCCATTAGCACCTGCGGCTTTGTGGTTTTTCAGCCGAGCGATGGCTGTTTTGACCTCGTCATGGTCGGCTGGCCGAATCTCAACATCGTCATCCAATACTGGAGTTGCCATGTTTACTTCTCTATCGGTATAATTGCGGTCATCATCACCGGTCAGCAGTTTAGAGAAGTGATCCCTCCATATATTCAGTGTGCTCTGGATATCTGTCACTAGATTCCCGTTCTCATCTTTACAAGAAGAGGCTCCGGATTTTGAACCACCGGCTAGGCGTCTAATTTTCTCGAAGAATTTTCGAGACTCATTCCTGTCCACATGCATCTCAATCTCCTCACACTCACGTCTTTTTGCCTCGCTTTTTTTCGCCTGAAAAGACGTCTCTCTTCCCTTCTCTTCTCTTTGTATAGCTCCTTCGCAGCTCGCGTAGCTACTGAATGCAGGGTGGATTTTTACGCAGCGCCTCCTCTGCAGTGGCCGCGCGATACTCTTGGTCATAACACTGATTCCTCAGGGGGCGCTGGAATCCAAGCACCTCTTCGGCAGCCGTACGCATAGAGCAAGAGCTATGGTTCCACTGCGCGCTTATATCATCGAGGGGAGTGCTTTGTCTAAGCAGGTGTGAGAGTCGAGTGGAAAAGGCATGCGTTGTCTGTTGTGATTGCAGCTTTCCGACGACTAGCTTTGTCTGCGTTTGGTTCCGTACGTTTTTCGCAGCGCTTAAGCATTTGCGGACCTTGGCTGCTACAAGCTAGTGATCAGAGTCCATATTGGCACCTCGGATAGTGCGTACGTACATCACGCTCGAAGCGTGCCTTCCGTCAATCACAACGTGATCAATTTGGTTTCGAGTTTTTTGATCAAGCGACAACCATGTGGCCTTGTGGATATTGAAATGTTCGAATCTAGTGCTACTAACTACCACGTTTCGTGCTACGGCGAAGTCGATTAGCCTCGTTCCGTTATCAGATGTGTTGGCATGGAGGCAAAATTTTCCGATTGTCTGATAATAGATGGCTTCTCTGCCCACCTTGGCGTTAAAATCGCCTAGCACGATTTTGATATCGTGGCGGGGGCAGCGCTCGTATGCGTTGTCTAGGCGCTCGTAGAAGCGCACTTTCTCGTTCGTCGGAGCGTGAGCACAAATTAGGCTGATGTGAAAATATTTAGCTTTGATGCGGATTGTTGCCAGCCTTTCGTCCACGGGCGTGAACCTAGAGACAAGGTGGCGGAGTTTCTTGCCAACCACAAATCCACATCCAAATTCGTGTCTCTCCGCATGGCAGCTGTAGTAGACATCAGAGGACGCTTGTTTCGAGCAGGCCTGTCCCGTCCATCGCATCTTCTGGATAGCGGTGATGTCAGCCTTATATTTTTCAAGGATATCTTCCAGCTGGATAGAGGCACCTTCCCTTTAAAGGGTCCGGACATTCCAGATGCATATCCGTAAATCATGGTCCTTAAAACGTTTGCATGGGTCTTTATCGTGGTAATCGGTCGTAATCTGAGGCTTCTTTTTGGTTTTCATTGGGCGCATTGGTTTTTTCCATGGTGGGACCCAAACCCTACGCAAGAACCCTAACTCTGAAGGAGATGCTCGCCACTCACTTTAGCCGACTTCTATACCGGGTGGTGTAGAGCGCCGTTTCCAGGGGCTTTCATGAGGAGGACTTCCAACGAAGTGAACGTGTCACCAATTGACAATTTGCCAATTGTGGTGACCAGTGCGTCGACTTGAGACGACACCGACAAGGATTGCGCTGGCTTCGCCATGTCGAAGCGCTCAGACACGTTGCCTTGTGATAATCGTCCCCATAGCCCCCACTGTCCCGTATAACCACTGTGTCCAAATATGCTAATCTTCTATTATGTTCTTCTTATTTCATAAATTTTATGTTTCTGTGGAATTTGTTTAAAATTTTAAGTGTCTCATCTATTTTATCAATTTTATACTTGCGAACAGGTCATCTACGTATTTAGTCATTAATCTTGGTTTTGTCTCCAGTGCATCGATTGAGTTGTCTAGTAGTTCCTCCATAATTATATCCGCTATAGCCGGTGATGCCGGTGATCCCATTGGCATTCCTCTTTTTCGGTGTATATCAAATCATTATATTTAAAATATCTATTGTCCTTCATGCAAAATTCTAATATTTTTATAAATAGGTCTTTTGTCATTCTAGTGTAGTTCTCTATCATTGTCCATTTTTTGTCAATTACTTTTAGGGCAAAGTCAACTGGTATGCCTGGGAATAGGAAAACCACGTCAAATGATATAATCTTCTCATAGTCAATATATAGCTGTCATTTATTATTTGTTTGAATTCTATTAAGTTGTTTATATTGTATATTGACTCCTTTGTCAAGTTCTTTAAAATGGTTATAATATATTTGCAAAGTCCGTATGAGGGAGCATTTATTGAGGAACAAATTGATCTGAGGGGCATGTTTTCTTTGGTAGTCCATATATCCTGGGCGCTGTTGCGGTATTTGTTGTTAATCTTCGTTTATCCTGCGTTGTTAGTATTTTATGGGTAAATAATGTTTCCACTAGTTCGTTGTTTTTTTGTTGTAAAGAAGATGTAGGGTCCCGTTTAATTAATTTATATGTTGAAATGTCCCTTAGCATAATTCGCATTCTTTTTTCATAGTCTGTCTTATTCACTGTGACAGTTACATTTCCTTTGTCAGCATTTAATATTATAATATTTATACCCAACACTAAGAGTGAAAGGGTATATTCAGTTTGGTACGCCGTTTGTAACACCCAGAAGGAAGCATCTCCGGTATGGAAAAGTATATATATATTCTTGATCAGCATGACCTCCTGAGTCGATTTAGCGATGGCCGTCTGTCTGTCCGTCTGTTGAAATGCCTACTTCTTAAATAATTGAAGAGTTAGATAAATGAAACTCATAATTTAGATTACTTATATACCTATGCTGTATATGCGAAGAAATTGGGCATATCGGTCCATTGTGACCTGCGATCTGACCATTTACATATATTCAAATAACCCATATAAAATTGACATCTACGGATCAATTTTGCTGTATACGTTAGGTAAACTTTTTTGGTCAAATATATATTGACTTCATGCTCAAATACATGGAAATAATGTTTTTCCGTGAAACGACTTGTGGTTCCCAAAAAAAATCGAAATTTGGTACACCTACCCATTTGTAAATATGGGTATCAAATGAATGAACATTCTTCAGCGATTGGAAGATTGTAGTTTTCAGGATTCGTATACCCTGATTACCAATATACCGCTTTGAATGGTAACCACACATTAGACCGACTATAATTTTGATAATCCTAACTATCATAATAACACCAAATTTAAAATTTCCCATGTGATCCAACCTTCCCAACTGGTTTTATTTTGCTTAAGGAATAATTTTATCGCCTGCACTGTATATAGCATGAACCTGTCTCTGTCGTCTATTCTCAATAAAAAACACGAATTTAAAGCACTGACTGCTCCGAATAAAAAAACACGAAGCACAAATTTTGACAGTTTGTGCTCTACTGCATTTGCTCTAAACTAATAAAAAACGAGTTGGGAAAGTTAGGTCACATGGGTAAGTTCGGTCACATTGGGCGAACGTTTATAGTCGGTCGGGCCCGACTATGGAGTACCCTACACCTTTGGTGGAGATATTAATGTGGGATATTTAATTTTATACCTTAATTTTAAAGTTCTTAATTATGCTGAACCGCCCCACCCTCAGAATATTATTCACATATCAGAAATTTACCCCATAATTTAAAAAATTATATAAAAGTATAAAAAACTAATAAAACAAATTTAGAAAAATAAAAGTGGAGGGCCACGCCTTTATTTACAATTTTGTAAGACTTATATTTTACAGATTTTATTTAAATAATTTACGGTTAAAATTTCCATATAAAAACCCGGGAAATAATGCACAAAAAAATGTAGGCGTATCACGCCCATTTTTGGACCACATAATTTTAGGGGTATTCTTACAATAGATTTTAAATTTTATAAGTATATCTTGAATAGTTTTCAAGGTATTAGTTTCTAAAAAGTTATATAAAAATGACTTGTATGGGAGGTGGGCGTGTCCGTTGACCGATTTGGTTCATTTTCAAACTTTTTTCCTACTATTTTTACAAGGCTAAGAATATAAGCAGGCCCGATTTACAATGTATCTTCTGTGAGTCTCACTGTATCTCCTAGAGTTGCATTTTTTAAAAATTTTCATATAAAAATAGTATTATTTGAAAAAATGCACCCCTAGGAGATACAGTGAGACTCACAAAAGATACAATGTAAATCGGGTATTAGCCTTGTAAAAATAAGAAAATAAAAACACACATCTTTATTAATGTTCATGTTCATAAATATTTGAACCTCGATTTTATAGAATGAGACTTAAATGTTCCCAGAACCCAACTACGTCATTGGACTTTGTTGTAGTTAGGTATTTGAAAAGTCTCAAAAGGATCCAATTTGACAAAAAATATCCAATGACGTAGATAGTTGAACTTTAAAGTGATAAATATGCACAATATTTTTCTTTTCCCTCTATAAAAGTTACAAAAATACTATATAAATTAATATATTATAAATTGTAAATGCATGAAAATATGCCACCCTATTCCATAACATGATAATTAGATTAAGACTATTTTTAATGTAATTCCATTTTTGGACTCTTATATTCTTTTAAATTTGGTGCGGATCGGTCGATCCTATCCAAATTATAACCAAAAATGTTTTAGCATAAATGAACAATTTTGAAATCTTACAATCCATATCCACTGGAAGTTATTAAATTTTATAATTTCCTAAGTACACTAAGAAAACAAAGATGATTGCCTGAAATATCACAGCCCTAAATATAAAGTTATTTACAAATTATTTAAATCGTATTTGAGACAACCATCTCTCAAACATCCGTCAAATGCGACAAATATTGCTAGCAACCATCTTTCAAATTTACGATTATGTATAGCAACCTTCAATTAAACATCTGACAAATAATAAGATAGTTGATGAATACTTGGAAAAGGTACTCCATTACAATTCGCGGACTTATTTTTATTGAATCGAAAGAAAATTAATCAAATGCATTTTTATTTATTCTATTAAAACAGTATCCTGGTACATGGTACATCCTGGTATATATCGCCATAGTCTTTTTAAATCCTTCGAATGCATAATTGTACAACGACTTGAGATTTCTTCGCAGAAGAACCAAGTCCGACCGGCGACGCCATCATCAAAGTAAACTCTGAAAAGAAATATTTTCCATCACGTGTTGATAATTTAAATCACAGGATATTTTATTTTCACTTTTACCATTAAAATGTAATATTTGAATGGGCACTTTTTTACACCATTGAATTTATTTAATTGTTGTGAATAAATCAAACGTAAGGAAAAAGTACGCCATTTTCCTTTTTTATGGTAGTTAAATGACAAAATACCTCAAAATTTTGCTGCAAATGTCCAATAACTCAGGATGTTTGCTATCAGTCAACTGTAAATATCTCAATTTTCATTGCTATTGTGACAAACATCTCGTAACTATCTGCATATATGTCATATTCAAAAAATATTAATAGTTTTGCTGCATCTTTATTGAAACTTATGGGATGTTTGAATATTTGCTACAAGGCGTAAATTTAAAAGGATAGTTGCAACAAGTCTTTCATAAGCATCTTGTTTTCTTGGTGTAGACTTATCAATATATATTTTTTTTAATATGGGAGGGTCGATATCATTCATATTTTTGAAATATATAATACATTTTTCATTTTTTCGTGAAAATATTGAGGCATTATTTTCGGACGGGAATATTCCAAAATAAATTAAAGATTTGAAAATACATAATCCAAATGAATTAAAATGAAAACAAATTAATTTATATGCGCGATTGTATTATCTGGAACTCTCTTTTTTAAAATTAATATATTATTTCAAAAATGCCCCCGAACGAAAATCCTGGCTACGAACGAACATCTTAAAAATATGGTCATTGTTAGTAAAATAATTTATTGTTGGTTGAAGACATTGAAAATATGCAAAATAAGTAACCTAAATACAATTAGTGTTCAAATTCTATTAGTTTTCATAATTACTATGTATTTTAAGATTATTTAAATATCAGGCACCGGAAAGTTCGCTCAAGAGCACGCAAAAAAGCTCAAAACTAGCTCTCTCAACAAGAAACAAGTGACAGCATATTTATTCGGAACTGTAAAAAAACTGCGCATCGCAGACAACTGCGCGCTCGCTTTGACCTTCGAACGCTGTTGTTTTTCGCCGAACTCAATTTATGTTGAGCCGCAAACAAACACAAGGGAACCTATAGGGGTGGTGAGGGGGGTGTGACACCCCCCTAGCTCAGCCAGTAGGACTTATTCGGAAAAACACGAGTCGGAAATATTGTAATAATTCGAAAAGTATACACATTATCACAATTTTTTAAGTAGCAATAAATCATTAAATGATAGAAAATCGTAATATTTTAAATATTTAACTCGAATAGTTTATCAAATTAATGTATTAAATCCGACTCGGATAAATTCGAAAATATTTAAAATCAGTCGGAAATTTTCGAAAAATAAAAACATTGAAATTGTCATGTATTTTTATATAGTATAAAATGGCCAATATATAAAGTCTGAGTTGGTTATATTTAGAAAATATCACAAATTTTTAAATAGAAAATTAAAAAATCCGATTCGGACAAATTCAAATATAATTGGATGCATTCGGAATTTTTCAAAAAGCAGTTTGTAAATGTTTAATAATCTATATTTATTCTTTGATAGCCATACAATTTTGTAAAATTTGGAAATTTTGAGAGTCAATTAAAAATACGAGTATACATTTTTCAAAAAAAAAAAAAAAAAAATTATTGAATTTACTATTAAAAAAAAAATGATGTCCAATGAATTTTTTCCAAAAAATGTGCCTGCGGCGCTTCTATTATTAATACAAAAATAGGTCACATGGGTAAGTTCGGTCATATGGGACGGATATTTTTTAGTCGGTCGGACATTTAATTGTATACCTTTTAAAGTTCTTAGTTATGTTGAACATTCTTACACTTATAATATTATTTATATATCAGAAATTTTCGACGTATATCCCAATAATTTAAAAATCGATATGAAAGTAAAAAAAAAATAATCAAAAAATGTTAAAAATAAATGTGTGCGGATCACGTCTACTTTTAAAACATATGTGGAGATTTAAGGCTAATATTTCATAACTTTGTTTTCATAATTTGCGAATAAAATGTACACTATTGAAAAACGAATATTTCTAGGAACACATATTTCTAGGTGAATTCTAACAATACATTTTAAATTGAATGCTTTTTTAAATTAATTTTTTTTTTTTTAATTTAATTTTGCCACTCCCATATTCCAAAAAATTTAGTTAATAAAAAAGTTTTAAAGGATACTGGATATTTTTAAAGGTATTTTTGTAATTTTTAGTCCTACTTTTGCCAAGACACGACAATTTTTTTCCACGCACACTTTGATATAATCCAAAATCCGGTTGGATATCGTGTGATTACAATTTTGATTCATATACACAGGGAAAATTTATGTTTTGCAGCAAACATATTTTACAAGTTATATACATGAATATACAGGATTTTGTGAATCTTTTGTTTTTTTGTTTGGAAATTTTGAGGGTCAATAAAAAACGAGTGGATATGTTCAGTTAATTTACTATTAAAACTATAATGTACAATGGATTTTTTCCAAAAAATTTGCCTGCAGCGCTTCTATTGTTGTTATAACTTATAAAAATGCACTAATAATAAAAAAATAACTTTAACTTTTTTTGAATAAAAAAAATTCCTGCGGCGCTTCTAACAGTGGTATATAAAATTCTAAAAAAATTGGCTGACTATTATATACAAAAATAAACCTTTAACTCTTTAATGCTCACTGGTTCCGCCAGGATTCAACGGATTAAAATCCAAACTTTGTTCAACGAATTTTATTTAATCTTCCCGCTTCGACTTTTAAAAAGTTTATTGATCCAAGCGCCACCGTTTGCGCCGATTCTCGTTTAAAACAAACTTTATTTTCCGGCTGTATGTCCAGTAAGGGCAATTAACCTCAAGAAAATTAACTTTTGTAAAATTGAGTACTTTCAAAAAAATATTATTGTAGTGAATTTGTCGAAATCGAAGCTGAAAAATTGTCGTGATCGCTGTAGTATTTAGAACTGTAAGTGTAAGTGTTTGAAATAAATTTAATTTTTTATTTTGCGGAACCATCAGGCACCGGAAGTTCAATAAATTCTATAGAAATGTTTTTTTTTTGTTTTAAGTTTGTTGTTTACAAACTACAGAATTCCTGATTTTCGAACAGAATAAGTGCTTTGATATAAATGGTGTGAATATGACATCAACAATGGCCGGAGTGAATCCATAAAAAAAACTGTTTCATCAAAACAAACCACAATTATTCATACTTTTATGCTTTTATTTACATTTTCCACGATTTTCCGCAAGGAACCAACGACGAATTTTAGATCTGGTTCATGTAAGTAACACCTATGCACAAAGACGTAGAACAAACGTTGTCCAGAATCGCGAGTGCTATTTTAAGGGTTAATGTATGTAAGGGATTTTAAGTTTTTTAAATGTTAATCTTGGCACTCTCTTATTTCAAAAAATTAAGTTAAATTTTTTTATTGTTAAAGGGTACCACGTGATGTTGAGGTCACTTTTTATATTTTTGTAACTTTTTTCCCGCCCACTTTGAAATAATCCAAAATCCGGTTGGATATCGTGTGATTATAAACATAATTTTTCCCTGTGTATACATGAAACACAGGGAAAAAATATGTTTTGCAGTTACATACATGAATTTACAAGATTTAAAAATTTAATAAAAATTTCTATTCGGAAATTTTATTCGTCAAGCACAACACACCCCCCCCCCCCCCCACTAAGATTCTTCTTAGGACCGGCCCTGGTTACGAGCTGTTACGCTAGAGCGCTACTCCGAGCACCACAACATTTCGACCTCTCGGTTGACTCGCTCTTTTTGTACATTTCCTTTAAATGCATATTTATAGCCAGATATTGAATCTCGATAATAGACGAAAGTAGTCACTCACGTCCTTGTGACTGACTTTTTGTATTTTGTAAAGCGGAAAACTACTGTCAAACAGACGCATGTGACAACGTAATGAAAAATGTTGAATTTTGTAAAAAGCTAACGCGCGAAATGAACTGTCAAAGTAGGCGGTATGTTTTTACTCAATTTGTGTTTTGCGTTGGAGATAGACGGTGAGCTAAAAATGAGTTCTTCGCAAAAGAAATGGTAAATATTACATTTTTTGTATATACAAACAGTTTTATTAGGCATATATATCATTTTAGTGTAAAAAAAACTACTAACGAACAGTTCGACCAACTGATTCGCGAAATGGACAAATTCCCGGACTTGGCAAAAGCTGTTCCCGTATTTGGAAGCAGCAGAAGCCAGTATGAGGCACGCTGGGAGTGTCTTGTGCAAAAATTAAACGCGCTTGGACCTCCTGAAAGAAGTGTCCTCGAATGGAAAAAGGTAGTATATATAAATGTCTATGTTTTATATATTTCAACATTGTTGTCATAGGTTTGGTCGGATTTAAAAGGGCGCACAAAGAAGAAACTGTCGGAAAATAAGGCTCATTTAAATGGAACAGGAGGAGGTCAGTACGTAGAGATTGGTTTGTCGCCAATGGAGGTATCTATTGACCGGATTCTGAATTTGTCAACGGCGGCAACACCGTCAGGTGTGGTATTTGGCGTGAAATCTCCGATGCTACAAGAGTGTTCGTCCGCGACAACGAAGCAATATCCATCTACAGAAGCACACACTGACACATTATCCACTGCAGAATCAACAGGAGCATCCACATCATCTGCAGCAATTGCATCATCTGTTCAACCAACAACACCAACTACAAAAAGATCAGCGCCTTGGAGGACACCGGGAAGCCGCAAACGACGATGCGATGAAACTACCTTGTTGCTTCGTGAACAGGTGGAGAATCAGAAAAAAAAGCTGGAAGTGTTAACTCGGCAAGCTAACGCAGCTGAAAGACAGGCTACTGCAGCTGAAAGACACGCTACTGCAGCTGAGCAACAAGTTGAGGCTACAAAAGCATTGCTAAATGTCATAATTGACCAAATAACATATAAATATTTGAAAATTAATTCCTCATTTATGTGCCTATTTATATAATAATAAGACTGTTTTGTTATTTTTTGTTAGTTTTTTATATTAAGTTTTGTTTTACTTTGTAATATAAGAAAACCTGAAGTACAAATCTACAATTTAAAAATAAATGAATTTAAATAAACGAAAATTAATGTTTATCACCGTAGAGTGTCAGCAACTCGCTGTCTTATGTTTACAGCAACTGATGACTCCTCTGCACTGGAATCATCGATGCAACAGTTGTGTAAAGCGCAACAGACATTTATAATTTGGGTTGCTTTGGCTGGTGAGTAGTGCAAACCTCGTTCTCCAATTATGCACCGAAACCTATTTTTTAGCACACCAAAACAACGCTCAACACAGTTACGTGCTTTGATCTGCCGTTCATTAAAAGTTTTTTTGGTTTCGGCTCGTCGGGTTCCGAAATGGAGTCAATAAATATGGAAGCAGCTGGTAGCCGGAGTCACCTACAATTAAAAATCTGTATATAATCTTTAAAATATACTAATGTTAAGTTTTATGCTTACCAAGTAACCAAGTATTTCGTTTTCCCTCAGAAAATTTTGACCTAAAATAGTTGTCCGCTAAACTTGACTGCCACACGAACGAATCATGATTGGCACCTGGATGCCTCGCGTCAATGAAACGTATGATAAGGTTATCATCACAAATCTGAAAATAAAATCAAATTAAACCGTAATTAGAATACAAAATAGAATGAACTTACTGCCATTGCATTGATGCTATAATAACCTTTGCGATTATAGTACAAATGCTTTAAATGTTCGCCTGAACATTTCATACGTATATGCGTTACATCGACGCAGCCAACTACACCCGGTATGCCGAACTTTGCATAAAAGGAAGATTTCATGGCAGTTTCTTCCTGCTAGCTTAAATCCATTTTAATCCACTTCGAGCAAAAGTGAGTTTCAAACACTTCAAGACACTCCGCAATGACGATAGATATTTTGCTTTGTGACATACAGGTCATTGCTTCATTTCCTACCGCTTTCTGATAACTCGCTGCTGCTAAAAATCTTAAGAAGGCGGAAAATTTTACAATTGGTGGAATTGAAGTTGACCTGTATGTCTGCTGCAGTTTTGGAGCGATTTCTTTGTTCATTCTAAAATTCCTAAAAAATCTAGAAATAAAAACTATATAATAATGCATTTCAAATGTATATCTTGTTAACTTACTCTGCACTGGGCAACTCCAGTACATTTGAGTTGTCTCTCAAAATTCGTCTGCATGCTCCCATGTCATTGATTTCATCATCAGAGTCACTGCTGGGCACTTCAACGAACGCAACCGATGAAAACATATTTATTTTTAAAACAAAACTATGTTTGTTGAAACTTCACAATTTATTTTAATTGGTTTGTTTACTTCAAACAGCTGATTTTGACAATAGATTGTACGTTGCCATATCTAATAAATTTTGGAAAACGTATAAGTTTGTATGAACACATTTAGTTGCTTTTAGCGAAAAAATTGTTGGCAACACAAAAAAAAGGCATTTATCGAGTCAACGTAAGTACTCACAACGGCAACGTAAGGCTTGACGGGCGGAGTTCGTGAAGATATGAAATACAACTTTTGAGACGATGTGAGTGCTGCTCGCTCGATATTTGTCACTCACATGTGAGATACAATATCTGGCTATTAATGTTCTATATTTAGTAACACATGCATAAAATTTTATAATAAACAAAAGTAAACTCAAAAACAGCAAAAGAACGGTTGCAAACGAAATAATTTAAAAACGAGCAACTCCGAGCCGCTCGAAATGTAGGAGCGCTGTACATTTCGAGCGCTTCATTTAACAGAAGATCGAACAGCGAGTAACGATTCTGCATGCTCAGCTCGGTTGGACGATTGAAGTTCTGTTAGCTCGTGTTTCTCACTTCACAGCAGCGAGCTAACGATTGTTGCGCGTCGCGAATACATGAACGCTGAAACATTGTTAATGACACAATTACATTCATACGCTCGCGTTCTGTTTGCGAGCGCACAATTCCTAAGCCTGTTAAATATAAGAAGTAAAATTTTTCAAGATTCTTGCAAGCGGGAGCATGAAAATTCTTGCCTTTCTCTTGCAAATGATCATCACTAACAAAAATTGTAATTAAACGAAATATCCATAATAATAATAACAAAAAAGATATTAATTAATTGATTAAAAGAATCTAATTTTTCAGATAATTAATACTTGTGTACGGTTCCGTCCATGTTTTCTTGGAAAATCTTTCGGACAAACATCCTACTTAAAAAGGACATTTGTTTATAATTTTGGATTTTTAATAGATGCGTTTTTTTTATAATTTCAATTTGAGCCGGAACAAATTTTATACGCAAAATAATAACAAATTTGAGCTAGATAGACTTCTGGTGTAGCTATCCAACTCAAAGTAAAACTTCAAACAATTTCCGTAAGGAGTTGTTCAGTCACTTGAAATGTGTTTAGTCAGTAACATTTAATTGCTGAATGTTGCTGACAACATTTATCAATGAAAATGGCAGTGATAAATGTCATATGGTAGAGAAGACATAAACCTTGTGTTTTATATCATTTGAGCTACATCGTTTTTTTTTAACTGCTTTGATCCAGGGACGGATCCAGCAGTATGTCTTGGGGGCGATTGATTTTTTTGCGCCTTTTTCCAAATTTTTCTAAAATTCATTTTGCGTCATTTTTTATATTTTCTCATCAAATACATTCCATACATTCCATACATTCTCATCAAATACCATCATTTTTTTTAAACCACCAATTCAGTCTGCTTAAAAAAGATAAAAATAGGGTGCGATCGGATCTGTGGTACCCTAGAAAAATAGAAAACCGATGCACCTACCATTTGGTCATACTCAAATGAAAGGTAATAATGCCACATTTGTGATTACATGGTTATTTTTATGATCTGATAACCATAGCGATTAGGATTTGTAATTATGTAAAAAAAATTAAAATAAAATGAAATGCTGATTGTTGAGAAAATATTTCATTATTTATCAAAATGACGACGAAATTTAGAAATTAATAGGTAACGCTGAAACGCTTTTTTTAATTTTCTAAAAGTGGCCCAACAGTTAATTATAATATTTCGTTGGAAAGGTATATAGAGGAAGCGCCGCAGGTGACTTTGTTTTAGAAAATATATTTTTTTTTATTTTTTAAAACATAAATACAAAAGTGTATAATAGACTCCTGAGTAAATTTCTTTTTTGGGTACCCACTCTTGTATCTATATATTATTCGTGTTTATATAGGTAGGTGTATAAGTTTTCGATTTATCTAGGGTTCCAGATGTCCGACCGCTAATATAGTCTGGGCCCCAAACAGAGGGGATAGTTTGAAGAAAAAATATTTCACTTCATCCAGTTATGTAAAGTTCAGCCAATTTGTTTGTTTGGAGATTTTTATGGTAGGAGTAACGACTTGTTTCCATATATATAAAAAATAATAATTAATTTTGATTTTTATAAATATGTATCTAAAATCAAAATTATATTTGTCTTTTGAAAATATTTATCAAAAATAATTATTTTTGATTTTGATAAATATTAATCAAACTTTTATTTTTATTTCCCAAATATAATTATTATTATATTTTAAAATTTAAAAGTCCTATATAAAAATAAGTCCATAAATTAAAAATGTTCATCGAATGTTATATAATGGTACCCTTTGTACTATAAAACCGTCATTTCTTACAATGACTTTTTACATATAAATTTGAAAATTATATTTGGTCTCTGATTTTAGGAAGAAATACATTTCTTATTTTTAAAGTACAACATTTGCACCAAGTTTGACGTTTTACCTATTTTTTGTACCATTTATTCAAGAAGTAAAAGGTAATAATTACTTGACAAATTAATTAAATTAATTTACAAAAAAAAAAATAATTTTAAAAAGACTTTTAAAAGACTGCAAAAATCCATAAGCAGCAATCCCTAAGTAGAAATTTTAAATTTAATTTTCAGGTGAAAAAAAGTAAAATTTTCAGATTTTTCAAATCTTTAAAGGGTATCTAAAACAGTACGGAAAACTAAAATGTTGTTGAAGAGGGAAACAAGGATATCTGGTTAAAATTATTTTTTTTTCATGCAAACACTTTTTTTTTGTTAATAACTTCTTCAATTATAATTTGAAACAATCATAACCTTATAGCGCAGTGCCGATTGGACATACTTCAAAACTATATTTTGTGAATATTTGATTTTAAATTATGAAAAATACACCAACACATCTAAAATTATGATTTTTCGAACTTTTATAGAATTTTCAAAAATGCAGTGTTTTACAACGAAGATATACAAAAAATATGTATATTTTCTAAAATCTATGGCGCATTATTGTAGAAAATTTAAAGTCAAATTTAAATTAAAAATTATCTTTTTGACAATTTATTCTATACACAAATTGTCAAAAAGTAGAATTTTTTTAAGTCGAATTATTAAAGTTGACTTAAAATTATCTACACAGATAAATGCCAACACATGGAAAAGATGCATGTTTACAAAAGGCGCAGTTTTTTTTTTTAAATTTGACGACTTTTTCTATATTTTGCGCTTTTTTAAAAAGGCGCAACAAATTTATATATTAGGCGCAATTTTGCGCTCATTTAGAAAGGCGCAAAATTTCTGTAAATTAGGCGCCTTTTTCATTTTGTAATGTTTTGAAATTTTGGCGCCTTCCTCGCCCTTCTGTAGAGACGCAAAAATTTTGTAAATTAGGCGCATTTTCAATTTTATGCTTTTTTGAATATTTTGCGCCCTTCTGTAGAGGCGCAAACATTTTGTAATTTAAGCGCATTTGCATTTTTATGCTTTTTTGAATATTTCGCGCCCTTCTGTAGAGGTACAATAATTGTGACTAGGCGCATTTGCAACATTATTCTTTTTTGAAAATTTTGCGCCTTTCTCTATATTTTTTATAATTTAGGCGCATTTGCAATTTTATGCATTTTGAATATTTTGCGTTCTTCTGTAGAGGAGCAAAAATTTTGCAAATTATGTGCATTTGCACCTTTGTGCTTTTTTGAAAATTTTGCGTCTTTCTATATATTTTGCGACCTTCTGCAGAGGCGCAAAATTTTGTTATTTAGGCGCATTTGCAATTTTATGCTTTTTTGAAAATTTTGCTATATTTTGCGCATTTCTATAGAGGCGCAAAATTTTGCAAATTGGGCGCACTTGCAATTTTATGTTTTTTTTTTTGGTAATTTTGCGCCTTTCTTTAGAGGCGCAAAATTTCTGTTAATTAGGCGCATTTCAATTGTATGCTTTTTTGCAAGTTTTGCGCCTTTCTCTATATTTTGCGCCCTTCTGTAGAGGCGCAAGATTTCTCTTAATTAGGCGCATTTGCAATTTTAGTTTTTTTTGCAAATTTTGCGCCTTTCTATATATTTTGCGCCTTTCTGTAGACGCGCAAAATGTCTGTTAATTCGGCGCATTTGCGCCCTTCTGTAGAGGCGCAAAATTTCTGTTAATTAGGCGCATTTGCAATTTTATGCTTTTTTGCAAATTTTGCGCCTTTCTCTAAATTGTGTGTCCTTCTGTAGAGGCTCAAAATTTCTGTTAATTAGGCGCATTTGCAATTTTATGCTATTTTGCAAACTTTTGCGCTTTTCTCTAAAGTTTTTTTTTTTTGGGAAAAAATTGAAACCTTTCTTCTCGAAATTCAGGAAAAAATAAAGGTTTTTCTTCCTTTCTGTTCGCAATAAACAACGACAACCTCTCTGAGCGAACTTCAGTGTTGCACCAATTTTTCCAAATTTCAAGGGAATTTATCTAATCTATTATTTTTTCATAATCATTTTTACATTTGTTTTCTTTAATTTATAAATTGTTGTTGAATTTCTTTTTTAAAATGGAATTCGACGATAAATTGAGTGAATGTGTGCAATTAAATACAATTTTGTAAGGACTTAGGTCACCGCACTATAAAAATGTGTTCAAATTGAACAAGTGTGGGACAACAACCGAAATGTTTGACAACAAATCGTTGTTCGTAAGCCGCATTAATTTCGTTCACTCTCTCATCGTCACTGTGGCGTCCTTCGTTGTCCGTTCGGACAGTCATTCTATTCGAATAGTAAAGTATTAGCTGAGTTTTTTTCATACTTGAACTGGTTCAAATTGAACTTCAATTAAAATTTTATACGTAAATCTAAAACAACAATTGAACCAACATGGCAGCTGGTCCAATTTATTTGAACTAAAAATGTTGTGGTTTCGAATTTACCTTCTTCGTTTTTTAGTGTTTGCTACTGTTCAACAGATGTCGACGCAATCTTTTTTAAATATAAATTCTGCTGAAATCAGGGCTTGCAATTGGAATTGGTTTGACATAATAAAATGATATGGTATAAAAATTATTCAAATGCGAAAAATTGTAACCATTTAACACATTTACATTTCGTCGCTTTTTTTTATTTTTTAAGAAAAATAAATTTTTAAGGCAACAAATAACATTTTGTCTTCGATCCCTGGTTGCATATATAATGTTTGTTGTTCAGAAACATAGTGGCGCCATTTATTTTGAAAAAATGAAATAATTACGTTCAGTATAAGCGTTTTTTCACATTTGAGTTCACTCGATTAGTTGAACTATGAAAAAAACGTAGCTCAAGGTTAGTGCGTTGGAATGTGAGCCGAAAGGTCACAGGTTCAACCATGGACTGGGGCTAACAGCAGCTTTTCATAGTAACATTTTTCTATATCGCGTTAACGCTCGACAGTATATGGCAAACCTACGAGAGTAAAACATTGCTTATGAAAAACTCTCACACGCCGTTCGGATAGCTAGAGCTATTTTATTTAACATACATTCAAAATTTATGACGCTTTTTTTATTTTAAGCGTCTTGTTATTATTTTAAAATATATGCAATTTTCGTAATTATAAAAATACATGACTTTAAATCGGTTTTAGTAGATTATTAATTATATTACATGGAAATGCAAAAAATAAGAAGATTTTAATATATAATATTACAAAAAAAAAATGCCTTTTTCATTTTGTAATGTTTTGAAATTTTGGCGCCTTCCTCGCCCTTCTGTAGAGACGCAAAAATTTTGTAAATTAGGCGCATTTTCAATTTTATGCTTTTTTGAATATTTTGCGCCCTTCTGTAGAGGCGCAAACATTTTGTAATTTAAGCGCATTTGCATTTTTATGCTTTTTTGAATATTTCGCGCCCTTCTGTAGAGGTACAATAATTGTGACTAGGCGCATTTGCAACATTATTCTTTTTTGAAAATTTTGCGCCTTTCTCTATATTTTTTATAATTTAGGCGCATTTGCAATTTTATGCATTTTGAATATTTTGCGTTCTTCTGTAGAGGAGCAAAAATTTTGCAAATTATGTGCATTTGCACCTTTGTGCTTTTTTGAAAATTTTGCGTCTTTCTATATATTTTGCGACCTTCTGCAGAGGCGCAAAATTTTGTTATTTAGGCGCATTTGCAATTTTATGCTTTTTTGAAAATTTTGCTATATTTTGCGCATTTCTATAGAGGCGCAAAATTTTGCAAATTGGGCGCACTTGCAATTTTAGGTTTTTTTTTTTGGTAATTTTGCGCCTTTCTTTAGAGGCGCAAAATTTCTGTTAATTAGGCGCATTTCAATTGTATGCTTTTTTGCAAGTTTTGCGCCTTTCTCTATATTTTGCGCCCTTCTGTAGAGGCGCAAGATTTCTCTTAATTAGGCGCATTTGCAATTTTAGTTTTTTTTGCAAATTTTGCGCCTTTCTATATATTTTGCGCCTTTCTGTAGACGCGCAAAATGTCTGTTAATTCGGCGCATTTGCGCCCTTCTGTAGAGGCGCAAAATTTCTGTTAATTAGGCGCATTTGCAATTTTATGCTTTTTTGCAAATTTTGCGCCTTTCTCTAAATTGTGTGTCCTTCTGTAGAGGCTCAAAATTTCTGTTAATTAGGCGCATTTGCAATTTTATGCTATTTTGCAAACTTTTGCGCTTTTCTCTAAAGTTTTTTTTTTTTGGGAAAAAATTGAAACCTTTCTTCTCGAAATTCAGGAAAAAATAAAGGTTTTTCTTCCTTTCTGTTCGCAATAAACAACGACAACCTCTCTGAGCGAACTTCAGTGTTGCACCAATTTTTCCAAATTTCAAGGGAATTTATCTAATCTATTATTTTTTCATAATCATTTTTACATTTGTTTTCTTTAATTTATAAATTGTTGTTGAATTTCTTTTTTAAAATGGAATTCGACGATAAATTGAGTGAATGTGTGCAATTAAATACAATTTTGTAAGGACTTAGGTCACCGCACTATAAAAATGTGTTCAAATTGAACAAGTGTGGGACAACAACCGAAATGTTTGACAACAAATCGTTGTTCGTAAGCCGCATTAATTTCGTTCACTCTCTCATCGTCACTGTGGCGTCCTTCGTTGTCCGTTCGGACAGTCATTCTATTCGAATAGTAAAGTATTAGCTGAGTTTTTTTCATACTTGAACTGGTTCAAATTGAACTTCAATTAAAATTTTATACGTAAATCTAAAACAACAATTGAACCAACATGGCAGCTGGTCCAATTTATTTGAACTAAAAATGTTGTGGTTTCGAATTTACCTTCTTCGTTTTTTAGTGTTTGCTACTGTTCAACAGATGTCGACGCAATCTTTTTTAAATATAAATTCTGCTGAAATCAGGGCTTGCAATTGGAATTGGTTTGACATAATAAAATGATATGGTATAAAAATTATTCAAATGCGAAAAATTGTAACCATTTAACACATTTACATTTCGTCGCTTTTTTTTATTTTTTAAGAAAAATAAATTTTTAAGGCAACAAATAACATTTTGTCTTCGATCCCTGGTTGCATATATAATGTTTGTTGTTCAGAAACATAGTGGCGCCATTTATTTTGAAAAAATGAAATAATTACGTTCAGTATAAGCGTTTTTTCACATTTGAGTTCACTCGATTAGTTGAACTATGAAAAAAACGTAGCTCAAGGTTAGTGCGTTGGAATGTGAGCCGAAAGGTCACAGGTTCAACCATGGACTGGGGCTAACAGCAGCTTTTCATAGTAACATTTTTCTATATCGCGTTAACGCTCGACAGTATATGGCAAACCTACGAGAGTAAAACATTGCTTATGAAAAACTCTCACACGCCGTTCGGATAGCTAGAGCTATTTTATTTAACATACATTCAAAATTTATGACGCTTTTTTTATTTTAAGCGTCTTGTTATTATTTTAAAATATATGCAATTTTCGTAATTATAAAAATACATGACTTTAAATCGGTTTTAGTAGATTATTAATTATATTACATGGAAATGCAAAAAATAAGAAGATTTTAATATATAATATTACAAAAAAAAAATGCGGCGAATTCAAATTGTGCGCTAATTTCACAAATTGTGGGGTAACTCCAATTCGCCGCGATGCGCTATCTTCACACCAGTATGTGGTGGTACCTACAGTTTATTGCCGAATCCGAACGGCGGGTGAGAGCTTTTCATAGGCAATGTTTTTTCATCACGAGAGGAAGAGGAAACTCGAATGGGTCTTTCTCATGGCAAAGAATGGCAAAATCCAAATATTTTAATTATAAAGCTCCGGGAAGAAAATGGTATAACGGATTTTGTCGTCGCAA
This sequence comes from Dryomyza anilis, assembly GCA_951804985.1. Lineage (NCBI taxonomy): Eukaryota > Metazoa > Arthropoda > Insecta > Diptera > Dryomyzidae > Dryomyza > Dryomyza anilis. The sequence goes on from OX638135.1 coordinate 51,251,960, forward strand.
TCCATCAGTAAGCGAACGTGTATGTCAAAATTTAACAAAGAGCCGAGCAGCGATCACCCAAACAATTTTGGAAAACTGGTTCAAGGAAGTAGAAGAGTATCTGAAAGAACAATACTGTTTTTCAATATTAAATGATGGCAGTCGAGTATTTAATGCGGATGAATCTGCATTCTCTTTAATCCCAAAAGGTTAAAAAGTGTTGGCTTTATTACCCAATGCCACTCATCTTCTCCAACCAATGGTCGTTGCCGTATTTCATACGTTAAAACAAGGATGGCCTAAAGAAGTAAGCGATTGGTGAATTAATCATCAATATGAAAAACTTAAATAAATAAATTTACTCCTTTGTTAGATATTGTTATAAAAAACGTATTACGCCCGATATTTTAGTCAATGGTTTTCGCAAATGTGGTCTAGTACAATACCTTCAAGTTCACTAATTAGTACACAAACAGAAAATAGCATACCTGAAAATTCCATGTGTACTGACAATACAAGCTCAATAAAGAGGCAGGAAGAACACTTGAAATATTTAGAAAATTATATAACGCGCAACAGACTGCAAATTTTTAAATCTAATAAAGACAATGAATGGCATGGAAATATAGAGGACACATCAATGTACAACATTTGGTTTAAAATGAATGAATATATTAATTTACTTAAAACCAAAAATACAGATTCACATTTATCTGACAATTATTCTGAAACTGAAGTAAGGTCTGACTATCTTTCTCATGAAAATATAAGACCATCTTCAAACAATACACTTTATTATGAATAACGAGATAAAGATTCAACTATACAAACATCTACCTTACACTCAAATGAAGAAGTCATACTGCTTTAATCCAAATCTGACATACTTACCCATGGAAATTCAACAATTGATTCTGATATCTTGTCCTTGGAAGAATCATTTCAAAAAAAAGGTGATCAACCTACTTCTCTTTCCGATCCAGAAAAATCTATTCATTTGTCACGATCAGATATTTTGTCTCATGAACTCATATCACAAATGATAAGGCGACATCGGAAGTTTCACCAATACTTGTTTTTATTTCACCGAAAGCTATTTCTAATATGGAAGACACTTCTCCCAAACGCTCACAAAATCTCGAGTTACAAACTACTTCAAGCGAGATAACATAATGCTCTTCCAACCCCTCATTTATCCATCCTTCCTTGCCATCTCCATTTAAACGTGCTTTAATATGGCCTGAAGAAAAGAAACTGGGTAAAAAAAAAATCTTCAAGGAAAAATTGCCATCAGTTGTAACATCTCAGCAATGGCAGGAGTATTTCAAAAATAAGCAAACTCAAAAAGAAGTTTTAGAAAATGAGAGAGAATTAAAAAGACAAAAACGATCCAAAAATAAGAGAGAAAAATAAATGTCATTAAAAAAAAGCCAAAAAGGCTATAAAAAAAGAGTCCGATGAATTTTGTGAAAATGAAGAAATGCCTATATTCCAAACCATACAAGATAAGAGGAACCAACGGAATAATTGCCGATCATTAAAGAGTTCAAATAAACTTTCATAATTCTTTTAAACATATAATGCAAAAAGAAATGCCAAAATATCTTTATCAAATAATCTTTTCATTGTTTAGTTCTATTAAATTTAAGTTTATGGCACCATCGGTATCATATTCTAATGAATTTACCAAATAAAATCATTAAAATCAATATTTGTATACTTTTATTTTCCATTTAATGGTCATTGTATTGATATTTTTGTATATGTCAGCTATTGGGTAAGAAGATGTCAACTACTAGGGAAAACATATTTTTGCTATGTCAGCATTTGGAGCATTGACTACATTCAATAATTGACCATTTTACCGGAATCAGGAAATTACCTTTTTAATTTTTTTTTTTGTAAACACATAACAACGAATTGACTGATTCATTGACGCTCCACAATTGAATATTAAATATGTATATTGCAAGTTATAAGTGGTAATGTTCTTTGATTTTCTTAAGGTGTCAGCTACTGGTACGAGTACCTTATATAACTTTTATTTTTACTGTCGAAAATTTTACACACAACCTAATGAACAAAATAGAAAATTTGAGTTTTTTTTTCATTCTGTTAAATGGCATTCAGACTGAGTCCGATTTTGTTTTTTGAGGACCCCTATCTCATTCTTTATGCGGAAAATGTTTGCCAAAGATAGTATGAAAGTTGTCTCAAGAGTTCACGCGGTATGACAACATTTGTAATTAGTAGGGTTAAAATTCGATAAAATGAAATTTATAGGATAGAGTTAGGAAGGTGGTGTCAAAGTAAAAAAAAATACTGCCTATTCGTGATAAACAATATAGCATCAAACATCAAAGCTTTATCTTTTGAAATTAAAAATATATGTACAATCTTTAAACGCCTAATTATGCATATTAACTGACAATATCCTTGAAACAGGACATCTACGCCGATTTTGTAATTTAAGATCCCCACCTAATTTTTTATGGCGAATATATTTCCCGAAGAGAGTATAATAGTTTTCTCAAGCGTTCACGACTTATGTCAAAATTTGTAATAAGTAGGGTTCAAATTCGAAAAAACGAGGGTTACAGAAAAGCTTTGGGACGATGGTGTCAATGTATAAAAATGCGCCTGTTCATGATAAACAACGTTTCTGAATAAACCAAACCTGTATTTTCTGAAATTAAAATATGTTGTGTACTGTCATTAAACACCCTAATTGCTAATTGCTCTAACACCCTAATAGATAAATGTACTTCAGATTCGAGATCAGCGACCCTATGTTGTCCTCAAATCGTTATAAAATTGAAATATGGAAGAAAAAGTTGGACATTTGTTACACTGTGTAATTTTGAAATTTTCTAAGCATTTGTTTTATGAATATTTATTCGTTATTGGAATATATGAAATTTCACAATAATTAGCGTACGTATATAGTAATAGAAAAAACAAATATGTACAAAGCATATTTCTTATGTATATAAATTAAGCATAATAAAGGTTGATATGTACAGTCGTATTTTTGTAAATATAAACTATTAAAACATAAATTATTACTTTTATTATTTTACATCCACTCCCAAAAGCGCCATCTATAATATGCTTTATGCGAAATACACGAACCTTTATATGGTGATCTTACAAAACGACGCTCCACAGGGTGTTCTCACAGAGTAAAGCTTTCAGTTAAAAATAAAAATTCAAGGTGGATATATGGGTAAGCTCAAATTTGCCCGTTAAGGCGAGATTTTACTATAGAGCAAATAGCTAGAGATAGAAAAAAAAAACTCATTAATTAAACACTATACAGATTTTTTTCTAATTTCTCTATCATGTATTCGATGCTTTATAATGAAAAATATTTCAAATTATATAAATTCAAATATCTGGACATATTATTAACATCAATTTTAACCATGAAGAAATTAAAATAAAATGTGGACTGGTACTTTCTAAAAAAAAAGAAGAATTAACAATCTTTAATTAAAATGTAACATATGCAAAATCCGTTAACGTTATATAATATATGATCTTCAAATATTTTTTTTTTTTCAAAAATACACAAGTGTAATAATCACATTATATGTCCAACGTCCGATTTCTAATTTTTTCAAATTTCAATAAATGAATAATTTTCATTTTCACCCTGAAAAATGTCTCATATTCAAAGTAATTTTTCACCATGATCTTTTCTCATTTTTTTGTGGGCTGGTAAAAATGTTCGTAATAAAAGTTAGATTGGCCTATAATCATTAACATATCCAAAAATTGCGGTGGGATTTTAAGTGTTTTTCTCAAGTTTCAAAAAATGAATTTTTTTCATATTGAATCTGAAAAATGGCTCATATTTAAATGCATATTTCACCATGACCCATCCTGATTTGTTTATGGGCTGGTACGATTTTTCGAAATAAAAGTTAGATTGGTCCATAATCTTTAACATATTCAAAAATTGCGATGGGGTTTTTTGTTTTAGCGTTTTTTTTTTTTCAAGTTTCATGAAATGCATTTTTTCCACATTGAATCCGAAAAATGGCTCATATTTAAATGCATTTTCATCATGACCTATCCTGATTTTTTTGTGGGCTGGTACGATTTTTCGAAATAAAAGTTAGATTGATCGATAATCTTTAACATATCCAAAAATTGCGATGGGGTTTTTTGATTAAAGCGTTTTTTTTTTTTCAAGTTTCAAGAAATGCATTTTTTCCTTATTGAATCTGAAAAATGGCTCCTATTTAAATGCATTTTTCATCATGACCTATCCTGATTTTTTTGTGGGCTGGTACGATTTTTCGAAATAAAAGTTAGATTGGTCCATAATCTTTAACACATCCAATGGGGTTTTTTATTTTAAGCGTTTTTTTCAAGTGTCAAGAAATGCATATTTATATTTAAAGTTGAGATAAGTTCCCCTTTTTAAAACGGCATTTTTACCATGATGTGGGGGTATATTGGTAAAATATTTTAATATTGAAATTAGCGAGAGCTATTTTATTTAACATACTTTTAAATTTTATGACGCTATTTTTATTTTAAGCGTCTTGTTATTATTTTAAAATATATGCAATTTTCGTAATTATAAAAATATATGACTTTATATCGGTTTTAGTAGATTATTGATTATATTACATGGAAATGCAATAATTAAGAATATTAAGAATATCTTATATTAAAAAAAATGCGGCAAATTCAAATTGTGTGCTAACTGCACAAATTGTGGGATTAATCCAATTCGCCGCGATGCGCTATCTTCACACCAGTGACTGAGAGAGTCAATCTTAAACTGGAAGGTTTTTAAATAAGATTCTTTATCAGACCACAGGTATATCGAGTTTCATACTGACCGAGAGGTGCTGCACTATATGAAGGTGAGAAACCCTAGAAAAACAATTTGGGCACGCTTCAGACACGAACTTGAGAATTCCCTCAATATTCCTGTCAGAATTCGTACCAATGAAAGTATTGAGACGTCCGTTCAAGTAATGAAAGATGTCATAAATTCTAGATTTGTACGAACATGTCCGGTCCGAAAAACTTTATCTGCACTTCCTGTTCCTTGGTAAAACGTTTGTCTTGAAACCTTGCGCAATGATTCCAGAAAACTTCTTAATAGGGCCCTAAGGAGCAATTTAGACTCTGACTGGTTCCTTTATCGAACAAAAAGTGTTTCTTATAAAGACTTCTGCAGTAGCATCGAATCCTGCAGTGAGACTAGCCGATTGGTTAAGTTTCTAAAAGAGACAAATCTGCTCGACTGGACTCACTGCGGAGACCTGAGTCTAAGACATACGCACTTAGTGTTCTAGTTGAGACTCACTTTCCGGGAAATCAAATGCACATAGGGCCATTTTGTAATCCCAGCACTGGGGACTGCAATAACAACTCTAATGTGACAAAATATGGCTGGCAGGTTGCCAGATTGGTTGTGTACAATGAAGCTATCCAATATGCAGTGGCCTCTTTTGATGGCTTCAAGTCACCTGGGCGGGATGGCAACTACGCAGTCATGCTACAGGATCTTGATGGACCAGGAGTCTATTCCCAGGCATATGCTGACGATGTTGCTAGTCTTGCCACAGACTTTTACCTCAAAGAGGTCTGTGTTGAAACACAAAACTCATTGAATCGAATTGACAGCTGGTGTACTGCAAACGGATTTTCCGTCAACCCTCACAAAACAGAGATTGTTTTCTTCACTAAGAAAAGAATGATGACAGGATTATCTCTACCAGTACTTAAGGGTGCCACCATTCCTCTGTCTACCAGGAATGGTGGCAAATAAAATTTCGCGAGCATTGAATGCCTCCTGCAATGCAGAGGAATTTTTGAGAAGACATGGGGACTATCGCCGAGCAAAACCTTATGGATTTACACGGCAATGGTAAGACCGATGATATCATATGCATCGGAAATCTCGTGGAACAAGCTGTTGCAAAAGTGCGGGACAACTAGTCTTGCCAAGATTCAGAAAACCGTGTGTCTGGGTGTTACGGGTGCCTTTCCCACTACACCTGGTCCTGCGCTGAGTGCAATCTTAAACCTACCACCACTTGACATCTTCATCACAGGCGAAGCCATGAAAGGCTACTGGAGACTAAAACGAGGTGGTTTCTGGTTTAATGTTCCTTGTAATATCTTTGACATTACACTCGACACTCCATAAAACACTTGTCTACTGGAGATGCCCTCCGATGCAATGATAACAGAAATATTACCAAGACGAAATTTAGAGGTTTGCCAACCTGGTATTCAAGACTGGCTGACGCCTGAATGTGTGACAGGGGTTCACACCGCATTTTCACCGACGGCTCCAGAACCGATCAGGGATCTGGTGCTGGAGTGTTTGTGGGACTGGATTACCGCAGACTTCACTTCGCCTTAGGCGACAATGCCTCGGTATTTTAAGGCGAAGTTTATGCTATACGTATGGCTATCGACTACATTACTAATAGATGGCAGAATAGAGCTTTATCTGTTTGCAGCGATAGTAAGGCTGCTCTTATGGCTTTGAACAACCCGGTTATCACATCCAAAATTGTACGTCAATGCAGATCACGTCTCAATTGTGTTCGTAAATACAATACAAGGAAACTGGTCTGGGTGCCGGGCCATAAAGGAGTATCGGGTAATGAAATATTAGACGAACTAGCACGTGCTGGATCTGAGGATAATCCATTTGAACCAAAACCTGTGCTTGGACTACCTGCATCTACGGGAAAATTCGCAATCAGCTCTTAGGTCGCCTCCGCACACAAGAGCAGATAGCTGAACGAGACCAAATGCAAATTCTCCAAGCTCATGACACCGACGATAACCAAAAGATCGTCCTCGTGTCTACTTTCCTTAAGTAGAAAGGAGTGCAGAAAACTGATTAGAATTAAAATTCAAATCTTTGGCACAGACGTGATGAGAGAGGATCAGCTTCACTCTTAATCACACAATAGCCTTCTTAGATTCAATAATGAATATCATTAAAAACCAGGCAACTGGGTCACTGCACAATGGATATAACCCTGTCTGAGTGCTGTGGCACTATTTTTATTTCACTAAAAAAAAAAAAGGATATGCGGCTCACGACGTGCGATCATGAGTGCGAGCTATAAGCGAGCAATATGAGTGCGAGACTCGCACAAAACTTGCATGCGTAATAATACAATATAAAGAAATTTATCATTTTTCCTTCTTGTTATAAAGTCACATATAGACAAAGACCCTCATCTTGCAAGATCTCTGTGATGGAAAATTGTAAAGTCATTTCTCGAAGGCATCTTATTGCACAGTGTCGTGCCACTTTGATTTTAACCTAATCAACATCCAGAACAAGGAGCGAAAAGTGGCTAAAATCAACAAATGGCACTTGAGACTCCTCCAGTATTCCATACAAACAATTTAAAGTGCATTTTTATGATATAATACTCTCAAACTGCATTACATTTTAATAATGCAATGCAAACGCTAACACAGCCGCACATAATGGAATGAAACGAAGCGTTATGACGCGTTGTTTTTTTTCTCAAAATAAACAAATAGTCCGTTCAGGCAACAAATTAGTTTGTTTGTATAACAGAGCATTATTTTGATTTTTACAAAAACCATTGTAATATTAACAAAATGCAATATAATAAAGATTTTGTTTTACTAACAAGTATATAAAGTACTTTTCGGTTGAAGACATATTTATATTTATATTTATATATTTATATTTATATTTATATTTATATTTATATTTATATTTATATTTATATTTATATTTATATTTATATTTATATTTATATTTATATTTATATTTATATTTATATTTATATTTATATTTATATTTATATTTATATTTATATTTATATTTATATTTATATTTATATTTATATTTATATTTATATTTATATTTATATTTATATTTATATTTATATTTATATTTATATTTATATTTATATTTATATTTATATTTATATTTATATTTATATTTATATTTATATTTATATTTATATTTATATTTATATTTATATTTATATTTATATTTATATTTATATTTATATTTATATTTATATTTATATTTATATTTATATTTATATTTATATTTATATTTATATTTATATTTATATTTATATTTATATTTATATTTATATTTATATTTATATTTATATTTATATTTATATTTATATTTATATTTATATTTATATTTATATTTATATTTATATTTATATTTATATTTATATTTATATTTATATTTATATTTATATTTATATTTATATTTATATTTATATTTATATTTATATTTATATTTATATTTATATTTATATTTATATTTATATTTATATTTATATTTATATTTATATTTATATTTATATTTATATTTATATTTATATTTATATTTATATTTATATTTATATTTATATTTATATTTATATTTATATTTATATTTATATTTATATTTATATTTATATTTATATTTATATTTATATTTATATTTATATTTATATTTATATTTATATTTATATTTATATTTATATTTATATTTATATTTATATTTATATTTATATTTATATTTATATTTATATTTATATTTATATTTATATTTATATTTATATTTATATTTATATTTATATTTATATTTATATTTATATTTATATTTATATTTATATTTATATTTATATTTATATTTATATTTATATTTATATTTATATTTATATTTATATTTATATTTATATTTATATTTATATTTATATTTATATTTATATTTATATTTATATTTATATTTATATTTATATTTATATTTATATTTATATTTATATTTATATTTATATTTATATTTATATTTATATTTATATTTATATTTATATTTATATTTATATTTATATTTATATTTATATTTATATTTATATTTATATTTATATTTATATTTATATTTATATTTATATTTATATTTATATTTATATTTATATTTATATTTATATTTATATTTATATTTATATTTATATTTATATTTATATTTATATTTATATTTATATTTATATTTATATTTATATTTATATTTATATTTATATTTATATTTATATTTATATTTATATTTATATTTATATTTATATTTATATTTATATTTATATTTATATTTATATTTATATTTATATTTATATTTATATTTATATTTATATTTATATTTATATTTATATTTATATTTATATTTATATTTATATTTATATTTATATTTATATTTATATTTATATTTATATTTATATTTATATTTATATTTATATTTATATTTATATTTATATTTATATTTATATTTATATTTATATTTATATTTATATTTATATTTATATTTATATTTATATTTATATTTATATTTATATTTATATTTATATTTATATTTATATTTATATTTATATTTATATTTATATTTATATTTATATTTATATTTATATTTATATTTATATTTATATTTATATTTATATTTATATTTATATTTATATTTATATTTATATTTATATTTATATTTATATTTATATTTATATTTATATTTATATTTATATTTATATTTATATTTATATTTATATTTATATTTATATTTATATTTATATTTATATTTATATTTATATTTATATTTATATTTATATTTATATTTATATTTATATTTATATTTATATTTATATTTATATTTATATTTATATTTATATTTATATTTATATTTATATTTATATTTATATTTATATTTATATTTATATTTATATTTATATTTATATTTATATTTATATTTATATTTATATTTATATTTATATTTATATTTATATTTATATTTATATTTATATTTATATTTATATTTATATTTATATTTATATTTATATTTATATTTATATTTATATTTATATTTATATTTATATTTATATTTATATTTATATTTATATTTATATTTATATTTATATTTATATTTATATTTATATTTATATTTATATTTATATTTATATTTATATTTATATTTATATTTATATTTATATTTATATTTATATTTATATTTATATTTATATTTATATTTATATTTATATTTATATTTATATTTATATTTATATTTATATTTATATTTATATTTATATTTATATTTATATTTATATTTATATTTATATTTATATTTATATTTATATTTATATTTATATTTATATTTATATTTATATTTATATTTATATTTATATTTATATTTATATTTATATTTATATTTATATTTATATTTATATTTATATTTATATTTATATTTATATTTATATTTATATTTATATTTATATTTATATTTATATTTATATTTATATTTATATTTATATTTATATTTATATTTATATTTATATTTATATTTATATTTATATTTATATTTATATTTATATTTATATTTATATTTATATTTATATTTATATTTATATTTATATTTATATTTATATTTATATTTATATTTATATTTATATTTATATTTATATTTATATTTATATTTATATTTATATTTATATTTATATTTATATTTATATTTATATTTATATTTATATTTATATTTATATTTATATTTATATTTATATTTATATTTATATTTATATTTATATTTATATTTATATTTATATTTATATTTATATTTATATTTATATTTATATTTATATTTATATTTATATTTATATTTATATTTATATTTATATTTATATTTATATTTATATTTATATTTATATTTATATTTATATTTATATTTATATTTATATTTATATTTATATTTATATTTATATTTATATTTATATTTATATTTATATTTATATTTATATTTATATTTATATTTATATTTATATTTATATTTATATTTATATTTATATTTATATTTATATTTATATTTATATTTATATTTATATTTATATTTATATTTATATTTATATTTATATTTATATTTATATTTATATTTATATTTATATTTATATTTATATTTATATTTATATTTATATTTATATTTATATTTATATTTATATTTATATTTATATTTATATTTATATTTATATTTATATTTATATTTATATTTATATTTATATTTATATTTATATTTATATTTATATTTATATTTATATTTATATTTATTTATATTTATATTTATATTTATATTTATATTTATATTTATATTTATATTTATATTTATATTTATATTTATATTTATATTTATATTTATATTTATATTTATATTTATATTTATATTTATATTTATATTTATATTTATATTTATATTTATATTTATATTTATATTTATATTTATATTTATATTTATATTTATATTTATATTTATATTTATATTTATATTTATATTTATATTTATATTTATATTTATATTTATATTTATATTTATATTTATATTTATATTTATATTATATTTATATTTATATTTATATTTATATTTATATTTATATTTATATTTATATTTATATTTATATTTATATTTATATTTATATTTATATTTATATTTATATTTATATTTATATTTATATTTATATTTATATTTATATTATATATTTATATTTATATTTATATTTATATTATATTTATATTTATATTTATATTTATATTTATATTTATATTTATATTTATATTTATATTTATATTTATATTTATATTTATATTTATATTTATATTTATATTTATATTTATATTTATATTTATATTTATATTATTTATATTTATATTTATATTTATATTTATATTTATATTTATATTTATATTTATATTTATATTTATATTTATATTTATATTTATATTTATATTTATATTTATATTTATATTTATATTTATATTTATATTTATATTTATATTTATATTTATATTTATATTTATATTTATATTATATTTATATTTATATTTATATTTATATTTATATTTATATTTATATTTATATTTATATTTATATTTATATTTATATTTATTTATATTTATATTTATATTTATATTTATATTTATATTTATATTTATATTTATATTTATATTTATATTTATATTTATATTTATATTTATATTTATATTTATATTTATATTTATATTATATTTATATTTATATTTATATTTATATTTATATTTATATTTATATTTATATTTATATTTATATTTATATTTATATTTATATTTATATTTATATTTATATTTATATTTATATTTATATTTATATTTATATTTATATTTATATTTATATTTATATTTATATTTATATTTATATTTATATTATATTTATATTTATATTTATATTTATATTTATATTTATATTTATATTTATATTTATATTTATATTTATATTTATATTTATATTTATATTTATATTTATATTTATATTTATATTTATATTTTATATTTATATTTATATTTATATTTATATTTATATTTATATTTATATTTATATTTATATTTATATTTATATTTATATTTATATTTATATTTATATTTATATTTATATTTATATTTATATTTATATTTATATTTATATTTATATTTATATTTATATTTATATTTATATTTATATTTATATTTATATTTATATTATATTTATATTTATATTTATATTTTATATTTATATTTATATTTATATTTATATTTATATTTATATTTATATTTATATTTATATTTATATTTATATTTATATTTATATTTATATTTATATTTATATTTATATTTATATTTATATTTATATTTATATTTATATTTATATTTATATTTATATTTATATTTATATTTATATTTATATTTATATTTATATTTATATTTATATTTATATTTATATTTATATTTATATAAATATA